>OX392462.1:87632035-87978897 GCA_947623515.1 Neoascia interrupta
AAGAGTTGATCGTTCATGTCTACAATTGCAAGACCGGTTCCTTCACCCTTGGACCCGTCGGTGTATAAGATATTCCAGTGATTTATGGGAAAATTGCTCAATAGGACTGGGAAGAGTTGAATGTATTTTTCCTTTGGTGTCGAATCCTTGGGATATTTTGAAAGACTGGTGTTAATCGATGTTTGCGGAAGTGCCCAAGGAGTATGCTTTTCCACGGGTATAGTTTTTTACTGTAGGGTCGATACCGATAACATTCCCGAAGGTTAGAGCATGGTAAAATTGACGGTTGCTTGGGTATCTTCTTCCGTTTCAAGATCTTGGCTGCGTCTTTGTGGATTGGAGAACAAAAGGATTCGAAAATTTTCGGGAGAAGCCGGTGTGTCAAGAATTCGCATCTAACTTCGATTGATTTGTATCCGCCTTCATTCATTATGTTTTTTATTGGAGTTGTTCGGAACGCTTTTTAGCTTGCTCTTATCGCTGCGTGGTAGGTCGGGTGTAAAGTTTTTAGATTTGACTTCGCAGTTTTTGCCGTAGATGGTTAGTCCATAATCAATTTTAGAGCAGATAATCATTTTTGTAATATTAATTAGGGTGTTAGTATGAATGTTGCTATTGAGAGATGATAAATGTTTTACAACGTTAAGTCTAGGAGCTAGTTTCTTTTTAAGTTCTAAGCAATGTGACTTAAAATTAAACTTATTATCGAAAGTCAAACCTAAAATACTCAAGTTATTAACATTTGGTATATAAAAATTATTTAAGTTAAGCTCAAAATTAGGACAATTTACTTTCCGACAAATATGCAGTTGTTTGTTTTTGTTTGAGGATATTTTTGTCCCGACTGTGTACACCAGTATATAAGGCTGTTAATAACTTCTTTGAATAAGTTAGCTGTTCGTGCCATGTCGTTGCATTTTGACAGCAAGTACAAATCATCTGCGTACAGTGAATGATCCATATTTTTGAAGCTCAAAACTATTTCACTTATATCATTGTATGCAATGATGAAAAGTACTACGGAGAGGGGACATCCCTGAGGGATACCGTTTTCAAGCGTATGTAGCTGGGAGAATACGTTGTCTACCTTTGCTTTAAAAAATCGATTTGAAAGAAAAGATTTTATGAAATTGTACATTTTAAGGCCGATCTTCCAGCTTTTAAGTTTATTCAGGACGACATGAATTCCAATACGCTCGAATGCTTTTTCAAAGTCGATCGAGACGATTGATATATGGTTTTTACATGAGAGTGCTGAGGATATATACTCGTCAATGTGTAAAAGTGAATCCATGGTACTCCGGCCATGTTTGAAGGCGACCTGGTGAAGATTCATGAGCTTCTCCCTTTCGATGAACTAAAGAAGCCTTTTAGAAATAATTTTTTCTAAAAGTTTACTTGTGCATGAAAGTAGTGAAATTGGTCTGTACCCGTTGGCATCGTTTGGCTGTTTGTTTAGCTTTGGAATTGGCACGTTTACCGCAGTTTTTCAAGCCTGCGGTATTATGCCTTGGTCGAAAATATTGTTAAATAGATAGAGAATACGTTTTTTTACTTCGAAAGGAGCATTTTTTATCATAGGATATGAAATACGATCGAGCCCGGGAGTTTTGCCTTTGACTGAGATAAAGGTACTTTCCAATTCAAGGAGGTTGAAAGGTAATTCCAGATATTTAGCGGCAGGGCATAGCCTCTGATTTGTGATAGTCTGGTTTAATGGTGTTTGTTTTAAGTCACGGAAAGGAACAGAAAAATTCGAGTCTTTAGAATAAGACGACCAGCAGTTTGCAAAGTGTTCTGCTATTCTGAGGGAATCTATGAGAGATCCTGTACCCGTATGTATAGCTTTGATAGAATATGGAATGTAGTTTCCTGTAAGGCACTTAACGTTAGCCCAAATTTTTTTGGCTGACGTGTTTTGATTTAGGTTGGAAGTAAATTTTTGGAAACTGTCGATTTTGGACTCTTTGGCTTTTCTACGAAATATTGCATTTCGATAGTTAATCAGGTTCGTATCATTGGGATACTTGCGAAAAATTTTCCATAAATGCTGCTTCCTTTCGCGGAGTGAGGCAACCTCAGAGTTCCACCAAGCGCCTGTTTTTTTTTGTATTTACGACCCGTTTGGGGGATAGCTAAGTTGGCTGCAAAGCGTAGACCTTTGCTTATATTTGCTGCTTCTTGATTAATGTTTGGGAAGTTTGGTTACTTGGAAAATATCCCACTTTGCCCGGTCGGTTAAAAATTTGAGGGTTGGTTTGTGGTAGTTGCTGTGTCGGTTGAGATTGATATTACATAGTATTGGGAAGTGGTCGCTCCCATGGAGGAAGTTAAGTCTTTGCCAGGAGACGTTGGGTAGTATTTCTGGAGATGAAAAACTAAGGTCTACGTGTGTAAGTGTTTTATGTGTGGGCAGGTGGGTGGGGCCCCATCGTTTAAAAGGGATAAGCTTGAATTGATAAGAAAATTTTCAACAATTTTGCCTCTTGCGTTTGTGAGAGAATTAAAGTCTCCAGTAAGTAAGACTGGAGAACTTACTGACTGAACAATGTCGTCTAGGTTTGATGAGGAAAAAGGCTGAGAAGGATGGATGTAGAGGGATAAAACTGTTAGTTTATTGCCTAGATCAATTTGTACTGCGATTGCTTGTACATTTGATGTTATTGTTTGGATTTGGTGCGGAATAGATTAATAGATGAGGAGTCCGACACCTTGTTTACTTGTTGTAATTGTGTCTAAGTTGTGAAAGTAAGGTTGGTACTGCTTTGGAGCTTTGAATTTTGGGTCACCAGCTGTTGGTCCGCCAGTTGGTGTTTGGATGGAATATGCGTTTTTTGGAGCGCAATTATCTGGGGTCTATGCTCTTTTATTAGGAGTTCCAGTTCATGATAGTTGTTAAGGTATCCATTAAGATTCCACTGGAGAACCCTAAGGATATATTTTGCAGTTGCATGGAGCTTTTGTACAGTATGAGTGGGCACATACCGTGAAAAGTCATTCGCGGTTGAAGTGTTTTGGTTACCTGCTGTTTGACTCTGTCCCTCCGACGTTGAATCACTTGAACTCCTGGTGGAGTTCGAGTATTTCAACGTCCGACCGACAGAGTCACTGTTTTTGGATTCGATATTATTTTTAGATGTCGCCATCGCCGTATGTTACTTTAGCTGAATTATTGTAATGCTTGTTGTGATCTGTCGGCATTAGTGAAAAAGATTCAGTTGTTTGGGGAGTCTGAGTTATTGAGTCTGGATTCGAAGTGTTGTTATTGAATGCAATTGGATTTCATGAGTTTTTTTGAGAAGGAGAAATTGAGTGGGAGTTTGTAATATTTAAATTTGGAGAGTTTGACATTGTTGTGTTTGATTCTAAATTATTTATATATGGGAGGTGTGAAATGTGCGTGTTTGAGGGAAAGTTGGAGTTTGATGAGAGTTCGTCGATAGGTTTGGAAGAGTTGTGTGTGCCTGATAAGCGAGAAGTTTTGGTTAATTGTGAGTTGAGTGATGTTGTAGCTTGCTTTTTTTTTGTTTTTGAATACTAGGGTGGACGGAGGCTAAAACTCCAAAATCTTTCAAAGATACCAATACGCCCACAATAGGAGGTATATGATACCGAAATAGCCCACTTATGAGAGACACTAAGAAACTGCCAGAACGCACTTCATAGTAGTAAATTTTCGCTCTCTCATAATACTTTTTGACTACAACTAAGTTAACTTAACAAGTAGTTTACGCTTCCGCAGTGTTAATCGCATTGGATAGGTTGCTTTCCAGTGAATGCACCTACTAAGCCGTTCATTCATGCGGCTTCACCCTACGTCGCTGGATCGAAGGGTCTTGTTCTTTGTAGCCGTCGCTCGTTGTTTACATCATTAAAAGTCTCGTTTAGAGTACGGATCATTTCATTGTTGCAACGAACACGAAGGCGAGCATTTAGCTTTCGAGCGAAGTTTGTTACTTCTTCGCCCACGGTAGCTATTCCTAAATCTCTGTGAATATCGCTATTCCTAATATACCATGGAGCATTCACAATTGCTCTTAGTGTCTTGTTTTGGAAAGTCTGCAACAAGGACATGTTGCTCGGCTTGGTACAACCCCAAAGTTGTATGCCGTATGTCCAGGATGGCATTAACAGCTGCCTGTACAAGAGCAGTTTGTTATATATGCTTAATTTCGAAAACCTTCCGATAAGCCAATACATTTCCCTGAGCCTAATCTCGAGCTCGTCACGCTTCTTCTTTACGTGTGGTTTCCACCTTAGTTTAGCGTCCAGTGTCATCCCTAGATACTTCGCTTCATTTGCATAAGGTATTTGTGCAGAATTTATGAACAGAGGTAAATTGTTAACCCTTCTGTAAGTGAAATTCACATGCGTAGACTTGTTCTCGTTAAGAGCGATTCGCCAAGTCTTCGTCCAGATACAAATTCTGTCCAATGCTCGTTGGAGGTTTCTCGTTGATGACTCGACTGATTCACCTGTTGCCAGGATGGCCGTATCGTCCGCAAACGTGGCCACGACAGTTTCGTCATCTAGATGTATGTCTCTTGTGAAGAGCAGGGACAGGGTCGGACCGGGGACGCTTCCCTGGGGTACGCCAGCCCGAATTTGCTTGAAACTCGAGTATTCACTACTACACCTAACACGAAAGAGTCTGCTTTCAAGATAATTTTATAATATTATAAACATGTCTTCCGGCAAGTTTTGCCGTAGCTTATATTTCAAGCCTTCGTGCCATACCTTGTCGAAGGCTTGCGATACGTCGAGGAAAGCACTTGAACATATTTTTTTCCCTTCTAAGGCTTTTTCAATTTCATGCCTTATTCTGTAGACTTGATCTATTGTGGAATGGTTAGGTCTGAAACCGAATTGGTGATCCGGGATCAAGCGTCTTTCTGAAGCAGAAGTTTCTCGAACACTTTCGATATTATCGGCAGAAGCGATTTGGGCCTATAAGATTTTTTTATCATTTGCGCATTTCCCCGGTCTTGGAACCATAATGACTTCAGCAATTTTCCATTGTCTTGGAACGTATAGAAGTCTAAGAGAAGCGTTTATTATATAAAGTAGCTTGACTAATGCCTTTTTTGGTAGCTCTTTCAATATTTCGCCAGTGATCAAGTCGTAACCCGGGGCCTTATTATCTTTAAGTTTGCTAATTGTCTGTCGGAGTTCAACTAACGAAACTTTTTTCATTCTAAAGCTATCAGGTTCCGCGTTGCTGTTTAGTAAGTCAGCCAACGGCGGACCGTTGAAAGGCTTGAATGTTTCTTCTAAATGTTCAGCAAACAAATTCGCTTTCTCTTTGTCTTCTCTTGCCCATTCGCCGTTAGCTTTGTTTATTGGTGCCGAGTGGATTAAAGGTTTCTTGATAGACTTAACTGCTTTCCACAGTGAGTAGTTTGAGCTCCTATCCGCCGACAAGCCTTCAAGGTATTCAGTGGTCTCAAGATTTTTAAGATCTTGCAACATTCCTTTCAGTTTGTTAGAGAGGTGGTTCAAGAGGGTTTTGTCCGGGGGAGCCCTCGTGCCTTGTCATCTCCTACGCGCTCTTCTCTTTTCACGAATCAATTCTTCGATTTCGAGCGGATATGTTTTACGTACATGGCCGTCGGTGCTAACTGCGTTCTTTTGGGACGAATTGTTGTTCCAAGCAGAGCTCTGAATTGCTTCAATGAATTTGTCAACTGCGGTTTCTAACTCGAAAGGAGTTTTCAATGGCACATTCAAGCCAACACCCTCCTTACAGTCCTTTCTGAAGGCGTCTTAGTTCATGTTTTTGCTAGCTTATCTAGGAGCTCTTTCTTTTTTCGCCAGTCTTGCACTAATCTTCAAGATTACTCCTGAGTGGTCTGGGCAAAGATCATAACACTCTTCAATTCGCGTAAGGTATTTGGGATACCCTTTAGCGATGAAAAAATCGACAAGGTCAGGCTTTTTATTCCTATCGGTTGGCCAATATGTTCTTCTTAACCGTGGAGAAAAAGTCCACCCCACGCTTCATACTATTTTTGTACAGTAACCTGCCTCTTGTTGAATTGCATCGTGAACCCCAAAAAGTATGAAGTCATACATACGATCAAGATCAGGGAAATAACAAGATGCAAGGTTATAATCTAAGCAGTCAATTTTTACAGAAACTGAACTGATCTGCATAGAGTCTAGCTCAACTTCTGTTTTCTTGAAGTGCTTTATGGAGTTCTTAACGTAGAGGGAGGATCCTCCTCTCGAATTTTGCGAAGGGTGACGTGCGTGATTGTCATTGTAACCTTTAAGTTTGGGTGTAGACCCGTTTTTAGGGTGAGTTTCCGTAATCATGCAAATATCAATATTGTTTTTCCGTAGAAATACTTCTAGTTCGTCTATTTTATTCAGAAAGCCGTTTGCATTCCATGTTAGTATTTTAAAAAAACTGATTTATATTCATGTTCTCTTGTAATTTTTTCGAGGCTTAAACTCGAGCTTGCTCAGTTTGTCAAATATAACTTTGTTGATTTTAGTCTGATCCTCAAGTTTCTCCAAGATTACAGCGAGGATCTGAGACACTGCATCTGTTGTGGGCGATCTTGCCTTGTTTTCGTTTGCCGCAACCTGTGCGTGTGATTTCGGTCCGACCAGTGGTGGTTTCTCCACTGCACTTGAACTGGCGCCGCTCTTTTGTGGAGCTTTTACGCCTCTTGTCGACGCCTCCTTTGCCAATCTCGCACTTTTGATCGGCTTTGGCGTCTTTGGAGTCTTTGGCTTAGGAGTTCCAGCAGTTTTTGGACGTCCTAGGCTTGGATTCTGACCTCGAGTATTTTCCTTAAGAGGTTCTCGTCCCTTTTGCAGCTCTATGGCTACTTCGCATCCTCGATAGTTTGCGGGGTGGTTTCCGTGGCAATTGGCGCTAACTGCTGGAGCCTTTATGTCAACTTTGCACTCTGTTGAGAGGTGTTTTCCGAAACATTTCACGCAACGTGTTTCTTTTTGGCAGTAGGCACTTGTGTGCCTGAATTCTTGGCATCGCTTACACTGTGGTATCAGTCTATTGCCCTTTCGCATGGGTTCGATTTAAACCCTGATGTTAAGTATCATTTTTATTTTATAAATATCGTTTATGCTCTCAGTTCTTTCAATGGAGAGCATAAAAATTGGAAGGCCGCGTCTGATCACAGTGCCTATTTCTCCTTCCGTGCGTTGCTTTTCCTTTTTAATGATATTGACGACATCAATAATTTTAAGGCCTTTAGTTTTTAGGTCTTTTACAACGTCTTCTTTTGTGCATGATGGGTGGAGCCCCCTTACAATGACTCGCAGTGGTTTTTCGTACTTATTTTGATAAGTATACCACTCGATCCTTTCTGCATTCAGTCTAAGAGACAGTGCGCGAAAGGAATCGGCGTTGTCAACATTTACTTTCCACACGTTATTTCGGTGCCAAGTAGTTTTCTGTTCTCACAGTGTTTGCAAGAAGGTTGCGCAACCTCCCGAAGTCTGTTATCCCGACGATGTTTATTGCGGGAGGTGGACAAATTTTCGCTTCTGGTTTAGCCTTGTTTGAGCCAGAGGGCTTATCTTCTTTTTGTATTACTTCGGGAGAGAAATTCGCCTTACGCTTTTTGCTAGACCTTTTCCTTAAGACTGAATCGGTCCCAAGTGCAAGTTGACTGCTGCTCGGTTTGGTGTTACACACTCTTTCGTTACCTCACAATCTTTCGTTAAACGAGTATTTTTAATATCCTCGTTTTCTTTTCGCAGAGAGTCAACTTCCATTTTTAGATCTTGGAAGAGTCGCTCCATTTCAGCAAGCTTAGCTCGGAG
This sequence comes from Neoascia interrupta, assembly GCA_947623515.1. Taxonomy (NCBI): domain Eukaryota; kingdom Metazoa; phylum Arthropoda; class Insecta; order Diptera; family Syrphidae; genus Neoascia; species Neoascia interrupta. The sequence goes on from OX392462.1 coordinate 87,639,833, forward strand.
TTCATTATTCTCCTTTTCTAAGCTCTTAATTTTCACAGAGTCCTGGTTTACCGGTGGACTGCTTTTTCCGGATATGTTCGATCTAGGTGGTGGTGATCGATTTAGTTTTGTCCTTTTCTCAAAAGGATTTATAAGCAATAAAAGGCTCTCCCCAGAATCCGTAGAGCCTGCCTCCGAAGAGGGTGGATTTTCCAGCATAGCTGGGCTGCCACCTGGGGTAATCAAATCTTTCGTTTTGTTCATTGCCATTTTTTTTTTTAACTTGTCGTTTTTATGAGAAATAGGTAAGTCACTTCTATTTTCATTTTTAAACACAGCCGCCCCTTTGGAGACAGACGCCGACCAGTGAGCCGCATAAGGTGTGACAGACGCTTCTGGATTTTAATTTAACCTTCAGATTCATCTATAAGTTAAAACCTTACTGCCAAAAGTTGCCCCAAATGGAGCAGCATCGACAGCATCCGTTGAAACATTCAAGAATATTTCTTCCGGTGGATTTTAGTCGGCTCTTACGACAGGCTTACCTAACCTCAAGGCTATTCTAAACCCGACCTTGCAGGGGAAATCCTTGCAGGATTGTTGTTGCTTAGATTTTGAGTATGTTTTATTGATTCCGGAGTATTTTCATGTTTTTCTGTTTGCAAAGAGCTTGTCGCTTTGCTAGAAATTTTCGAGAGGGGTTTCGACAAGGGACTTGAAGAACTTTGTGGGGGCGGTTGAATTCCATTTCTCGCGACAGTAGAGTAGGATACGGAAGGAGGAGGGATGAAGTTATTCTGTTCGCTGAAAATTTTTTTTGCTTCTATTAATCTACACTTTTTTATTGTTTTTATTTTCAGGATCTCTTTGGCTTGGATAAACCGTTGGCATTGTTTTGATGATGCTAGGTGGTTGTCAGCACAGTTGGCACAATAAGTGCGTGTGCAGTTTGTAGAAGGGTGCGGGGGAGATTGCATGAACATGTTCCGCTTCGAGTACACCTCTTTATGGTATGCCCGAGAAGTTGGCATTTCTTGCAGCGCATCGGATTTGGGAAATATTCTTCCACTTTTAGCTTGTACCAACCTACATTTACAGCTGTAGGAGGGCGGAAGAGGTCGAACGTAAGGAGAACGAGACCAGAAGAAACTTCTACGTCTTTTTGTACGCCAGCGATATCATTTCGTACAATGACACTGCTATTCTCGCTATTGATAAGACAGTTGAATTATCAACAGGGAAACTCCGGCGCGATTTAGACAAAATATGCGACTGGACGAAGAGCTGGCGAGTTGTCCTTAACGAGACTAAGTCAACGCATGTTAACTTTACTTATAAAAAGATAAACAACAAACCCTTATTCATTAACTCGGTACAAATCCCGTACTCAAATGAAGCGAAATATCTAGGAATGACTCTAGACGCAAAACTTAAATGGAAGCCGCACGTTAAAAAGAAACGCGACGAGCTCGAAATCAAGTTAAGAGAAATGAATTGGCTTATCGGAAGATTTTCGAAACTAAGCATATATAACAAACTGCTTTTGTATAAGCAAGTGCTAAAACCATCTTGGACGTACGGTATACAACTCTGGGGTTGTACTAAACCAAGCAATATATCTATTTTAGAAACTTTTCAAAATAAGACACTCAGAGCAATCGTTAATGCTCCATGGTATATAAGAAATAGCGATCTACACCGAGATCTAGGAATCGCAACCGTGTCTGACGAGGTAACAAACTTTGCTCGCAAACTTAGTACTCGTCTTCGCGGACACTGCAACAATGAAATTATCCGAACTTTGGATCAGACAAATCTTACGCGCCGACTACAACGAATGAGACCGTTAGATCTAGCAGCATAAGATGAAACCGCATAAATTGACGGTATTGTAGGTGCCTTCGTTGGAAGGCAGCCTGTCACACGCGATTACTACAGAAGCTTGAACTACTTGTTAAGGAAACTTAGTCGTAGTCTGACGGAAAATGGGAGGTTTTTTAGTGAGTAAGAATCTCACACTACTATGAGCGCGCGCGGCCGGTCCTCGTAGTGCCTATGAAGGTTTTTCCTACCCACGGGAAAAAAAAGAAAAAAAAAAAAAAAAAAATTTCGTACAATTTTTTTAAATTTGTAAACGTCTGTGACGCCTTGTTCCCTCATCTCCTCAAGGATCTCTTTTTCGGGTACGTTGTTTAGAACTGATGCGAAGACGGTGCCTTCGGAGGAGTTAAGTTGAGTATGGAGGGATATTGAAACCGGGCGAAGTTGGGATAGGTTCTTTTTAGAGAGGAAAAGGTTAGCCACATGCTGGGATTTTACCAGGATAAGCAGATTGCCATCCCGGAGCTGCGAAATACTTTCGTAAGAATTTCTTATCGCATCAATCACTTTTTTCAAAAGGAAAACGCTGACGGAAGTAAGAGGTTGTTTGGGGTCTGTTGGGGATATAATTATGAATTTTGGCTTTTTGGAACTGGATTGCGATGGGATGTCTGAATTAAATGACACTGTAGGCGGATGGTTATTAGTCTTTTTTTCTTAGGCGGGTCGGTTAGCTGATCTAACTCAGCGAACCGATTCCCCGCGAGCACTTCTGGCCCTGAGGCCAAACTTTTTCACACTCGATGGGTTAGTTCATCACTCACTTGTTTGGTGGGAAGGGAAATGAGATGAAGGAAATGCTAGGAAGAAAGCGCGGGAGGGTAATTAAGCTACCAACGTTGGGAGAGCAGAAAAGCACAATCGAAATCGATGTTGATGGCTCGGAGTACAGTCGGTGACTGCAAATAAATACTATTCAAGGCACCGTCACCAAAACGGCACAGGTTAAAACAAAATGCCCAACACAATTTGATCAACCTTGCAATGCCAGAATCAAATGGACAAAAGTAGCTTTAAATAAACCATACGATTTCCTTATAGGAATGGATTGGATAAGAAATAATACTAAAACTATAGATATGAAAAAAGAAGAAATTGTTTTAACGAATGATAAGCATCTTCCATTCTTAACCATATTACTTGAAGAAGTTAATGTGTTGGAAATAAGCGAAGTTTGCAACATTCAAACAAATCATCTCAATGAGTTAGAAAAAGAGTCGATTAAAAAACTTTTAAATAATTACAAAAAATTGATTTTCAAAGAAGGAGATCAATTAACAAACACAAGTACAGTAGTTCCTGCAATAAAAACCATAACCAACGATTAAATTAACTCTAAATTATATAGGTACCCACCAAAACATGAAGTCGAAGTACGGAGGCAAATGAAAGAAATGGAGAAACAAGGAATCATTAGGATAAGTAATAGTCGTTATAGTTCACCAATAATAGTTATTCCGAAAAAAATTGGACAGTTCAGGAAAACAGAAATACAGGATAGTCGTTGACTATGGAAAGTTGAACCAAGTAACAGTAGATGATAAGTACCCAATACCAAATATCGACAGTATATTTGATAAATTGGGGAAATCTCAATATTTAAGTACCTTAGATCTTGTAAAAGGCTATCATCAGATCTTAGTAACAGAACACGATATTGAAAAAACGGCTTTTGTGACTCCATCAGGTTTATATGAATACGTCAGGATGCCTTTCGGATTAAAGAATGAAACTGCAACGTTTCAGAGACTAATGAACGATATATTACGGGACTATACAAACAAAATATGCCTAGTCTACTTAGATGATATATTAATATTCTCCACAACCTTAGAAGAACATATGCATTCACTAGAAAAAATATTTAGAGAAATCATCTTAAAATACAAGCAGATAAGTGTAGTTTTATGAAAAGGGATACTGAATTTCTTGGAAACGTGTTGACCAAAGAAGGGATTAAATCAAATCCAAATAAAGTAAAAGAAATTGATAACTTAGAGATACCAAAACCAGAGTAACAACTTAAAGGTTTCCTAGGGATGAAAGGGTATTGTAGAAAGTGCGTAAAAGATTATGCTAAGATTGCTTACCCAATGATAAGATACTTAAAGAAAGACGAAAAAATTAACATTTAAGACCACCAATATATTTCAGCATTTGAAAATCTTAAAGCTCTAATTACTTCACATCCAATATTAAAATATCCTGAATATGATAAACCTTTCGTACTGACTACAGCAAGTAACTATGCCATAGGTGCTGTTCTTTCTCAAAATGGGCACCCAGTATGCTTATTATCCAGAACTCTTAATAAGCATGAACAAAAATATAGTGTAACCGACAAAGAGTTCCTTGCAATAGTGTATTCGGTCAATTATTTTCGACCATATTTATATGGAAATCATTTTAAAATTATAACTGACCATATTCCTATTAAATATCTTAATACCAAATACAAAGGAAAAGAATTCTCCCAACGAAATCAAAGATGGCTATTGAAACTTCAAGAATATAATTTTGAAATTGAATACCTGAAAGTTAAGGAAAACAAAGTAGCAGATTTTCTTAGCAGGTTAGAAAATACACCTAAAATTAACGAAGATAACAACTCAGAATCTAATATGGACCTCACAGAAACAGCTCATTCAGTTGAGGAACAACATTGAGATCATATAGGTATCAAAGACGAAATTGTAAACAAATATAAAACACAATTAATTTTAACCTACAGTGTTATAACAAATGAAATAGAAATATCCCACAAACGCAGATGAACGCTCTTAATGAAAAAGAAAGTATAAAAAATATATTAATTAGATTCATGAAAAAAGGAACAACAGGTATATATTCTGAGGTAGAAGACCTGAGGTAGTGACTATAATAAAGTTCAACAAATTGTAATTCAATTATTTTCCATGAATGAAAGTATGAAGTTTATTAAATGTACTCAAAGGGCAGTCGAAATCAAAACCGAGGAGGAAATTCATAAGCAGATCTCATTATACCATACGAAAGAATCCATGCATAGCGGAATTAATGAAACATATTATACCTTAAAAAACAGAATTTATTTCCCCAAACTCTTAGAACAAATTCAGTTGGCAATAAATAATTGCAGAAAATGCCAAGATATCAAGTATGATAGGAAACCCATAAAATCAAAATTTTATATTACAGAAACCCCAAAACACAAGAACGAAATTATACACCTAGATATATTTCACATACAAAAGAAAGCATTCGTTACTTTAATAGACAAGTTAACTAAGTTTGCAGTAGGATACACAATAACTGACAGAAATTGGAGAAGTAAGAAAACGATCTTAATAGAGCATTTCTCAAAGTTTGGAAAACCAAAGAAATCATTACTGATAACGAATTCAAATCAGAACATATTCTACATTTTCTGAATGAAAACGATATTGAAGTACACTTTACGAAGCCAAATAGTCACACGGGAAATTCCGACCATTGATCAGGTATAATAAGATAGTCATCTTCGCTGGGGTGCCTCTTTTTGCCCCCAAGCTCGATTTTCAGCTCTCTAGGGAAAATGCTGCCAGCTATCATGATTGTGTTAGTGGGTTGCAATGCTGCTTTATGGGGTGCAAAAAAAAAATTCACTAACACAGTCAACCAAGCTGGGAGCAAGATTTGAGCGTCCAAGGCCAAAATGAGTGCGCTTGGTGCAGGTCATTTTGGGTTTTGAGTGGGTTTTATAAATTCTAGTGACTTTGTCAGTGACGCCTTAAATATACTGGTAAAAAATGTACAGTCTTTAAAATTCGTGTAAAAGATATATTTAAATAAAGACCTAGGACCATCTTAGAGAAATACAGAAGAACGGATAGCTCGTCTGTTGATAAGCTTGGATACACTTTGAACCAATGAGATAAAATTAAACGCTTCGTAAATCCGTGTTGTCACAAGGAACAGAACGGGGAAAAGAAAGAGATTTTCATACATTAGCAACGCAGAAAGCATTCAGCGAATTTAGGTTTCAGTTGCTAATGTATGAGATTCTGTTTCTGTTTCTGTTCCTTGTGACAACGCGGCTTTACTGTGCTACTTTTATGCAATCATATCCACTGTATAGTAATCTACAGTGTCTTGAATAAATAATACGATTGAGTAGAAACCAGATGGATTAAAATTCTATGACTTTATTGAACAGCGTGTTAAACAAGAGTGAGTAAAAATTGGGAGGAAAATGCGGAAACGAAAAGTGAGATACACACTTTAGCCCTTTAAGAGGTTGTAGTTGCATTTAATAAATTCACAAATAGATGTCACTTTAATATTTTGAGATTGTAATTTTAACACTCCTCCGCAATATTAAAATATATAAAAAGGTTTAAAAATTAATTCCAAAATTGTTAAAGCAAAAGTAATGTTTAATTTTAGGTAAGGCTTTAGTAAGACCATCTGCAATCATCTTATCCGTCTGAAGATACTTCACGTGAACAGCTCCTTCTTCAATGGCATGTCTAATGAAATGGTATTTGTATTGAATGTGTTTAGTCCTGGAGTATTTTCCACCATATTCAGCAATGTGTTGTGCACTCTGGTTATCGCAGAAAATAATCGTTGCTTCTAAGTTTCCAAAACCTAGTTCACCAAGTAGGTAGCGAAGTGAATATGCTTCCCTTGATCCTTCAGTTAAAGCAATGTACTCCGCTTCGGCGCTTGAAGTGGCGACAGTTTGTTGTTTTCTTGACTCCCAACTTATGGCAGCACCTGCAAATACAAAACAATAACCACTTTGAGATTTGCTGTCGTTTCTATCCTCGGCCCAACTAGCGTCAACATAACCAACTAATGGGAGATTAGTTTTTCTGTACACAAGTTTTGTTGTGTTAATATATCGAAGTAAGTTTATAGCAGTTGTCCAATGCTGTTTTTTCGGAGATTGATTAAATTCTGATAGTGCGCTTACACTAAAAGCGATATCAGGGCGGCTAAAAACAGCGAGATGCATTAAGGACCCTATAAGCTCCTGATACTTTTGACGATCGATTGGTTCGTTTTCTCCAACAATTTGGGGTTCACGTTCAAGTCTTAACTTAGCCTGCATTGGTATGTTTATTGATTTTGAATTTTTTAAATTATACTTTGATACCAGTTTGTTTATATAATTAGTTTGACATATTGATAGCATGTCTTTATCCTTCAAAATTTCTAGTCCAATACATAAGGATGGATGCCCTAGGTCCCGAATCTCAAAGCTTTGTGAAAGACTGTGCTTTATTTTCTCAACAAAGCTGTTTTCATTTGAAGCGATGACTATGTCATCTACATATATCCCTAGGATTGTAGTTGAACTTTTGTTGACTCTAAAATAAACGCAGTTATCATATTCTGATTGTTTTAATTCCAAAATTTTGAGTTTATCATCTAGAGTTTTGTGCCACTGCCTACTGGCCTGCTTCAGTCCGTAAAGCGCTTTATGAAGTCGACAAACCCTATTAGGATAGTCGAGATCAACAAAACCATCTGGTTGCCTCATAAAAATTTCTTCCTTTAAATTTCCGTTTAAAAAGGCCGTCGAAACATCTAGGTGATGGAGTTGAAGATCATGCTCTGCAGAAAGAGCATAGATCAACCTCAGAGAGCTTTGACGAACAACGGGCGAATACGTATCCATATAGTCAACGCCGAACTTTTGAGCATAGCCCTGCGCAACAAGCCTTGCTTTCCGTCGATCTACACTGCCATCTGAACTGTATTTAGTTTTATAAACCCACCGACATCCAATTGCATTTCTTCCTGGGGGCAGATCACAAAGCGTCCAAGTATTATGTTTCATAAGGCAATCGTATTCACTTTTCATGGCGACGTACCATTCTTCTGCAAACGGACAATTTTTCGCATCTTCGAAGTTAACAGGATCGTCATAGTGGCTTGCACTAAAACCATTTTCCGTAGCTAAATTAGTGTTGTGTCTCTGCCTATATCTAGTTAAAATCGGGTCGTTCTGGTTTCCTATTATATCTTCAATATTTTATTCTGCCTTCTTAGTTTTAGTTTTAGTTCCTTTATTCCCTTCATGACTTTCCAAACCAGTTTTAGACATTTCGTTCTTTTCTTCTATATTCCCTTCATGAGCTTTTATTTTATCTATTTTATTTTCCGACTTTTCCCTTCTATCAGCTTCTGAAACTTCACCTTCTGTTTTTATTTCAGCTTCTAATAATTCATCATCCAAAACATCTTCATCTTCTTTTGTTCCATTATTTGTTTCAAACTTTCTGTGATTTTGTTCTGTTTCTTCTATAAACTGAACATCTCTACTTTTTAAAACTATGCGAGAGCCTCTTTTCCACAATCGATATGACTTTGATTCCTCTGAATAGCCTACAAGAACATATTCTTCACTTTTCGGATTTAGCTCTGATCTATTCGGGGTTTTATTCAAAACAAAAGCTCTACATCCAATTTGACGAAAATGGTTAACTGTTGGCACTCTTCCTGTCCAAATTTGTTCTGGAGTTCGATTAATGTTAAGCCTGGTTGGACAACGATTCCGAATGTAAGCTGCTGTGTGTATAAGCTCTGCCTAAAGGAATTTTGGCAGATGCCCATCGATTAAAAAACACCGAGTCATTTCGACAAGGGTGCGATTCATTCGCTCGGCCACCCCATTTTGCTGCGGTGTATACTCTGCGGCTAACTGATGTTTGATTCCGTTTGCACTTAAAAAGTCGTAGAATTCTGTACTGACTAGCTCGCCTGCATTATCGCTTCTTAAGACTTTAATTCTTTTGTTTGTTTCATTTTCTACTTGACTTTTAAATTTCCTAAAAACGTTCAAATAATCGCTCTTCCTTTGTATAAAATAAACAAAAACTTTCCTTGACCAATCGTCTATGAACGTAACAAAATATAAACTTTTCCTTAAAGATTCAGTTCTGCATGGACCCCATAGATCAGTGTGAACAAGTTCCAGCAGCGTATTTGTTGATTTCTCATATTTTTTAGGAAACGGAAGCCTAGTTTGCTTTCCCTTAAGACAAGTGACACAACTAGCTAATGGATTGTTAAATCTTGGAAGATCTTGAACCATCTCTTTATCTCTTAGCTTTCGCAGATCCGAAATATTAAGATGTCCATATCGTCGATGCCAAACTACTAAAGAATTTTTATCGCCAGCTGATCGTGCTACACTGCAAACTTTAGCCTTTTCGAAATTGTACTCGCAAGTGTTCACCAAATACAAGCTTCTGTATTTTCTAGCTTCAACCAAAACAATATCATTTTTTATAATCAGCCCACAATTTCCTTCTATAAAAACCTTGCAACCATTATCCGTTGCTTTACTTGCTGATATCAGGTTACTCCTGAGTTCGGGTATAAAAAGTGTATCATACAGATAAATAACTTTATGTTTTCCCCGCACTAAAATATTCAATTTAATAGTTCCAATGCCCTTTATGCTTGCGATTTTATTGTTTGCTACCTGCACTGCTCCAGTGTATTCCTTATCAATGCTAACAAACAGGTTTTCCAAACAGCACATGTGAGAGGTTGCGCCACTATCGATGTACCAGTTAAAACGTTCAGCCGACTCTTCTTCTACACTGTGTGAAACTTCTCTTATCGCTTCATATTTTTTATGGAATTCAAATGCAATAAAACCAAATTCTTCTGAGCTATTGTATTCCTGACGCACTCTTTCTGTCTGTGCAATATTTGACCTATCTCTTCCTCTACTCAGTACAACATGACAATCCCGCTTTTTATGCCCTTTCAGACCACATCGATGACAATTAAATTGAAAGCGTGACATACCTGTTTGCCTCTTGTTTTCAGCCTTCTTTGAGTGGAATCTTACTTTGAATAGCTCTTCTCCAACATCATCGCTGCTTCTCTTCTTATCACTGGCTTCAAGTAAACGTGCTCGCAAAACTTCCATTTTTGGAGTATCGTTGGATGCATCAAATGCGGCTTGCAAGTATTTAAATGACTCAGGTAGACTATCCAACAGCAATACTACTAGCAGGTCGTCATCTAATTTCGCGTCCATTTCACGTAACCTCGTGACAATCAAATTGAAGTTGATTAGGTGTTGTTCCATATTTTGGTTTTCATGCATTTTAAAATTAAGCAACTTACGGAATTCTTCCAATTTGGTTCGGGTTCCTTTGCGATTGTATTTTCTCCAAAAAATCCCACACTTCTTTGGATGATCGTATGCCATGTACTAACGACACCTGCTCCGGTTCCATTGAAATTATAATTTCACTCCTCGCGTCTTGGTCTTTATTGTTCCACTCTTCCAGTTTAGAAGCTTCTGTTGGTTTTACCACGCTACCTCTCACATAGCCCAGCAAACGATTTTTATGAAGGATCGCCTCCATTTGGTGCTTCCATGTAAAAATGTTGCTCCCATTAAATAATGGAATTTTTCCCGACGATAGGGCCATTTTTATTAAAATATTATTTTTCCAAAACACTTCTTTATGTTAAACTATTTCTGGGCCCATAACCTCTTGAATAAATAATACGATTGAGTAGAAACCAGATGGATTAAAATTCTATGACTTTATTGAACAGCGTGCTAAACAAGAGTGAGTAAAAATTGGGAGGAAAATGCGGAAATGAAAAGTGAGCTACACAAGAGTGTAACTTTAGCCCTTTAAGAGGTTGTAGTTGCATTTAATAAATTCACAAATAGATGTCACTTTAATATTTTAAGATTGTAATTTTAACACAGTGGACCCTACCCCAGTAAGTCCAGTTAACCGGCTTCTTCAATTTCCAGATGATGTCAAAGAAATCAAATATAATGGATTAGATGTCAAAATTTCAAACTATTGGAAGAGCTTATAATATACAAAATCTCTTGCTTTTAAATTTTCTTTTGTAAAGTTTAAGAACTTTTTTAAATTAGTACCTTCCGAAGTCATTTGCATTTCCATAATGAAATAAAAATACATTTTCAAATAAATCATTTGACTTGATTTCAATCATGCCACCAATTTTATTTGCAATAGTTCGCAAATAGCTAAATAAATTTTTTATTTGAATAAAATTTTATTAACAAACAATTCCTGCTATTCAAATAAAAATTATTCATGTGTGATTGAAATTTTTATTAAAAATCAAACTGAAATACATTTTTCTCAATTTAGTGTGCAATCGCAAAAAATTTCTTTTTTGGTGATGGGATCTGTAATTTGTTTCATGTGAATAAAATTGTGTTGTAAATCATGTGAACCTTACGTTTGTTCCTTTTATTTCTTGTCGACTTGAGACGTCAATTTATTCATTCGGATTACTATTTATAATTGGATAAATGAACTAGAAATAATTAAAACAAACTATTGAAACTATTCATGAAATCATTCGAAAACAAATAAAAAATTGAGGGAAAAAACTCCTTATTCTAAACATTGATTACAAGTTAACAGAGTATTGTATAAAAAGGCCTATTCATTTATAAAAAAAACTGTTTTCAAAATGTGTTTAGGACTACTGGAAAAATTCTTTTTGCAACTAATTTTTATAAGAAGTTTAGACCAGAAAGTTGCACGTAATGTTTTTTATAAGAAAACGCATTAATTAATAAAATTTATGCACACAATCAAATAGCTTGATTGTTTATTTTTAAGAAAAAATAAGCAAAAAGGAAAAAAACTCCCTATAGCAAAGATTTCCACCTCAATTGTGCTGAACTCTACCTATGGACTGAACTCAGCAAACCAGAATCAGATGTCTTTTGACATTTGTGTAGTGTAATCAAAACAAATTTTCAGTGGACCCGTTGTGCATGGCAGAAATTTATTCCTAATGGGCACTCGCTTGGATGGCAGATTTTTCCTTTACTAAGAAGATAATAATTATTTGTAAAACAAAATAAACCAAAAAAGAATGGGGGCTGATTACTTTGTTTATATTTTTTGAATGACTGAGACGGCAAATTATCTCAGCTTCCGCCATTTTAAAATGGATTCACTGAACACTTCCATTGCTCACTTCACATGCATTCACAGACAGGGTCAAGAGAGAGATCCCGTTACTTTTTTTTTGCCTGTGTTTCGGGCCAGGGGATTGCAAGTCGCCTATCTCATTATATCTGATCAGTGATTCCAACATTGAAAGATTGCATTCAACAATTTTAGAAAAAATAACAGGGATCGAGGAAAAAGATATATCAGTAGAAATGAAATTACAGATAGTTTTAAATAACTACAATAACAGATATCATTCAACCATACAAACTACCCCTACAAAAGCTAAAGAAGAAATTGACGAAAAAGTACTTCACGAAATAGCACAACAGACTAAGCAAAAGAAAATAAAAAAAACTTAATGAAAAACGAGAGGAATACAATACACAAAAAATAGACAAATAGGACCAATTAAGAATTATAAAAATGTTAGACACAAAGAAGAAACTAGATATAAAATTAAAAACCTTGATAATGTACACTTAACTAACATTAAAAGACCTTACCAATTTTCAGGCAATATTTATTCACATAATTCTCATACTCCTGATAACACCAACGATACACGCAACTCTTCAAACAACACAAGTTAACGAAAACACAGGTTACATGAAAATTAAAATTAAAAATGTTCAAATCACTAATCAAACTAACACTATTTTACACATAATAAATCCACAAGAGATACTTAACACAGTTTCATTTATACAAACTAACATAAAACATTTAAACATTGAAGATAAAGCCATGATAATGAAAGAAATAGAAACACTTGTAGCAAAAATTTAATCAATCATGCCTAGAGACCAAACAAGATCAAAAAGAGGATTAATAAATGAGGTAGGAAATCTAGAAAGATGGCTCTTCGGAACCATGGACAATAAAGACAGAGAAGAAATTTCGAATTATTTAAATATAGAAGTAGAAAATAGCCATAATGTAATAGAAGGAATAAATCAGCAAATTAAAATCAATAAACATTTTATGAATCCATAGAAACACTAAATATAATAATTAAAAATGATAGGAAAACAATATTGAATACATACAATAAAATAGAAAATTCGATTACAAATCTTGTACAACAACAGCTATTTCTAGACCAAATCACAAAGTTAAAATTTATAGAAAACAAAATTAACCAAATTCAAGACAATATTGTATCAGCAAAATATATTATAATTCACCCAAGTATTTTAACATTAGAAGAACTTAACGATCTTAATGATCTATATAAACTGAAATTAAAGAAAATGGGTGTTCTAGAATATAAAAATAAATTTCTAATAATTGCTATTAAAGTCCCAAAAAACTATATATCAATTGAAACAAAATAAATAACTCCAATACCAAATGAAATTAAGTTTGAAATAGATTCTGATAGTCAGTATATCGTAGAAATAAATAATAAGACTTATGAATATCAGAATGATGTAACATTACAAGAACTGAAATTAAGTAAACATTGTGTTGTAACAAAAGGCTGTAAACTAAGATATAATAATAAAACACAAATTAAAATAATAGATGATGAAACTGTTTTTATTACAAATGCTTATAAAGAAGAATTGAAACAAAATTGCGATAACCGAAAAATTGTACTCAATGGTAATTATCTAATTAACTTTTTTAATTGTCAATTGTATCTGTTTTTTTAATTAAATTTTTATAATAATAAAAAAATTGTTCAAGAAAAATTTGTTTATCAAGAAAATAATCCTAATGTTTCTTTTGAAAAATCTATGACTTTCGATGACATTGTTGTAAGCAACTTTGAGAATATTAAAGAAATCAAAGAACTCAAAATCCATAAAAATATATCTTATACAATAAATTTAACAATGATTGTAATAATTATTGTAACAACAAACAGCATTGCATATGTTTGTAATAAAATGTATAACAAAGCATATAATGTAAAAGAAATGAATGGCAAATGTCAGGAGACTTTTTTTTAAACCGAGGAGGAGTAACATATGCAGTGCATCGACCAACCAACAAACAATTGCAACATCAGCAATAACAACATAGAACAATCAACTGATGACAACACCAATAGGTCAGGTAATTGAACCAACAACAGCAACATCAGCAATAACAACGTACGACAAACAACTGACACAAGTAGGTCAGGTAATCGAACCCCAAATTGGCAACATCAGCAGAAAGAGCCTATATAGGAAGGGCACCGCTAAACGATCGGCGCCCAGTATTACGATATTAGTCGAAAAGTAACTGCAGCGACGCTGAAGACGGCGGGTTACTCTAGATTAACATTTGTAATTAATTAAAGTGTATAATAAACTACTACTGGCCTGTGGCTACCAGTAACTGAAAACGTGTTTTTTTAGTTCGGTTAATGCCATAATATAAGACGCGCGCATCGAGTTTGAATAAATAGCGATGGAGATGGAGAAGGAGATGATCGAAAATTATTCAAATAGCGGAAGAAATAAAGTTAAGGGAAATTATGTTTTCTTACCAATACATGTAAATACCTTTACTTGAGTTTTAACTTCGGCGCTGGGGTAGGCGGTAGACCTCCCCTTAAGGGTAGGTGTCCTCAGAGCTGAGGTCAGGGCTCAAGTAAATGCACTTGCATGGATTGGTAACCAAATAAGCTTCTTTTGATTTGATTGAAGCAGATTTTGACTTTTCTTTGTTCTTTGTTTTGGTTTGCGGGGTGGCCCGCGACCATGTGTATGAAGTACATATGCACTTACCATTTACCTACCATATGCAAAGAAATCATTGCTATGTGTCTGTTGAACAACAAGTGGAAAAATGCAACAGTGGGAATGCAAAAGCTTTAATCCATCTACGACGGATTGCAAAATACCCGACCATATCAAAAAGAAAACTGCCACGCCTCCAAAAAGTGGGCGGGATATAAAAATATATAAGTGTTGAATGCGCTATTCTAGGTGGTTGCATACATTTCGGCCTAAAACTCCTTTTTAACTAAAATAAATCACTTTTTTTAATGCCACGCCCATAAAAGTGGGCGGAGGCACATACAATATTAACATAAAAGTTAGAAAATGCTAATATCTACAGCTTTTGTCATAAATTTTTTTGTCAAATTTCATATATATTTATTGAAAAACAGTTATTTTAAGCTAAAATGCCTTAAAAAGTGGGCGTGGTCAATGAAAAAGCTAAAAAATTTTGGCTACCTTAAAGATAATTATAAGACAATGTTAAATACCAAAAATGAATGCGCTATAGCTATTGTAACATAGCTAAAATTTGCAAAATGTATTTTTTTTAATTAGAGATGGTCGCACATACAGGCCTGTAGTGGGTGTGTCTGTTGGCGGATTCAGCTTATTTTCAAACTAGATCTGAAGGACTGGACTTCCAACCAACCCACAGAATTTCAGCTCTCTGCGTGAAAATTTAAGGCCTAAAAGTTGTTTACATACGGACGGACGGACATGGCTTAATCGATTCTCATGTCGGTCCCATTCATATCTCTAAAAGGTCTTAGGGGTCTACGGTGATTATTTCACTGCGTTACAAACTATACATCAAACTTAATACACCCTGGGTCGGGTATAAAAACCGGTTGTTGGTTGTGTACTTGATAGGGATCTTGTTTCTATTTTTTCTCTGCCGATTTATTTTCTATTACTCGATCCTCGACAGCTAAATTTCATCAAGTTGGATATTTGTATAGTTGTCCAGTATGCATGCAGGCAAAAACGCATGGTTATGGCGATTTTGAATTCAAATGTCTGCTTTTGATTTTGAAAATGTTTGCTTTTGATTTCGTAGGTGCAAACACTAAGTATACCTACACTGAGAAAATAAGTAGGATAAAAAACTAATAAATATTCGTAGAAATACGAACGGCCAGAATTCGTAAAATTCACAAAGGTTTTGTACATTGTACTAATATTCGTAGTTTTTGCAAAGTAACCAAAAAATGCTTAATTCGTTATTTTGTACATTGTACGAATAGAGATTCGTAAAAATATTCAAAAAAAATTTCAAGCCATATAACGAAAATCTGTGGCTTTTTGTAAATAATCCCGTGAACCCGTCTGTCCGTCGTTCGTATATTCGTATTATTAACCAATCTCTTCGTAAATTTCGAATCGACCGTGGCAACAACAAAATCAAACGCACGCGTGCCTGCAAAAAAAACTGACATGGTACAATTGATGTTGAATTTTTACCCTCCTTGTAATTCTAAGAAATCTCTTGAATTTCATACGGAGAGCCACACAGCCACGCGCTGGCAAGCTCTGAAACTATTCGTAGTTTCGTACTATCTACAAATATTTGTAGCGTTTACAAAGAAGACATAGGCTTCCTCTATAAATATATACTACAAATATATGTAAATGGTACGAAACTACGAATGGTGTGGTAATAGTTTTGTGTTTAGTTGAAAGTTAATATTATTGTGATCCAGGGATTTAAGTGATGCAGTTAATAAGCAGAAGTGGATTTGTGCCTACCGGTGAGTTTTAATTCTTGAAGGTCTACCTTTTCTGTGGACCTTCTGAAGGTCTACCTTTAGATGGACCGAAGCCATTAAAAACTATTGCACTAGCTTACTGGTTTTATTTCTAGCTGACTCTATTTAATATTTTCAAGCGCGTTTATTTGTTTTTTATGTCCATTACGTTTATTTGTTTTCAATTATTACTTTCATCCATCAATTCCAAGCCTATTATATAAGATATTCTTATCCCTGACCAATTTTTATTTTATTTTACATTTTGCAGCCCCTTTCGCACATCTAACAAACTGGTCTATTTCTTAAAAGAAATGGATACCACCGGCGCACTTTTGCTGACAACTGCAGGCTATACCTGACAAAGTTTTTGATTTATTTTTTCTCACATACATATATTTATTTCTACTTTACCATTTAATTTTATTATATTAATCACTTTATTAAAAATTATTTTTAAGCATAACATTTATTATCTTACAATAAATTTCTTTGGTAGATTACATCACCCATCAATCACCGATTCATTAAACATTATAATAATTATAATAAACATTTTACAAATTACTCAAATCTCTTTTGTAATTTATTATTTATCAAATATTATATAACATAATAAAATTTGCACTATGCGAAGCTTTTCAAGACAAATGATACTCTCAGAGGGGAGGGTTTGTCAGAACGTCTTGCGGAGGTTGGGGATCGTGAAAATGATCCTTTTTTAGGTGGCAGAGATAGGATTTGAACCCAGACCTCCCACAAAAAAGGCAAAGACACTGCCCACTACGCCTCTCACCCCACAAAAAAAAGAGTTAGGGTAGCCTAATTTTTAATATAGCATTTTAAATGACTTGATGCTTAGCGAAAGCGATATATTTATACCATATTCTTTTATTTCTTATTCTAATAAACTTTATTTTATTTACTTTCATTTTAATAATTAATAAAAGTAAAATGATACCTTGAATTTTTTAACTTAATTAAAAAAAAAAATCTTACAATATCAACGTGCAGTTTTACTTCTAATATCTTATTTCGTAGCAAAAAGGTTCTTACTAGAAGCTGTCCAATGAAGAATGGTAAATATTTTGTTTGGATTTTCACTAGACGTTTGTGCTATGTGCAGACACATTAGTACATAGCACGAATCCGTTTTTGGTATGTAAGAATGCATTAGTACATAGTACGAATGCATAAGTACAAAGTACGAATGCATTAGTACATAGCAGGAATGCATTAGTACATAGTACGAATACGTTTTGTACAATATGCAAACGCATTAGTAATAGGAACGAAGGACTTTGTACATTGCACAAATACCTTCGTAGATTTGAGTTTTTATCATTCGTACAATGTACGAAACCTCCTTTGTCATATGCACAAAGGCGTTCGTCTGCTGAAAACCACAGAGAGATTCGTACTATGTACGAATATATTTGTGCATATTACGAATTTTTTCTCTGGGTGTACCTACATACCTTACCTATGTCTGCAAGTTAAAGAGGGTCCGTTGCGCGGACCGGGAATATAGACTGTTTCAACCGCTATACTTAGAATAACGCGTCCGATGAAATATCTATCTGGGGAATTACTGGTCCTATACAAAATATTTTTATACCCCATCCCATAGGATAGGAGGTATATTAAGTTTGTCACATAGTATGTAACACGGTGAATTAATAATGGTAGACCCCCAAGACCTTAAGGGCATATGATCGAGACCGAATTCTGAATCGAATGAGCCATGTTCGTCCGTCCGTCTGTATGTCACATGTTTTTCGTTTTTCAAAAATATTGAATTTGGACCAAAAAATTGCATTTTTACGTACATTTGAGTGTAACTTGGATTACATGTTATTTCTCATTAGGGGCGGTTGTATCACGCCCTTTTCGAAGTTTGCATTACTTATAAAATGTCAAAAACTAACCATGTCATCAGCATTTTACAATGTGGGATAGGATGGGGTATACAACGGTCCGTTTTACGGACTGTAACTTCTGCGTACACACTGTAGCACTTACTCACTGGTTTTTGCTGCTCTTTCGCTTGCAACTTAACAAATATGCATGTTTTAGAAAATATCTTACATTTAGCCAAAACTAGGTACCGTCAATTTTATTTTGTCAAAACAGGAAATTTTAATTTATGTAATAAATTTATTTTTGTGAAGATTTACTTACAAATATTTTGTCTCGGGTGATATAAATTTAAATGTGGTGTAGTTGCTACATGGTTTGGTTTAAGAACTAGCGAATTTTTTTTTATGAGAACGCATACGGGATAATTTTTTTATTCACACATAACGGCGTAATTACAGTTGAAAAGGCGTAAATATTAAAAAGATTTTGCCATTATACGCAATATAAGCTACGAAACGTTGGGCTAGTTTTTTTTAATAAATGAACTTAAAATACCATTATATTACTATAATTTAATGTTATATATTTATTATTAAAATAGAGTTATATATTATTTATTAAAATTCCATTAGATTATAAATACCATTATATTAGACAATTTTATCTACTTTATTATTTTCCGGCTTGGGTTTTGAAGAAAGAGAGATATGGATCAAGGACCGAAAAACTGCAGCATTATTATAATTTTCCATAAAATGCTTTCGGCACTGTCTTTCTTGCATCTTAAATTTCCAGTCGGTGACTCGCAGTATTGGAAGCCAAGACTGTGTGTGTATGCTGATACTGTTGTTCTTTTTTTTTTGTTTTTTATACCCCATCCCATAGGATAGGAGGTATATTAAGTTTGTCACATAGTTTGTAACACGGGGAAATAATAATGGTAGACCCCTAAGACCTTAAGGGCATATGATCGAGACCCGAGAATTCTGAATCGAATGAGCCAAGTTCGCCCGTCCGTCCGTCTGTATGTCACATGTTTTTAGGCCTTGAATTTATGAGAACGCATACGGGATAATTTTTTTATTCACACATAACGGCGAAATTACAGTTGAAAAGGCGTAAATATTAGAAAGATTTTGCCATTATACGCAATATAAGCTACGATACGTTGTATACGATAAGCTAGTTTTTTTAATAAATGAACTTAAAATACCATTATATTAGACAATTTTATCTACTTTATTATTTTCCGGCTTGTGTTTTGAAGGAAGAGAGATATGGATTAAGGACCGAAAAACTGCAGCATTATTATAATTTTCCATAAAATGCTTTCGGCACTGTCTTTCTTGCATCTTAAATTTCCAGTCGGTGACTCGCAGTATTGGAAGCCAAGACTGTGTGTGTATGCTGATACTGTTGTTCTTTTTTTTTTGTTTTTTATACCCTATCCCATAGGATAGGAATTATATTAAGTTTGTCACATAGTTTGTAACACGGGGAAATAATAATGGTAGACCCCTAAGACCTTAAGGGCATATGATCGAGACCCGAGAATTCTGAATCGAATGAGCCAAGTTCGCCCGTCCGTCCGTCTGTATGTCACATGTTTTTAGGCCTTGAATTTTGAGCTAGGGTGCTGAAACTTCGTACGTGAGGTCCACGTCGTGCAGTACAAGTGTAAAAAGTTTTGAAATCCGCCCAAAGACACGCCCATTCGGTCGAAATGTGCAACTACCTCAAGAGTTTTCAAAACTGTAAGACCTTCCAAAAGGCTGAAATTTGACACTCAGCATCTCCTAATGAATGTAAAACACAAAAAAGACAAATTTAGTTGGTTAACCTCCTCTTGTGGGCGTGGCATCTATTTTAAGAGTAAATTTTTAAATGCAGTTTACTCAATATTTTTGCTCGAAATTGAAAAAAATTTGCTTAATATCTTATGTAGAAAACGTTTAGTTCCACATTTTGTTCTTACAAGACTTTGCGCCACGCCCACATTTGGAGGCAGAATTGAAGAAGAACCTAAAATTTTCCAGAAAAATTTAATTTCGACTGGCCTTGAGCCTAGTTTAGGAAAGCATGGAACAAAAAAGGTAGCAGGTTAGGTAAACGAGACTCCAGTCTTGATTTAGTTTATATAATGTTTTTAGCCACGCCCTCTTTTAGGGGTCAATTTTTCAAAAATATTGAATTTAAACCAGAAAATTGCATTTTTACGTACATTTAAGTGTAACTTGGAAATATCTTATAATTAATAGTTTGTAATTAGGGGCGGTTGGACCACGCCCCTTTTCAAAGTTTGCATTAGTTATAAAATGTCAAAACGTAACTATGCCATCAGCATTTTACAATGTGGGATAGAATGGGGTATTCAACGGTCCGTTTTACGGACTGTAACTTCTGCGTCCACACTGTAGCACTTACTCACTGGTTTTTTTATGTGTTTCATATATGTATGTGTTTCTCTCATGGGAAAACGTACCTAGGAAGAGTTATCTCACTTAATGTTAGCTTCATTATAATATAAAGGCGCCTTGTGAAGTTCTTTTGGCAGCGTTTCAAAAGATCATAGTTCAAGCCATTATTATAATATTTTTGGAATGGTTAATTGTTGTAAATTTTCACTTTTCAATATTAAATATAATTTTGTAGGGCTTTGGTATAGGGGCATATAAGCAATGACACGTTTTTTAGGTTTCATATTAAAACAAAAAGTGTTTGGCACTCTTATCTTGAAAAGCTTTACAGTCAGAAACAAGAAAATCTAACTAATTTTTTATGAAACTAATTTTCCAACTATTTGTTTTTATGTGAAAAAAAGGTGTGAAGAAACTAGTAATTTATAAGAATATTAAATATTCCAAAGAAACTTAAATTTTTCTTAAGAAATAGTTAATAAAGAAAATTAAAAAACCCGGATTTTTACTTACTTAAAATATGAAAAAAAGATTTTGAATAGTCGTTTTTTGGTTTTTAATTAAAAAAATGCACAAAAAGCTAAAAAAAACGCGTGTCCCCCACATTATCAGAGTAACAGTAATATGCAGGTACCATTCGGAAAAAAATCTCAGACATAGACATTTTTCAGGGCTTGTAGAAAAAATATATCAGCCCTGGATTATTATACGGTTTTCGAGATATGCTTCAAGACCTTTAAGTTGCTTTAATTAAATGGTAGTGCCACGAAAACCCAATAATTCCTGATCTGTTTTTATCTTATCTATTAAGTTTTACGTAAACACAAACCACTTGAGTAAGAAGCCATAATGTGTTAATGTTTTGAAAACAGGAAACGCGTTTCTCATTTTTTAAAGCTTTTATCAATATATAAACATAAAAACAATCTCCTCTTATTTTAATAACCTCTACGACCTACCTACCCAAAAGTTTGTGAACCCATTGACACTTCCGTTTGTAAATTACCCAACCCACACTACATACCTACCTTCCCACCCAAATTCATTCAAAAAATCTTTCAGGAACGACACCAAACATTTCAATTATAATTATAACCTTGCACCAAATAGGTATTTCATATGAATACCCATCACAGAAAATAAGGATAGGGTGCCTTACATACCCTCGAATAGATCTCGAATAATATTCATTGCAATGTTCCCCGCGAGATCATGTCCTGGTCGAAAATAGCCATCAAAAAGTAAAAACACCTAGGCAAATGTATACAATTACATTCGGACATTCGACGGATTGCAAAATACCCGACCATACCAAAAAAAAGTGCCACGCCTACAAAAAGTGGGCGGGATACAAAAATATAACTGTTTAATGCTTTATACTAGGTGGTTGCTTACATTTCGGCCTAAAACTCCGCTTTTTATACCCCATCCCATAGGAAAGGAAGTATATTAAGTTTGTCACATAGTTTGTAACACGGTGAAATAATAATGGTAGACCTCCAAGACCTTAACGGCATATGATCGAGACCGAATTCTGAATCGAATCAGCCATGTCCGTCCGTCCGTCTGTATGTCACATGTTTTTAGGCCTTAAATTTTGAGCTAGTGTGCTGACCTTAAGCTTCGTACGTAAGGTCCACGTCATGCAAAGCAGTACAAGTGTAAAAATTTTTGAAATCCGCCCAAAGACACGCCCATAATCGGTCTAAATGTGCAACTACATCCAGAGTTTTCAAAACTGTAAGACTTTCTAAAAGGCTAAAATTTTATATTAAGCATCTCCTAATGAATGTAATACACAAAAAATTCAAATTTAATTGGTAAACCTCCTCCAGTGGGCGTGGCATCTATTTTAAGGGTAAATGTTAGAATGCAGTTAACTAAATATTTTTGCTAGAAATTGATAAAATTTCGCCTAATATTTTATGTAGAAAACGCACTGTTCTACATTTTGTTTATACAATGCTTTGGGCCACGTCCACATTTGGAGGCAAAAATTAAGAAAGTC
Organism: Neoascia interrupta; assembly: GCA_947623515.1. Taxonomy (NCBI): domain Eukaryota; kingdom Metazoa; phylum Arthropoda; class Insecta; order Diptera; family Syrphidae; genus Neoascia; species Neoascia interrupta. Next base: position 87,662,393 of record OX392462.1, read on the forward strand.
CTAAAATTTTCCAGAAAAACGTAATTTCAACTGGCATTGAGCCTAATTTAGGAAAGCATGAAACAAAAAAGTGGGAAGTTAGGTAAACGAGACCTCAGTCCAGATTTGGTTCACATAAAGTTTTTAGCCACGCCCACTTTTGGGGGTCAATTTTTCAAAAATACTGAATTTAAACCAAAAAATTGGTTTAAAACCGTTTTTACGTACATTTAAGCATAACTTGATAGTTTGTAATTAGGGGCGATTGGACCACGCCCCTTTTCAAAGTTTTCATTACTTATAAAATGTCAAAAAATAACTATGCCATCAGCATTTTACAATGTGGGATAGGATGGGGTATTCAACGGTCCGTTTTACGGACTGTAACTTCTGCGTACACACTGTAGCACTTACCCACTGGTTTTTAATATTTTTTTCCGAAATAACGAAGAAAAAAATTAAACAAGTGGGAAAGTGCAGCAGTGCGTATGCAAAAGTTTCAGTCCATCTACAACGGATTGCAAAATACCCGACCATACCAAAAAAAACTGTAACGCCTCCTGTTGAACTGTTGAATGCTTTATACTAGTTGGTTGCACACATTTCGGTCTAAAACTCCGCCTTTTTAACTTAAAAAAATCACTTTTTTTAACGCCACACCCACAAAAGTGGGCGGATGCACATACGTCGTATACACAAAAGTTAGAAAATGCTAATATCTACAACTTTTGTCATATAATTTTTAGTTAAATTTTATATAATATTTATTGAAAAGCAGCCATTTTAAATTAAATCCCTTAAAAAAGTGGGCGTGGTCAATGAAAATTCTAAAAATTTTTGGCCGCTTCAAGTACAATTACAAGGCAATGTTATATACCAAAAATGAACGCGCTAGCACTATTCTAACAAACTGGGCGTGTCTGTGGGCCGATTCGGCTAATTTTCAAACTTAGTCTGGTCCAATGAACTTCCAGTCAACCCACAAAATTTCAGCTCTGTACCTTAAAATTTAAAGCCTAAAAGTTGTTAACATACAGACGGACGGACGGACGGACATGGCTTAATCGATTCTCCTGTCGGTCCCATTCATATCTCTTAAAGGTCTTAGGGGTCTACGGTGATTATTTCACTGCGTTACAAACTATACATCAAATTTCATATAGGTACCCTGGGTCGGGTACAATAGAAAAATAATTTTTTGAACGTGATTGAATGATCGGGCATTTATAAAAATTACCTAACTAAACTTCATAATTTTTGACTTTTATTAACAGTTTTAGGATATAATAGTTTTCTCCAAAAAAATCAAAGGTAAAAGTAAAGTGGCCTAGTATTTTCTTAATTAAACGCCGTTGGTTTTGTTAAAATATTCTAAATATTGTGGACGGTACTACCCTTTTCACTAAACAACAAGCCTTTTTTCAAGTTACACCTAGCCTTACACAGAGTGAATGTGGGAGTTTTCTGGGAGTTTTATCTGGGGGCCAATGTCGAATCACCCTTCATTATGCCAATACGAATCGATCAAGCTCAAAATCGTCAAAAACGAACAATCCGCAGAGCGTTTACAATTCATTTGATGCATTAACCTTTGCATTTTTATACTCGACCCAATGTATAATTAAATTCTCGCGAATTTTATTAATAAAAAAATAATGATTTTTGGGCCCCGACAGCTGGGCCCTTTAGAAAATAAAAGACAGATTCAGATTATTCATTAGGTTTATTATAATATAAGCCCTTACCTCTGGTGGGGGAAGTTGGATCTTTAATAATAACTTATTCGTAGTTCGTTGGAAACCTAACCAGCACTGAACTGAATTCAGAGTCTCCCTGGACTTTTATAGTGTGTGATGATGAATTTGGAATGGCTTGCAATTTGATCCAAATTATCATTTGCTTGTTATGCAATCCGTGGCGATTGTCAATAAAATATGTGGGTGGTCATCCGTTAAGGATGAGCTGGAATTATCATAATGTAAACAAGCGATCGCAAATGTGCAATGTTTACAGTCGTCCGTTGAGAATGCTATGTGCAATGCCAAGCATTGTTATCATCCGTTGAAGATGCTATGCTGTATCTTGGCTTCCGTTAAGGCTTGCCGAAGTATCCGTTGAGGACACTGTGTGTACGTTTTGGTACGGCATATGTGGGTGCCGTAACTTCCCCATCCTTATGATTCTGCTCCGAAGAATCTAGAGTATTGAGTTTAATATTTAGTTTCGTACTATGCGCGTTCTTGCGCTTTTGCAATTTAGTTATGATGTAAGCAAATATTAAGTTTCCAATTATTATAAAAAGTATTGTACTATATGTTATGCCACCGTGAACATAGTGTTTATTCTTAATTTCTTCTAGGAGTTTTTTGTTCTCAATGCTCTTGAAGGGTAATTCAGCGCTAGTTATGTTCATTGTTAAATTTTTAATTCTTATGTCATTAAAATTTGGTATTATAAAATTATCATTTACAACTACCTTTTCGTAGACAATATTATTAATTATAATTCTGCAATTTTAAAAGTTGATTAGATTATTTCCGTAAAGTATTACATCATACATGTTACAGTTACGAATTAGTTTTGTTTTTTCTATATTTTTCGTTACAACAATATTATTTTTTAACTGTTTTTTTTTCAACATTTTTATTAATTTTAAAGTTACATGTAGGTTTTTCTTTTAAAATTTTTTCTATACAATCATCATGAATTGGTTTTAATTTTTTCTGTAGTATAATTGGTTCTTCAGTGTATTCATACAGTGTATAATTACTTATGATTAATTCTTTAAATTTTGTGTCTAATTTTAATTTATTTTTCTTATGTATTGGTTCAATAATAACTTTGTTAAAAGTTTGATTGGAATAATAAGGTATCATAACTACAAAATTTACTTGATTATTATGAAGAACGGCAGAACTTTTAATATTAATTAAATCTTTTAAAGTTATATTATAGGTTTCTATCCTTTATAAGTCAAAATATCTCTCCCTAGTACTCCTAATCTGCATAACATTAAATTTTTCTTTACTTTTCTTACTTGCTTTCTTAATAACTGAATGTCGTACTGTATCTGAAAAATGTGCTGCATGTGTTCTATTTCTGACAAATCTTTTCCAAGGCTTTGATACATTTTTAATAGTTGATTTATTTATCTGCTTTTGTTGTTTGTTAATATGGTCTGTCACGTTTTTCATTGCTATATTGAACTGCTCATTAATTTTAACCTGTTCATTAAGGCTATTTAAAATATTTTTATTATTTTTCTCATAAAACATCTAACTTTTCTTTTATTTCTATCTCATCGTCAGAGCCCATGGTACCTGCTAAAAATTTTAAACCTTTACCCCAAATATTAAGTAGTCCTCTTCTTATCCTAGTATGCGGCAAAAAGCTTTTTATTTCTTGTTCTAGTGTATTAAAGTTATGTCACATAGTTGGAAAGTGATCAGAGTAACTTAGATTTGCTATATTATTTTTAATTATGTTTAAATTTTGCTCCATTGATTCTTTGTCTATAGTATGCAAAATTTTCTTATATGTTTTAACAACTTGTAACTCCTGATCCATTATGAATCCTTGTCCTTAATTTAAATTTGATTATCATTATGAATCCTTGTCCTTAATTTAAATTTTGTAAGTCGAGTCTTTGTCCTTGTACAGTAAGTATTGTCGTCAATGTCATTAGTCTTCTAAATCTGGATTCAATTGATCTGAAATTCGCGTGGTTTTTTTATTATTTATTTTTACCTTTAGCTGTCTAAATCTGGGTTTTAATTTTCGAATTTTCCTTTCCTTATAATAAATTTTGTCTCCCTCTTTATATTCGATAGGACAATATCTAGTTACATTACGCTTTTGAATAGTTGTCATTTTATTATTGAGCGACTTTAAAAAGGATTTAATTTCTAATGTCTCGGGTATTCTTTTGAAAAATAGTTCAAAAGGTGTTTTTTTTGCTGCTGAACTAATTGAATTATTGTACGCAAATAGCGCCTTTAATAATGCTTCATTTGTACTTATTCTCTTATGGTTTTTTAATCCGCCTGGCTACGTCATAGCAACTGGCTTAGTACGTAGACTGCCGGTCCCAAGCCCGGTAAAGGATGAGGGTTTGAGGCAACGGACTACGTCCAATCCTCAGTAAAGAACACTCATAGGGGGAGTAAACCTCCGTCAAACAAATCCCTAATCTAATGGCGGAACAGCAAGCGCCGACGGATGCATGGCTAAGAGGGTGCTTAGTCTCGAGCTTGCGAACTTCGGATACCAGGCGACCTCCGATTTCAAGATAGCCTTCCTGTGGTTATACGGGTAGACCGTGGGCGACTGACAATCCCGTTTACTCGTGGGAGTCAAAATAGATTCAATTAAAAACAAAACAATAGAGAATGATGCCTTTACAAATGCGGGAAAGTGTATCCGCGTCCTCGAGCAATGCGGCTCAAAATAAGACCGGATACATTCAATTCACGCCGCAAAACAACGTAGATTTAAGCGTGCGCTAAAGAAGGGGAGCACTCTTGAGCAGGCCTGGATCTACGCAAAAGAGAAAGGAGTGCTAAAGAGTTCTGATGGAAAGCGTACGCGATCCGAGGACAACACCCCTCCCCAATCCGAAGCGAAACGAGCTTGTACAGGGAGAACAACCGCTGACAAAGTCCCCTATAGCAATATAGCGAGCCTTGTCAGACTGGGCGTCGTACCGACCGATCTCGATCGCAATCCTCTCTCGAACGGACAAATGGTCCAAATTCAAGAGAGGATTTTAGACACCACGATTGAGTTGCGTGATGGAGAAGTGAAGCCAGCGTTCCGCGGTGCAACATTCAAAGCCGGATGGCTAATGTTAGTCTGCACGGACGCATCTACTGCAGAGTCGATAAAAACTAACTTCGCCAAGCTAAAGTAAGAATGTGGGCTGGAAGTGATGCTAGTAGGTGAGGAAGATTTTCCGAAACCTCATATCATCAGAGGTTTCTTCCCACAAAGTACCGGGATAGCTAGCGATAGAATTCTGGCAATACTTGATGGCCACAACAAAGACCTTAACACTAGAACGTGGAGAGTTTTGCAGAGATCAGATGTAAAAGACACCGCCCATCTGGTCCTAGCTATTAATGAAAGCGCTATGAAGCGGCTTATTGAGGTGAAGGGCATGGTAGAATACCGTTTTGGATCCACTAAGCTCATCCTCAAAAGCTCGGACAAAGCAGCGTCCCAGAGCGCCAATACCGCCCCCCAAAGCGAAGCTTCTACGCCAACGGGGGTAGTAAGCGGCAAATTGAAAGAAACGAAGAAGGAAGCGGAAACAACCAGCGCTGCACATGCGCCCGTTACTGCAAAATCGTCGTTCCAGCAGAACACCAAAGCTGGAGTTGGCACTACCCCCAACCAGAATCGCTTCAGGCCAAAACTGAATGCGGATCGGGCTGGAGGTAGGAAAGAAAGTGGTCCTCGTGCAGACAGGGACCGAGGGGCAACAAAAGCGGTGCCTCTCAACAGGGTGTCGTGTGACATAGAGGCGATAATAAGCATTATAGAGTACGAAACCCTGAGAACGCACTTAAATGACATCACTTCTAAGCGTACTACAGGCTAACCTGCACCGGGCTATGGGTTCCTCGGACACTTTTAGCCAGCGATGCGCTGAAGAGAGCATCGCTATTGGTCTTATACAAGAGCCATGGGCTAAGATTGGTAAGATTTTTGGTTTAGAAAGCAAAACCAGAGAGCTAATTTATGCCAAGGGTGAATTTATTCCTAGGGCAGATCTTTCCATTCCGAAAGATATAAATTTCTCTCCAATTCCAGGTTTCTTAAGCAGGGACCTGGTGGCGGTTCAAATTGAACGCCTCAACGGACGGACGCTACACAAGTTTGTATGCGCGTCGGCGTACTTCGCAGGAGACATGGAAGAAGCACCTTCCACAGTAGTACAGGAACTGGTCCAATACTGCGACAGGATGCGAGTACACCTTATCATCGGTTACGACGCCAATGCACACAACCCAATTTGGGGCAGCCGAGATACGAACAAAAGAGGTGAGTCACTTCTAGATTTTATTTATAGTAACAATCTTCAAATTCTAAATAAAGGTAACAAACCTACTTTTAGAAACCGTATAACAGAGGAAGTTTTAGACCTTACCCTCTCGTCTCCGTTTTTACAAAATTTTGTAGAGGATTGGCACGTTTCGGATGAGGCATCTTTATGTTTATTATGATGAGGCGCCGATCGGATATGATAAAAGGCTTACAAACTGGAGAACATATCGCGAAAACCTAGCGGTCAAGGCTGATCTCATGCCGGCGACACCATTAACAATAGTTGATGCAGAGTCGGCACAGGATCAGCTGAATGACATCATTCTCTCAACTTTTAAAAATAGCTGTAAGGTCAAGCGTACCGTGGTAAAAAGGTGCGTTCCATGGTGGAATGAAAACCTAGAAACTATTCGGAAAAGGGTGAGGTAACTTTTCAATAAAGCCAAACGCACCGGGGAATGGGAACAATACAAATCCCAATTAACCACATATAACCTAGAGTTACGCAGATCAAAAAGAGCTTCTTGGCGTGCAAACTGCGAGAAGCTTGAAAAACTCCTCGCTGTAGCACGACTTCAAAGAGCTCTCTCAAACGATCGTTCAAACTGCATGGGTTTGTTAAAGAAACCCGACGGAACAATCACATGCGACCGAAAGGAAACATTGAAGTTCTTGCTTCAGGTTCACTTTCCAGGGTCACTGATTACAGAAACCTCACACGAGCAGGCCATAGAGGTTTCACCACCGAGAAACCTTAGTGAAATTAACAGTCTGTCGGGGAAACTCTTCAGGTCGGACAAGTTTAAATGGGCCATTAACTAATTTAACCAGGTAAAGACGGCATTTCGGGCCCTCCAGCAAAAAGGTTTAAATCTTTTTGTACCCACCCTGATAGCCTTATTTAGGATAAGTTTAGCTGGGGCTACATACCACAGACTTGGAGAGAGGTCAATGTAGTGTTTATCCCGAATCCAGGCAACAAGCCTAGTGAACTACCTAAATCATACCGTCCCATTAGCTTGACATCGTTTTACTTGAAAACAATGGAAAGAATAATTGACGTTCACATTAGAGATTAGGCTTAAAAAAGGCTTAAAAAATAGCATACCTCTACACCCCTGTCAATATGCTTAGCAAAAAGGCAAATCCACTGAAGGCGCTCTGCTCAAGTTAACGGCAGAGATCAAAAACGCTTTCAGTAAGAAGGAGATTGCACTCTGCGCATTTCTGGACATAGAGAGTGCTTTTGACAACACTGGATATAATTCGATATCAAATGCCTTGATCCACAGGAACATAGACCAAGCTACAATTAACTGGATCAAAGCGATGCTCGAAAGTCGGTTGATCACTTCTACATCAGGACTGACATCAGTATCAGTTTAAGCCGCAAGAGGCTGCCCACAGGGAGGCGTACTGTCACCCCTACTGTGGTCTCTGGTCATCAACGACCTACTTCACAAATTAAGTAATTTAGGCTCAAACATAATTGGTTACGCCGATGACCTAGTCATCATCATTAGTTAAGAAGTTTCTTCTTTTTAAGTAATGTGTGCTCAAAAGCCTTACTAAAAACTATTTATTATGGTGTTTTTCACTCAAAACTGCAATATGGAATAACTTGTTGGGGCGGAGTCTATTTTGCCAGACTCCAACCGCTGTTAACGCTTCAAAAATATATGATTCGAAAAATTAGCCGAAAAAGTCGCCTTTATCCCAGCTTTCCATTATACTGCGATTTAAAAATTCTTTCTCTCCGTCACTTATACTGTTTAAAGGTACTGAAGTCGTTCTTTTATAGGTCTGGTAACTTAAGTTGTAGAATACTCGAAAATTATCACTTACGTGGTAATCTGATGCATTTAGTTCCGATTCCTTTTTTTCGAACTACGGCCTATAAAAACTATTTCGCAGTATCATCATGTCGTCTTTTTAACAAACTGACCTTATCGTTAAGGAAACTTACCTCCTCTTTTATACTTACAAAAAACTTGAAATGCTGGCTTTTGACTAAAGACTCTAGAGCGATCGAACTCTTTTTTAACTCATAGCCTTCTTCTAAAATTCTGGTTGAATTATTTGTTTTGAACGCCCTTTTGAAAACGCCCTTAAGACAGTCCTTGACTGGTGCTCTAGAGAAATCCTTTCAATAAACCCTAGTAAGGCTGTCATAGTTCCTTTCACAAAAAGAAGAAATATCAACTTAGGTTCAATTTCAATTAACGACAAAATCGTTGAGTACTCCAATGAAGTCAAGTATCTGGGAATTATTCTAGACAAGGGACTCACCTGGAACTCACATCTAAACAGCAAAATCACTAAAGCTTCCAACGCTTTATGGGCTTGTCGGCGTATGTATGACACCACATGGGGAATCTCTCCAAAGATCGCTCATTGGATCTACACTATGATGGTCAGGCCCATCATAACTTATGCTTCCATAGTATGGTATACTAAGACCACCCACCAGACCGCCATCCTAAAACTAAAAAAGGTACAGCGTCTTGCGTGCCTGGGTATATCAGGAGCTATGCGGACGTGCCCCACAGCTTCTATAGAAGCTATAATTGGGCTTACACCCCTGCACATTTTTATACAAAAAATGGCAATACGCAGCATGGCAAGTCAACGACAAGTTAATGAGTTAAGTCTTAGCGACCATCCGGACCTGCTTTCACTTTTCTCTGAACTCCCGGAACTTGAAATGCACTGCACGGTTACAGACCGCATACAAAAAACTTTATGCTTCAACAAGGTTCTCCACGGAGATCCCTACTAGAGAAGTATGGGTTAGCAATAACTCAGCATATAGCTAAAACGGCCTTAAGTGGTATACGGATGGTTCTAAAATGGGGTCGGGAGTGGGAGCCGGCGTTTACGGGCCGAACCTGAAATACACTATTGCGATTCGAAAATGTCCCAGTGTATTCCAGGCAGAACTCCACGCCATTCAAGAATGCGCCAGCCACGTATACATCTCTGGTATCATAGGTGCAAACATCCATATATACACGGACAGTCAAGCAGCTTTAAAAGCCCTTAGCTCGCACATCATTGACTCCAAATCAGTCGCCTGCTTCAATACCCTACAGAAACTTACTTCAAGAAACAAAACCAAACTGTGGTGGGTTCCTGGTCACGAAGGTATTGATGGTAACGAGAAAGCCGACGAATTGGCCACAAAAGGCTCGGAAACCCCCTTTATGGGACCTGAACCTTTCTGCCCCAACCCCAATGGCAATTAACGAAGTTATAAAAAACTGGGAGCATACTAGATGTATCTCATATTGGGTGGACACCCTAAGCCTAAGACAGGCCAAACGCGCCATTCAGCCCTTCACAAACAATGCCAAGAGTTGCCTCAATCTAAACAGGCATGATTTTAAAAACCTAGTAGGTTACCTAACTGGGCACCACAGGTTTAGGTATCACCTCTTTAAAATCAAAATAGTTGACTCCTCTGAATGCCGACTTTGTCTTGAGGAAGACGAAAGCGCTGAACACATCCTATGTGAATGTCCAGCCCTAAATGGTATTAGACGGACCTTTTTCTTCAGAAAAAAACTGAGTTCGGAAGACATAAAAACCTCCTCTGCTAGTAGTGTTATCCATTTCGCACGGAAGGTGAATGACCTACTAGCCTAATTATACTGATGTTTTCACGGCACAAAAGATCTATTCAGGTCGAGCTGCCTTAGTCAGGAATTCCGAGTCAGGAATGTTAATAAAAAAAATAAAAAAAATTGTTTTTTAATATCCTAAGGTGTTCTATTAAAGTAGAGTAAAATCTTTCTATTGGTGAGTTTGAGTTAGAATTTCTTATTTTTGTAAAATGTACTTCAATATTTTCTTCTCTCAGGAATTGTCTAAAATCTATCGATGTCACTGCTCTTTCTTGATCTATTACCATTAACTTTGGTTTTCCGAAAGTTCCGAAATATTTCAAAATAGCTTCTTTAAGATGTATAGAATTTATTGTTTCTAACTGTTCTGCGTGAACATATCTACTGTATTTATCAATTATTGTTAATACTGGTACACCTTTTTCAGGAAAAAATATGTCAACATGTATTATTTCTAATGAGTTTTCGGGTGTTTTAGTTAAAATGAAATGATTTTTCATGATTTGAATTATGTCTGCTTCTGTAAACTCTTTATATTTTATAATTTTCCTTGTTTTATCATATATGCTTTTAATTTTTATCTGATTTGATCCACTGGAGAGTTTATCTATGATAAATTGGGTTCTAAATTTGTTTAACTGTGATTCTGATATTGGAATGAAGTCTTGCTCATCCTCTTGCCCACTATGTACTGTGGCTGCGTCGCTAGCTACTTCTTCACTATTAATCTCAATTTCTGTTTTATCAGTGCTGATGGCTTTGATTTCAGAGTTATTAAGCGGCGGAATTTTATTCAAAACCTTACCATATAGCGGCGGAATTTTATTCAAACCCTTACCATAACTTTGATTCGTGCCATCGTTTTCGACTTCATCTGTGTTATCAGTTGATATTGTCATCCTGCTTAATGCATCCGCATTACTGTTTTTCTTTCCTGGCCTATATTCAATATCGTAGTCAAATTCTTCTAAACGTAACTTCCATCTGATCAGCTTACTATTAGGTTCATTTAATTTTTTTAACCAAACAAGTGGTCTGTGGTCTGTTTGGATTTTAAATTTATTTCCCTATAAATAAGGTCTAAAGTATTTAGTTGCCCATACTATTGTAGTAAGTTGTAGTTATTGCTTTTCTATTAATGAGTAATTCCTTTCATGTTCATTGAGGGTTCTACTCGCGTAACAGATAAGATGTTCTTTATCGTTTTGTATTTGTGAAAGTACAGCTCCAAGTGCTACATTAGATGCGTCAGTGCTAAGAACAAAAGGTTTCGGGAAGTCTGGATATGCTAGTATAGGGTCATGTATTGACATGTTCCTGCAATCTTCGAAACATTTATAATACTTTTCTTCTTTAATATCTATTTTTTCTCCCTTTTTGAGCTTCTGTGTAAGAGGTTTTGGTACTCGAGAAGTCTTTTATGAATTTCCTATAATAACCTATAAGGCCTAGAAATTGTTCTATTTCCTTTGGTGTCCTAGGTATGGGGTACTTTTTTATAAAATCTATTTTATCCGGATTTGGCTTTATGCCATCAACAGAGACAATATGTCCTAGAAATGCGACTTTTTTTTTCAAAAAATCACTTTTGTCTAATTGTACTTTTAAATTTGCTTTCTGTAATGCTTCAAATACTAAAGTGAGGTTTTGCATGTGTTCTACCAATGAAGTTGAAAATACAATTATGTCGTCCATATAGACGAAACAGACTTTGCCTATTAAGTGTCTGAGTACATTATCCATAACACGTTGGAAAGTGGCGGGTGCGTTTTTCAACCCGAATGGCATGCGTGTGAATTCATAATGTCCATTTTGTACCGTAAATGCTGTTTTCTTTATATCCCTTGCATCTACTTCAATTTGATGGAATCCTGAAGCTAAATAAAGAATAGAGTAATACATTGATTTGCCTAATTTGTCAAAAATGTCATTAATATTCGGTATCGGGTAACGATCATCTATTGTTTTCTCATTGACTTTTCGATAGTCAATGACTATTCTCCATTTCTCCTCACCGGAAGCATCTAACTTCTTTGGAACAATCCACACTGGTGAGGACCAGGGTGAATTACTTGGCCTAATAATTTGTTGTTCTAACATTTCGATAATCTGTGTCTGCACTTCTTGTTTATGGATGTATGGGTATCTATAACTTTTACAGTATTCTGGCCTTTCATCTGTGGTTTTGATTTCATGTTTCACCTCGTTTGTAAAGCTTAAGTTTTGACCCTTTTGAAAAAATATATCGGAGTTTTTTGTAAAAAATCTTTTAATGTAATCTTTTTCTTCACAATTGAGATGTTCTGTTTGAAATGAACTCATAATATTTTTTCTTATCTCATTTTATTCCATGGTATTGAGTTCCACGGTGGGGTGCCGTGGCGTAGTGGTTAGTGTGTGTGCTTACTACGCCGGAGGTTTGGGTTCGAATCCTGCCATCGTCACCTGAAAAAAAAAAGACTTGTTCTTTTTCACGGTCCCCACCTCCGCGAGGGTTTGACAAGCCCTCCGAGAGTATTAATTGTCTTGAAAAACTTCTCAAAGTGCCGTTCGGATTCGGCAAAAAATTGTAGGTCCCCTTGTATGTAAAGAAATTAACACACCAGCATACATTGTTGAGAAGTTGGCCCTGGTTCACCTCGAGCTGTTGCGCCACTCTATTTATTTATTTATTTTATTGAGTTCCACGCTTTCTACATCTACTTCTTCTACTATAATAGGTTGTTCGATCTTTATTTTAAGATGTTTCTCTGTGTTATTTTCTAAAAATATCCTCGCTATCCAATTTTGTGCACTATACACTCCTCCTGTTATTGTAATGTTTCCTATATTATTTTCTTTTATAAAGACATCCCCCTGTTCCTTTTCTACTGGTGTTTCAATTAATAAAACTTGTTTCGGGTTTATTGTATAAGTGTAATCTCTTAATAACGGCTTAAAATTGAGCTTTAAAGCTTTATCTTTCCTTATTAATTGATTCGTACTATAGTAAATTTTTATTTTAAAATAATGGATCTACATCCATTGGTACTGGGCGATTGTTCCAACCATTATTTCTTTGATTTTGATTGTGATTATTAGGATTATTCCTAAAATTTTGGTTAAAATTTTGTCTATTCTGATTATTGGGATGATTTCTAAAAGTCTGGTAAGGAGCCTGTCTGATTGTAATTATTCCAAAAATTTTGGTTCGCATTTTGTCTCTGATTAAATCTGTTTTGATAATAAAAATGTTGGTGAGGGACCCGGTTTCCTTGTTTATACTGATTGTTATCTCGGGCGTTCTTATTGCTATCCGATGCAGAAATCGTGTCTTACGACCTTAACGAAATTTCAAAGGCTTCTTCCAGCGTTTCTGGATTACGACTTAGTATAATAGTCTTAAGAGGTTCTCTTAATCCTTTCATAAAAGCCTCCAGGCCCTCCCTTATGTTTTGCCTAAGCGATCTTTCACAGATCACTGGTTCTTGTTCGGTTTGCCGTAATTTGGTATTGAGAGTCGTTACTATGTCAAGTATGTCATCGTAAAATTTTCGGATGCTACCCGTTTGTTTTATAAGGCTTAACTGATTGTATAGTACTCTCTCGTCTCTATGGTCACTAAAGGGCCTAAGAAGAATGATCTTAACATCATCCCAGTTATCGAGATTGCCGTAAAGTCTGACCCTGTCTGCTGCCTTACCTTTAAGTTTGTTTTTGATTCCTTGGAACCATAGACCTAAGGGTTCCTGCTCTATCTGCCGCAGTATTGTCCATACTGTATCTACGCTTCTTATAAGGCTGTCTAGCTCACTAAGCCTACCATCAAATTGTGGAATGTTTTTAATAATGTCTGGTGTTTGCAAAACGTTCGCCATTTTTTAATAAAGAGGAAAAAAATTCTAATTGTTTTCTTTGTTTGAATAAAATATTGTTGCACTTTTTTTCTTTTATATACCCTTATACTTATAGAAAAATCAATTAATAATAAAAAAAAATTCTCACAGCTTCATTTCGTTATGATGATTTCCTTTGATCTGCTTATATGGTCCTGCTTTTTGTCTTCGTGATTCCGATGTCGAACACGTTGGGGCATTTTGGAAATTCTTGCCACTATAATTATAACTTCTTTATCGAACACGTTGGGGTATTTTGGAAACTCCTGCCACAATTAATATAATTTATTTTCTTTTTTTTGAATTATTCCCTCTCTTTGGGGATTCGCAGCATTGACCATACGTACTGGTATTGGCTACTAAATAACTCTACACTGAATTGATTTAATCGATTTTCGCTCGATTTATCACAGTTAGAAAACCTTTTCTTTGTCCACTAAAACCTTTTAAGTTCGAACGATATTCGCTCGTCTCACTTTTCAAAAATTATTAGTTTTCACAAAGAAATAAGGATACCGATGCCGACTTAACAAATTATTTGACGAATTTTAGACCACGCCTCTTCACTCAGCGTAAGTAAAAAGCCCGGTCGGCATCCAACCGACTGCGCCAATTAAATTCTCGCGAATTTTATTAATAAAAAAATAATGATTGTTGGGCCCCAACGACTGGGCCCTTTAGAAAATAAAAGACAGATTCAGATTATTCATTAGGTTTATTATAATCCAACCCCTTACCTCTGGTGGGGGGAAGTTGGATCTTTAATAATAACTTATTCGTAGTTCGTTGGAAACCTAACCAGCACTGAACTGAATTCAGAGTCTCCCTGGACTTTTATAGTGTGTGATGATGAATTTGGAATGGCTTGCAATTGGATCCAAATTATCATTTGCTTATTAAGCAATCCGTGGCGATTGTCAATAAAATATATGGGTGGTCATCCGTTGAGGATGAGCTGAGATTATCATAATGTAAACAAGCGATCGCAAATGTGCAATGTTTACAGTCATCCGTTGACGATGCTATGTGCAATGCCAAGCATTGTTATCATCCGTTGTAGATGCTATGCTGTATCTTGGCTTCCGTTGAGGTCACTGTGTGGACGTTTTGGTACGGCATATGTGGATGCCGTAACTGTATATTAATTTTAATGCATAGTTTTTAACACAGTGAAATAATCACCGTAGACCCCTAAGACCTTTTCGAGTTATAATTGAGACCGACAGGAGAATCGATTAACCTATGTCCGTCCGTCCGTATCTCTGTCTGTCCGCATGTTTGCTGTTTTTATACGCCATCCCATAGGATAGGAGGTATATTAAGTTTGTCACATAGTTTGTAACACGGTGAAATAATAATGGTAGACCCCCAAGACCTTGAGGGCATATGATCGATACCGAATTCTGAATTGAATGAGCCATGTCCGTCCGTCCGTCCGTCTGTATGTCACATGTTTTTAGGCCTTAAATTTGGAGTTAGGGTGCTAAAACTTCGTACGTAAGGTCCAAGTCATGCGTAGCAGTACAGGTGTAAAACTTTTTGAAATCCGCCCAAAGACACGCTCGGTCACAATGTGACCCAAAGATACAATCGGTCTAAATGTGCAACTACCTCCAGAGTTTTCAAAATTGTAAAACATTCTAAAAGGTTGAAATTTGACATTTAGCATCTCCTAATAAATGTTTGACACAAAAAAGACAAATTTAGTTTGTTAACCTCCTCTAGTGGGCGTGGCATCTGTTTTAAAGATAAATTTTCAAGTGCAGTTTACTCAATATTTTTGCTCGAAACTGAAAAAAAATTGCTTAATATTTTATGTAGAAAACGTTTAGTTCTACATTTTGTTTATACAAAACTTTGGGCCACGCCCACATTTGGAGGCAGAATTGAAGAAAAGCCTAAAATTTTCCAGAAAAACTTAATTTCGACTGGCCTTGAGCCTAATTTAGGAAAGCATGAAACAAAAAAAGTTGCAGGTTAGGTAAACGAAACTTCAGTCCAGATTTCGTTCATATAAAGCTTTTAGCCGCGCCCCCTTTTAGGGGTTGATTTTTCAAAAATATAGAATTTGAACCAAAAATTTGCATTTTTACGTACATTTAAGTGTAACTTGGAAATATCTGTGGAAATATCTTATAATTAATAATTTGTAATAATTGGGGGTTGGACCACGCCCCTTTTCAAAGTTTGCATTTCTTATAAAATGTCAAAAAATAACATTGCCATCAGCATCTTACAATGTGGGATAAGATGGGGTATTCAACGGTCCGAAATAACGAAGAAAAAAAATGAAACAAGTGGGAAATTGCAACGTTTAATTGCGTATCCAAAAGCTTCAGTCCATCTACGACGGGTTGCAAAATACCCGATTATACAGAAAAAAAACTGCCACGCCTCCAAAAAGTGGGCGGGATACAAAAATATAACTGTGGAATGCTTAACATTGGGTGGTTGCATACATTTCGGCCTTAAACTCCGCCATTTTAACTTAAAAAAATCATTTTTTTAACGCCACGCCTACAAAGGTGGGCGGAGGCACATACTATATTTACATGAAAGATAGCAAATGCTAATATCTACAACTTTTGTCATATAATTTTCAAATTTCATGTGTTTATTGAAAAACAGCCATTTTAAACTAAAATTGATTAAAAAAGTGGTCAATAAAAAGGCTTAAATTTTTTTAGTCTAGTCAAAGGCAATTACAATGTTACATACCAATGGCAATGTTACATACCAAAAATGAATGCGATTGCACTATTCTAACATAGCTAAATTAAGAAAAAGTATTTTTTGAAGTTGGGGTGACGTGGCGTAGTAGTTAGTGTGTGTGCTTACTACGCCGGAGGCCTGGGTTCGAATCCTGCCTTCGTCCCCTGAAACAAAAAGACTAGTTCTTTTTCACGGTCTCCACCTCCGCGAGGGTCTGACAAGACCTCCGAGAGTATCATTTGTCTTGAAATGTTTGCACCAATCTATACAATGGCATTAATAATAGGAAATTAACTGCAGCTCTCTTTATTGACATAACCAAAGCTTTTGATACCGTCGACCACAAAATACTCTTGGACAAACTGTACAATTGTGGTTTTAGAGGCGTAATGCATAATTGGTTTCGTTCCTATTTATCTGACAGAAGACAAAGGGTCAAAATCAATGGTCAGTTCAGCTCCGAAAGTGGCATCTCATTAGGTGTACCTCAAGGTTCTGTGCTTAAACCAATACTTTTCCTAATTTTTATCAACTCGCTTTTATTACAAAAATACCGCAGCAAATTAAATGCTTTCGCTGATGACATGGCTTGTGCTGTTCACGGTGACTCTGCTCTGGATCTTTCTGCAGATATTAATCACGACCTTGAAGTCCTTAGTCATTGGTTTAAAATGCATAAGTTGGCAATCAGTGACAAACGAAAATTATGTTTTTTACTATATCGGGCAAGGAGGTAGATTATGGATCATACACTTTTCATTCTGGAAGCTGCAAGAAATATAATCACAGTAACGAAATTTGTAAATTGAACAAAGAGATATATTTTGAGTCAAGTACTTGCTCCGATAAATGCTTTAATATTATGCAAGTTAAGTCATACAAGTACCTTGGAGTTTTGCTGGATTGGAAGTTGAATTGGTCTGCTCATACAGATGCACATAAGAAGTATCTTATGGCTGCTACAAGGCAAATATATCTTTTAAAAAGTTATTGCTCAAGTGAACTTCTCAAGTGTATTTATTATGGTTTAGTGCACTCTAAGCTTGAATATGGCATAGTTTCATGGGGTGGAACGCACAACAATAAAATTAACCCACTTCCGATTTCTCAAAAACACATTATTCGTCTTATTTGTTTTAAAAGTCGTCGGCATAATAGTTTACCACTTTTTAGAAGCATGAAAGTACTTCCTCTGAAGCACTTATATTTCTATAAAGTATTAAAGATTTTTTTCGCAAGATCTGGTTATCTAACAAACCGGTGTTCTGCTAGCTATAACCTTAGAGTAAACAATCAACATCTTGCTATAGTACCACATCACAATCTGCAATTATATTTACATTTTTACACGTCAAGTGCTCCAAGACTCTTCAATAAACTACTTATTAGCATTAGAACCATTAGAAATGAATCCATTTTTCTCAAAAAATTAAAATTTTGGCTGTTCGATCTAAATTATAATAATATTAATGATTTACTATCGATAACGATTTAATTATTTATTCTTAGGTTTTCCTTTTCACTATTTCAATGTAAAAGTATTAAAGAAAAACAAAACGAAAAGCCTGCCAAAACATATTTGCTTTTAAGTAAGAACAAATCTTGTCGTAACCTCACCTCACTACATTTAAAAATTGTCAGTTTGTTACATGTATCTTTGTCATTCCAGCTGCATTCGCCTCTAGTTCCTTATGAACTATAGATTGCAGTTTCTTTATTAATTTATTTGTTAGTTTTTCTTGTTAATCTTTTTGATAATTATCAATGCTATGTATCATCACAATAAGTTTTAGTAAAGAAATAAATTGAATTGAATTGAATTGAAAAACTTCTCAAAGTGCCGTTCGGATTCGGCGAAAAATTGTAGGTCCCCTTGTATGTGAAGAAATTAACACACACATCATACATTGTTGAGAAGTTGGCCCTGGTTCACCTCGAGCTGTTGCGCCACTCTATTTTTATTTTTATTTTTTGAAATTAGAGATGGTCGCACATAGAAGCCTGTTGTGGGCGTGTTTCTGGGCGGGATCGGCTAATTTTCAAACTTCATCTGTCCAATGGCCTTCAGCCAACCCACAAAATTTTAGCTCTGTAACTTAAAATTTAAGGCCTAAAAGTTGTTTACATACGGACGGACGGACGGACATGGCTTAGCCGATTCTCCTGTCGGTACCAGTCTTATCCCTTAAAGTTCTTAGAGGTCTACGTCTATTATTTCACTGCGTTGCAAACTATACATCAAACTTTATATACCCTGGGTCGGGTATAATTAAAAAATAATTTTTGGAACGTGATTGAATAATGGAGCATTTATAAAAATAACCTAACTAAATTTCACAATATTTGACTTTCATAAACAGTTTTAGGATATAACGGTTACCTCCAAAAAAATCGAAGGTAACAGTAAAGTGGCCTAGTATTTTCTTAATTAAACGCCGTTGGTTTTGTTATAACCAAATTAGCTTCTCTTCGAGTCTGAATCTATTCTGAATCTGATTGTGCTGACTCTGACGCCAACTGCAAAACAATCAATGCGCTCTCTTCATTATGTGCTATTTGTTTTATTTTTCATCATTTTCAGAGTGGCACGCGCTCATGTGTGTGAAGTGCATATACTTACGTCTACAGAACAAAACCGGTTGTTGGTTGTGTGCTTGCTAGGGATCTTGTTTCTATTTTTTCTCTGCCGATTTCTTTTCTATTTCTAAATTTTGCTAATTCCATCATGTTGTATATTTGAATAGTTGTCCAGTAGTCCAATATGCATGCAGGCAAAAATGCATGGTTATGGCGATTTTGAATTCAGATGTCTGCTTTTGATTTTGGAAATGTTTGCTTTTGATTTCGTAGGTGCAAACACTAGTTTATACCTACCTACCTACCTACCTACATATAGGCCGTTCAAATTCAATTTCTCACAATTTCTACAAAATATTTTTTTGACAATTTGTGACAAAGTACTATAAAGCCTTTTAGTCCAGTCAAATGGGTTTTCGGCCAGTGAAAAAATACCTGCAGAAGTAGTTTTTTCGCTGGTTCTGTAATGGGTTTCGGAATGCTGAATCCGATTTTCAACATCGCTAATTCCCACAGTCACGGACATTGCTTGAAGCCATTGGCTTCACCTCGACTTTTTTTAGTCCCTTGCCAAAAAGTTATAGAAATGTCCAGTTATCGAGGTAGACCAAAATGATTCACGTTCAAATAAACACGTTTAAATATTTTCTAAAAGCGTACCTACTTTAGGTGGGTTTTTCGGTTCATAAGTCCGCGCTGAAAATGACCCAAATTTTAAAAACTCAGTTTTCCCGTTGCTTTTTGTTTGCAGCGCAAAAGCTATGCCGAAATCGGAGAAAAAAACTTCATATTATTAAATCCGCTTCAATTTTCTACAAATCGCACGTCTATATGCCAATTATTTTTGTTGAGCCTTCTAAAAATTATTCCACTTTGAAATGTAATATCTTTTGCAGTCAAATAAATTCTGACGTGCCAGTTGCAGTGAAAAAATTGAGAAGTTTTATTTTTGCTCATTCTATACATGAATTTCGGGATGCTGAATCCGAATTTCTATTTTGCTACTTCCTATAGACATGGCTTCAGCCTGAAAATCGCCAAACTTACATAAGAATGTCTACCTATTTTTAGTTTTTGTACAAAAAGTAAGGGAATCGTCCACTTTTCGAGGGAGACCATTATGTATGGAAAAAGAAGATTAATATTTCTATAAAAGCGTACCTACATACCTTAGATTCGTTTTTCGGTTTATTAGTTTGGCGGCTGTTAGAGCGCTCTCTATGACCAACATTTTGCAAATTTCCAAAAACCCTGTTTTTTTTACTACTCTTTCGCTTGCAACTCAAAAAATATGTTTTAGAAAATAACTTACATTTAGCCAAAAATACCGCAAATTTTATTTTGGGCAAACCGTATAGCACATTGAAATTTTGAAATTATGTAATAAATTTATTATCGTGAAGCTATACCTACAAATATTTTGTGTCGGATGATATAAATTTAAATGTGGTGTAGTTGCTACATGGTTTGGTTTAAGATCTGGCGAGTTTTTTTGAATGAGAGCGCATACGGGATAAATTTTTTTTTTCTCATATAACGGCATAAATGCAGTTAAAAAGGCGTAAATATTGAAAAGTTTTTACCATGGGTGCCGATACGCAATATAAGCAACGATACGTTCGGCTAGTTTTTTAATAAATGTCCATAAAATACCATTATATTGGGCAATTTAATCTACTGTAGTATTCTCCTTCTTCTCACTGATTGGAAAAATACTCCGGCTTGAGTTTTGAAGAGATAAAGATATGGATCAAGGACCGAAAAACTGCAGCAGTATTATAATTATACCCCAAGTTTGATTCATAGTTTGTAACATAGAGAAATAATCACCGTAGACCTCCAAGACCTTAAGGGCATATGATCTAGACCGAATTGTTAGTCGAATGAGCCATGTCCGTCCGTCCGTCCGTGTGTCGGTAGTGTTTAGGTCTTAAATTTTGAGCTAGGAACTTGAAACTTAATATCTGTTCTTTCTAGGTCCCGAAGCAGTAGTATTAGTAGTAGTAGTAAAAGTTAACTTTATTTATTCAAGCATATTCTTATGTTTGTATTACATGTTTAACAAAAATTAGCGTTGGGTTTTGCCGTCAGCCGAGAGAAAGGGTTGAAACAAAACATGAAATAACTAAAACGCTTCGTTTATAATTTGTAGACGATACCTCAAAGCCGTTTTTAAAAAGTTAAACAAAGTGATCCAATTTTCTCCATCTAATTTATAAGTGACTTCATCTAGTGCAAGAGTATTCTTTCCCCAGAAGCATCTCCGAGTTGAGTGGAGTATTGGGCACGATCCAATAAAGTGAAGGACAACATCCCTCGTACCCAGGTAACACAACGTACATTCGTCTCTTATGTCTGTTCTATGCGGCATGTAGTTCAGATGTAGGAGTTCGCCTCTGGCTTTGAAAATTGTTGAGATGACTTCAATATCGTTCCGGTCATGAAAGTAATTGTTCTCCCCAAGGTCGTGGTCTAGTGATTTGTAGAGGAATCTTGTTTGGCTTTGTTTACATTGCCTCTCAAACAATACCCGCGTTGAGCACTCAACTTTTTTCAGCAAATCTTTCAAAGCGTTTTCCAGGTTTGTTCCGGTTAGATTTTGTAATTGAATACTACGTTCTTGCCCTAACCTTGTCCACTCAGCAAAAAAATTTAAGTTTTTATTTTTAAGGTGTATGGCAATCTTATGGGGGAGGCGATGAGTTGGTAGTGCCAGAATTTTTTGAACATAGAGGAAATGCAGCCTAAGTTGGAGGTGAAGCGTTGGTAGGCCCGTTTCAAGATGTAACATGTAGATCGGCATATTTTCCGGTAGGCGAAATATTTTCTTTAAGAAGTATCTTATTAGTTTTTCGACATCTTCAAAACACCAGACTCCCCACATATGTGCCGCGTAGCACGTTATTGATCTCATGACTGGTGGGAATATTTTATACTTCACACGTGGCGCTATATTTCTTTTTCCTAAAATTCCTTTCCAGTTACAGTTTATTGCACGTTTTGATGACGTTTTTTGAATGATGCCTGAGGGGTTATCAGAAAGCCTAGGTATTTGTATTCTTTGACTGCCTCCAATTCCACATTTTGCCAGTCCCACTTTTCGTTTCTCGCAAGCCGCCCTCAACCATTGCGGAAGATCATTATTTAAGATTTACTCGTGTTTACTTGGAGGTTCCATAAACGACAATATTCCTGCAGCTTGTTGATCATCATCTGAAGCATGTTTGGCGTTTCTGCGAGTATCACAATGTAGTCAGCGTAGAGCAAGATCTTTATGAAAAAACCGTCAGACGAAAAATCACCCGGAAGAAATGACACAAGGTCGTCGAGGTATATTGAGAAAAGTAGGGGACTAAGGAGACAACTTGTTTTACCCCCGAATTCGTTTGGAACCAGTTAGAAAGATTTTTTCCATCCCAAACCACAGACAAATTTTTTTCGTACAATTTTCGTAAGACCGTCAGCACTTTCGTTGACACTCCTAGGTTGCTCAGCTTAAGGAAGAGGGCTGTTTTATCGATGGAGTCAAAAGCAGCCTTAAAATCAACGAAGAAAGCATAAAGTTTCTTGCCTTTGTCCAAATAAATCCTGGAGATGTTCATAAGATAGAAAATGTTATCTATTGTGGAGTATTCCTTGCGAAAACCCGCATTCAAGAATGAGATTCCCCTGTACTTGGTTGGCTCGTTTGGATCACCTTTCTTAAATATCGGGAAAATTATATTTTTCTTGAAAGAGGTTGGTACTTCACCTTTGGAAAATATATAATTATAAGTTTCCGTGAGCTTCTATGTAAAAAAGCGTTTGTTGCGTTTTTGAAAAATTCCTATGAGATACGATCTTCCCCTGGAGCCTTATTTAAGCAGCACTTTTCTATGACTATGGTTACCTCCTGCAAAGCTATGTGGCGATCTAAAGAAAAAACTTCAGTGTGCGGCAACGCGAAGTATACTTGGTTTTGGACGGTGGGTCGGCTTAATAGCTGTTCAAAATAGCCCGCTAAGACATTCGCTTCCACTTTGATTCCCGGTGCAAACAGCGCCCCGTTGAGTGCTTTGGCCATTTTCCAAAAAGATTTACTGTCCTAACATAAGAAAGCTCTGCCATACGGGTACTTATGTAAAGTTTTTTTTCATTTCGCAAGTGCTTTTGAAAACTTTGTTTGCTGCCTGGTACATGCGTTTGATATTGTCAGATATGCAAATGATTTTCTCCTAGCTTTCTCGCATTCCCAGTCGTACCACGGCTGTCTTCCTATTGTTCTCGTATCCGATTGAAAGGGTTGGATATGCAATTCATGAGAACTTCTGTACCTCTCGATGATTGGAGCTCGCTGCTATTTATTTTATTAGTTTCCAGGATAAGGTTAGCTCTATATTTTTCCAGATTTTAATTTTTCTACTGAAGTTTCGGAAGCAGACAGTTCGGCTGCGCCTCTCTTTGTGGTATATTAAGCTCTAGCTCGACTGCAACTGGAAGATGATCCGAGTAAATTGCTTCCAGAACTTGAAGATTCCTTGTATGCTTAAGAGCATTTCCCTGCGCCAAACAGTAGTCTATAGATGAGCATGCGGTGCCTCTGATAAAAGTAAGATTTCCGTTTTTGTCACCATTGGTTCTACCATTTAGTAGAGTTAGTCCTATATTTTCACACGTTTCCATTAATTTTTTCCCGTTTCCGTCAATGGTCAATGCATTCATCTGTTGCATTCCTGGTTTCACTTATCGAGCCTGGTAGAAATTCCGGTTCCACATTGAGAACTGGGTTGGTTCCCACTATTCCATTGAAGTCTCCGATGACCATAAGATCATACTCTCCTAGTTCCAGCTAGAAGTTGTATAGAAGCGTAAAGTCGTTAATCAATTTGTTGCAGTTGATATAAACTGGTATTATAAAGATTTTCAAGTTGTCGACTTCAATTTTTATTAAATATCTATCATATTTTTTTAAGAAAGCAGCACCCAATAGTTTCCTTCAGCCCTTTATTTTATTCCATACAAGCACCCCCCGATCGCTCTGCCGTGTGTGTGATCTCTTTCAGGTGGTATCCAGAGAAATGTGTAGTCTTTAAAATAAGATTTAAAACATTCCAATTCTTTTTCAACAAACGTTTCAAACAGTAAAAAAATATCGTATGTATTTATAAATTTAAAGAATTCACTAAAAAGTAATTTACTGCTTAAACCTGCTACGTTATAAGCAGTAGGAAGCTAAAATTTGGTACGCGTTATCCTCGCTTAAGTATATTGTGATTGACATTTAAGAAAAAAGCGAAAACCGCCCCCTTGTAGGCGTGGTCAGATATAATATGCATTCTAATAAACGGTTTTTATTTGATATATAAGCTTTAAATCCAAAAAAACTTGGACCATAAAATCTTCAGATATGTACGAAAGCTATTAACTCAAAGGAATAAATTTTTGCCACGCCCACTTTTGGGGGCGTTTTTAAGTATAAACCAAATTTTTAATGTGAAAATGCAATCAAGACGTGTATATCACTTCTGATAAAAAATGAAAACAAAAAAAAGATGTAATTGAAAAGGGGTGGATACCAAGCCCCATATTCTTAATTTATGACACAATTCGGAGCTTAAAGTGGTCAATTGGAATGGGGTATCCAACGATTCGCCTAAGCGGATTGTAACCCTCCCACTAGTTTTTCATCAAATGCTTTCATCATTGTCTTTCTTGCATCTTAAATTCCTAGTCGGTGTTTACTACTGTTGATTTTTTTTTGCATATATGTGTTCTCTTATGGGAAACCGTAGGAAGAGTTATAACCTAATGTTAGCTTCATTAAATAAGCACCTTAAATAAAGGTGCCTGGTGATGTTCTTCTGGCAGCTTTTCAAATGATCAAAGTTCCAGCCATTATTATAATATTCGTAGAATGGTTAACTGTTTAATTTTTCACTTTTCAATAATAAATATAATTTTGTAGGGCTTTGGTATAGGGGCATAAAAGCAATGACACGTTCGGTTAGGTTTTTTATTAATACAAAAAGTGTTTAGCACTCTTATCTTAAAAAGTTTTACAGCCAGAAAGAAGAAAATGTAACTATTTTTTTATGAAGTATAGAAGGATTTTTGAGGACAGAGGAATGGAAAACATGTGCCCTTATGCAACGCGCAACGTGTTTAACATCTTAGCCTTTCAAACACTTTATTCAAAAAGCCGATTGCTAGCCTTGTGAGCCTTTTCACAAGGAACTTAAACAAAATAGTTTAAAAAGAAAAAGTATGGTTTCAACTATAAATTTACAAACTTTAACTTTTATTTTTAACGTATGAATTTTACTTTATCTACATCAGAGTTTAGGATAACGTCTGATCTTTTTGACTGATACAACGAGTCCCTCCTTCTTAGCAAATTCAATGCTGCATTGGATAGTGCGGTTTTTAGTTTTTCTCTTTAGTACAACAGCTTTAAACTTGCCGCACTATCTTCGAAGAAAAACAATTAGGAAAGCTACGTAGTTTCGATAGATATAAACATTAAATCAATCCTATAATTCAGAAAAGTATTTCGGTAATTCATTTAAAAAATAGCATAATAATTTGTTACAAAAATATAAGAAAATATAAAAGATTATAACATAATTATAGAAGGTTGCAAAAATTCTTAAAATAAAATACATGATGTAGTATTCACTGCAGTAACATTCGCCTTGAAGTATCTGCAGATATCTTCAACTGTCAATGGGTAGTGGTGCTAATCGATGAATGGCTCTGTGCTGAATTCCGTTTTTTGTCTGCACATCGACGACCCGAACTTTGCCATCAGTTGAACGGATAAGATTGCAGATTCGTCCCAGCAACCATTGTTGAGGCGAAGTCTTGTCATCCCAGATGAGAACAAGCGTATCTACCGAAGTATCTGCTGACGAAGTTTGCCATTTACATCGCTTCTGCAGCACCAGAAGATACTTCTTCGACCAACGATTCCAAAAAAGCTGCTTGATTTGAGTCAACCGCCGCCATCGGCTCATCGAGGACGTCTTCCAATCAATGATGAATGGTTCTGCGATTGCATTTAGAGGGCTCCCTATCAAAAAATGCCCTGGTGTAAGCACGGCCTCGTCACTTGGATCGCTTGACATGGCGCACATCGGCCGGGAGTTAAGAACTGCTTCAACTTCTGAAACAACGGTGGAGAGTTCCTGGAGTCTCAAGCATGCCTCGCTCACGGTAAGAAAAAGATGATTTTTTGCACTCTTAACTGCGGCTTCCCATAGTCCCCCGAAATGAGGAGCTCTGGGTGGGATACGGTGAAACTCTATGCCTTCAGCTGCACACCACTCGGCAATTTGCCTCTGAGTTTGTTGCTCCAGCGATTGGGCTTTAAGCAACTTCAGCTCATTTCGGGCTCCAACAAAATTCGTGCCCTTGTCGCAATAGAGATCCTGGCATACACCCCGCCGTCAAGTCCGACACCACCTCAAGGCGAACGGCCTTGACGACAAAGCATACGAAGACTGCTACGTACGACTTGTAGTTTCGCTGACCTCGACGGCTCAATGTGGTTTTAAAGGGACCACAGAAGTCAACACCAGTTTTCTGGGACGGCCTCGCAGGTTGGACTCTACCCGCCAGTAAGTTGGCCATAATTTGCCCAAGGAGCCTCGGCTTGCATTTGAAGCAGTGCAGGCAACTATAGACTGTCCTCTTCGCAAGGCTTCGAGCGTCCATTACCCAGAAACGTTGTCGCACGATACCAATTGGTGCTTGTGGTCCTGCATGGTAGTTTTTCCTATGCAAATAAAAAAAAAAGTTTTTATGAAGGGATTGGACTTAGGAAGAAGGATGGGACATTTTGCGGTGCAGGGAATGTCCGCATTTTCACCAACTCGGAGGATTTCTGCCAAGGAAGGGATTTAGGTTTTTGACGCAACTGGTAGGGAGAATCATAATTATGTCCTTTTCTCAACTGCCGAATCTCTTCCCAG
The DNA here is from genome assembly GCA_947623515.1 of Neoascia interrupta. NCBI lineage: Eukaryota > Metazoa > Arthropoda > Insecta > Diptera > Syrphidae > Neoascia > Neoascia interrupta. Next base: position 87,689,153 of record OX392462.1, read on the forward strand.
AAACTCTCCTGTTGGATGTGCCAAATAATCCTCATTTGAGCTTTATTTAGTTCCATTGTAGTGCAAGTCCAATTGAGGTTGGTATTAAATCTGCTACTCAAATCGTTATCTTGGTTCTCATATACCACTCCGTCCACTCTCCACTTCGATTTAAGAAAACTCGTTATGAGCCTTGAAACGATAGCGAAGATGCGACATGTCTTCTGGAAACTACCAAATCGAGTAAAATTTTCTGCAAAGCTTGTGGACACACTTCTCGCAACAAACGCCATACCAACTTTACGCTGCAGAGGTATCTCCTTTTTTACTAGCGAAAAATCCTTCTTCTTTGCCCAACTATCTTCAGATAAATAAAGGAATGATGGTCCTGCAAACCACCTGCTCTCAATTAATTCCTTGGCATTTGCTCCCCTTGAGATGATATCCGCTGGGTTCTGTGTTGTGCTAACATGGCTCCAATGTGCTTGAGGTAGTTTACTTTGAACTTTTGAGACTCAATGAGATGACAACCAACAAAGAATAATCTCAGAATCTGAACAACAATAAATTTCATCGACTAGATGTACAAAATTTGGAAGAATCCTAGTAAGAAGTGATGATTGCATTTCCGCTGCGCACAGTTCCAGTCTCGGTAAACTTTGTGTCTTTATTGGAGCTACCTTCGACTTCGCGGTAACTAAGTTGCAAAACACGCGATCGTTTGCATCAACTGTCCGAACATACACACAACATCCGTACGCACGCAAGGAGGCATCCGAGAATCCGTGAGGCTGAACACTTTTTGGCCTTGATACTAGAATGAATCTAAAAACTTTTATTGCTTCTAGCTCCTGCAATCTGTGTCGAAATACATCAATACAATTTACCTTGTTTACCCAGAGACCTTGCCAAATAATCTTTCCCTTTACAATAACAGGGTTAATAAGGCCAAGGGGATCGAAAAGAGTAGACAGTTCAGCCAGAACGATTCTCTTTGTTATTTCCGTGGAAGGTTCTAAATCGAGTCCTACATACTGCACCTTATCTTTTAAGGTGCAGTATGTAGGATATAAAGGATTCCACTTTACCCCCAGAGTCTTGATTATGTCGGAGTCGTATATTCGAAGTGGCCTTTCGCGATCTGTCCAGAATTCCTCTAAGTAACGTCTCTTCATTTGTCCACCATTTTCTCAGCTCGAACCCTGCACTACTAAGCAAAGTCCTGACCTCTTCATAGATACCCCGAAGTTTGTCCAAAGAGTCTTCACCACTAATGAAGTCGTCCATATAGAAGTCCTCCTTGAGAACTGCAGCACCGAACGAAAATTTAGATGAGCCTTCCTCAGCCAACAATTTTTAACAACCAGTAGCTTAGTACGGTGTAGGGGTGGTACCATAAGTTACTGTTCCTAACTGGTATACCTTTAAGTCCTCTGTAGGATTGGCTCTCCAGAGTATACACTGGTTCTTCCGATCTTGTGGATCAACCCAGATGTGTCGATACATCTTCGATATATCGGCAGTCAGAGCTTACCCATAGCAACGAAATCGCAACATTATCGAGTAAAGTTCGTCCTGGATAATAGGTCCTTTCATTAGCACGTCATTTAAGGATACGCCAGATGAAGTTCGAGCACTGCAGTCGAAAACTACCCGCAGGTTCGTAGTGGTGAAATCTGGACGCAACACAAATTGATGGGGACAAAAATATCTGGGGCCTTTCGAATCTCCTGACTCTACTTCCTTCATGTGCCCAAGTCTTTCATATTCGGCTATAAAATCGGCATATTGTGCCTTTACCGATGGATTCCTATCTAGGCGTCTTTCTAGGGCTAGAAAATGTTTCTTAGCCATCTCGTAGGATGCACCTAATTCCAAAGGATCCGTTTTGAAAGGAAGGCGAACTACAAATCGACCTGTTTTATCCCTCTTTACCGTTTCCCTGAAATTTCTTTCACATTCTACCTCTTCCGATGTAAGAAATTTGTTTTCCATCTCGCAGCTTTCGATGTTCCGAAATCGTTCCACCAACTCATTAAGTCGTAAATCCTCCTGAACTTCTTGCCGACCCACTAAACAGACAGCGTTGTTTTGCCTAGCGTTCAGCTCCTTTCTTCCAGAAACAACCCATCCGAAGAGTGTTTTCTGAAGGGTCAACTTTTTTTCCAACCTAATCTGACCTTTTTCCAAGAGTTCGAAGAAATGTTCTGCGCCCATCAACAAATCTTTTTTTGACGCTTCATTGAGCTTAGGATCAGCCAAGGGGATGTTCTCTGGAATGTTCAAGCGATTTTTCTCAAAGGAGGTACTCGGCTGAGGGTTGGTTATGTTCTTGATAATCAAAAGCTCCAACTCCATTTTGAAATCCGAGATCCTAGATTTGCACATTGCATTCGTTATGTTTCGAATCTTGCCCACGTCGCTTCCTATGTCACTTATCTGGATGTCAGCTTTAACCTTCTTCAGTTTTAATCTTTGAGCCATTATGTTCGGAAATGAAGTTCAACTGGGACGCTGAATCAAGCAGTGCGCGAACCGGCTGATAGATGCCCCAATAATCCTTAACTAACACCACAGCAGTAGTTAATAAAACCAGTTCTTCCAACTAGAGCTGAACTGCGTGGTTCTGGCTCAGAAACTGGCTCAGGCTGAACCGTACTTGGTACAGAGAATCTGTGCAATAGTTTATGATGGGGCAAGGAACAAATCGAGCATTTAACTTTAGAACAACGACGAACTGAATGACCTTTTTCCATGCAGCTTATACATAGCACCAACCTTTTTACGCTTATGAAACCTCCTGGCCATAGGTTGATTTTCAAAATCGGGACAGGAATCGATAGAATGCTTTTTCAACAGGCTGTACCCACATTGATTGCACTGAACACTTAAGGTAGCACCCTTGAAGGACCTTCGATTTTTGCTTTTGTCATTACGAGCACGAAGAGGATTTTCATCCTTAAAATTTCTCTGAAAAGTCTCAGATGTCGACGCTTGTAATTTTCTCGCTTCTAAATTGATGCAACGACGATCAATAAGTTTTGTAAAATCATCCCAACTTGGTAGCTCACTGTAATCGATAGAGTCCTGCCACTTCACTCTGGTATCTGCATCTACACGATCTTACGCTAACGAAATCAGCGAAATTGCGTTGCAAATTTCTTCATGGGTTCCTATGAAGAGCATTGCAGTCACATATGTGTTGAAGCTATCCTCCAAATTTCTCAAAGAATAAGCGGAGGCCTTGGCTACCCTCGGAATTATCATCAGTGAATTTATATGCTCTTGAAATATAAAGTTCTTATTGTCGAAGCGTTTTTTCAACCTGTCTAATGCCTTTCAATAGTTCGCACCGAGCATGTCGAATTGCATAATAGCACTCTACGCTGGCCCTGACAAACAATGGCGAAGATAGTTAAAATTTTCTAAATTATCTATGTCCTCCTTATCTACCAGATTCAGAAATAACCCAATAAAATTTGGGTATTCCGAAAATTTTCCCGAACATGTAGGAAGTTTAACTGCTTCTAATTTCGAGTGAAAAGGTTGTCGTTGAGAATATTGAGTTGCATTTAATGGATCTGCCACATCAGTGCGGTTAAGTCTATGCTCAGATAGCAAACTTAAGATGACCGACTTAGTAGCCACATACAACTCTTTAACTTCATCTCGAAAATTATCTTTCGCAGCCACAGAATTAAACCCCTCAATCGACAACTGCACCTGCATAATCTGCATAGGATTCCAGAATTACTAGTCGGCATTCCAACTCCAGTCAACGTACTTCCTTTTATCGCAATTAGACTTTTCGTGCGAGTGAGGCTAGGCTTCCCTTCGTGTTTGATCGTAAAACCTTTAGCTCTGATAGATTCTTTGAAGCGCCCTGCGAATCAACTTTCCCTTGAGCTGGCAAATCAACTTTACTTGATGGGCCCTGGCCATCAGATTTGGCGCCAGCGGCCTCCTTGGTTTCGTTTCCCATTCTCCAAATGCAATCAGTAATCGAACAGAAAAAATCGAGAGTTAATTCAATTGGAATTCGAATATTTTGTGAAGCGTTCAAAAGAGAGGAATCAACAACAATTTGGTCGATAAATGATAGCCTCAGAAACAACGATAGCTTCCAATAAAATGTTTTCGCAACGATAATAGAAAAGTCTCTCTAGCGCAACAAGGCTTAACTTAACCAGCAACAGTTCTTCGCAGCAATGTGTACAACAACTGTCAACAAGACTATCCAGCATCAATGTTTTAGAGCTTAATCTCCAGCAATACTTAATATTATTGTACTTATCAACATGTATATAATAAACCAGTGAGTAAGTGCTACAGTGTGCGCAGAAGTTACAGTCCTTAAAACGGACCGTTGAATACCCCATCCTATCCCACATTGTAAAATGCTGATGACATAAATATTTTTTGACGTGGTCCGACCGCCCCTAATTACAAACTATTAATTATAAGATATTTCCACATATATTTCCAAGTTACACTTAAATGTACGTAAAAATGCAATTTTTTGGTTCAAATTCAATATTTTTGAAAAATCGACCCCTAAAAGGGGGCGTGGCTAAAAACTTTAAATGAACTGGACTGAACTCTCGTTTACCTAACCTGCTACTTTTTTTGTTTCATGCTTTCCTAAATTAGGCTCAAGGCCAGTCGAAATTAGTTTTTCTGGAAAATTTTAGGTTTTTCTTCAATTCTGCCTCCAAATGTGGGCGTGGCCCAAAGACTTGTATGTGTAATAAGACCCTTATCATGTTTCGTCTTGGGAACGCAGGTACTCCAGTCGTTCCCAGACTTAATGTGAAACCTTCATAAAGCATTCGATTACACCTTGAGAACCATTCAAATCATGATTCTCCAGGCGTATCAAGATGACAATTTGGACGCGATTCTGCTTGGCCAATGCACAGTCGGTTTCCCACCTCCAACGAATGAAGTTGTTCCATTTTAATTATCACATGGCGACCGTGACTTTTGCCTGTCGATACGTGGAGTAGTGCCGCGTCGTGAATGGTTGGATTGCTTCCCAGCTCGTCTAATTTTTTTTTACCTCTTCTCTGCATGTGTGTGCTCTGTTTTGATGAAAAAAAAATCCCTTTCAGTTTTCGGTGGAATTGATATTCCATACCGTGGAGCATACAGCAAAAGCTCAATTTGCCCAAAAGAGCCCCCGCACCAGAGCAATGAATGACACCGTACCAGAGCAACGAATACGCAGCAGACCACCGGCCACATAACGCACATGTTAAAATGGGGAATACGGAAACAAAATTAGAGAGACCTACCGCGAACGTCATAAATGAGGTAGATGTAAATGAAAATAAATGTACTAACTACGACAAATACTTCATTATAATAATTATAGTTTTAATTGCCAATTTAAGTATAAAATTGTACACCATGCACAAGAAAACATTGAAGAAAACGTATATGGCGAGAGCCGCGTCTCTCGCCCAAATCTAGCTTAAGGCACATAATTGTTCAAAAGTATACTAATGTTTAACACTTTAAATCAATTTCGATCATTACAATTATCATTCATCAGTTAACAATAATTTTTTTTTTCCTCAATATTCTATGTTTATATACCTATAAATGGCCCAGTGGTCAGATATTTTGACAAAAATAAAAAAATTAATTCAATAGACCCGTCCAACTAGCGGAAAAATATTCAACACAAACAGCGGTACGAGCCATAACCAAGAATGCAACCAACGATAAGGTTAAACTTGTTATGGAATCCGGGCAATTTTCTAATATGAATGAAGCTGCAGCGAAATTTGTCAACAGCTGCACTCTATATATGAATAGAAAAAACAATTACAACAACCAAACCAATTGCAATGAAGGTTGGGGCCGTGGACGCGGTCAAAACCGAAAATTGAAAATTGTATCGTTGCCGTGGTAGGTTTTAGAACAATAGCCGCTATCGTGGTAATAATCAAGGTTACCAAAGCAACGTACGATACACAAACGATATGCAAAGTTCGGAAAACCCGAACAGTCCCCTAAATACTCACGACAATCAGTAAATACTACGAAAAAAATCTTCAACATAAATCTTAATCTCAGTAGCTTTGTAAAAACAAAATCAAGTGTAAATAATACATTTTCAAACTTTCTAGTTGACACGGGAGCAGATATCTCATTGATAAAAGAGGAAACTATTCAAAATAATGTTCCCATTAACAGAAGAAATATAAGAAAACTTAGTGGCATAGGTTCAGGTGTAGTTGAAACAATAGGTATGTTAAGGCAGACTTGCAAGTTGAAAATATAGTCATACCTCTTAATCTACAGGTGGTGCAAAATGATTTTCCTATACCTTGTGATGGTATACTTGGCCTTGACTTCATAAAAAATTACAATTGTGTATTAGAATATCAAGATAGTCAAGATTGGTTAATCTTACGCCCGCATAACTTTCCTGAAAGGGTTGCCATACCAATGAATACTGCCATGTGTCCAAACTCATTCTCCGTACCAGCAAGATCAGAAGTCATTGGATTTATTTCCATTAGCAATTAAGAAGATGAGCTGTTGATACCACACCAAGAACTTGAAACCGGAATTTATACAGCTATTACAATAATCAATGTTAAAAAACCTTTAGTGCGCATAATAAACACGACAAAAAACAATGTCACATTGAGCAATCCTAAAATACTGTCTGAAAATCTATCCGATTACAGCATCTTCAAGCCCTAAATTGGAAGAAATACATAAAGAAATAAACAAACGTGCCCGTCTTGGTTTTAAAGACCATAAATTGCATGTCAAAAAGGGTAGGAAAATAATAAGCGCAATAAAATTGAACGACTTAATTATTAATGGAAAAGTTGATCTCGATCAATTATTGTTCCCAAAGCTTGAAAAAATAGCTGGTAATAAAGGAATCAAAAAATTTCAATTGTTACTAAGTGACAAATTATTTGATAAAACCCGGATAAATGAATTCAAAGAAAAAGGAAACGCGTTATTGAGAAATATAAGTATTGCGCTGGCACCTAAGTTAATAAAAACTAAAGACGAGGATGAAAAATTGAAAATTTTAGAAAAATACTACGATGACCCTGTTTTTGGTGGCCACCCAGGGATCACGAGGCTTACTAACAAGGTAAGAAATCATTTCTACTGGAAAAACATGACCAGAGACGTAAAAAAATATGTTAAATCATGCGACCAGTGTAAAAAGAATAAAGCTTTGACAAAAAATAAAGAAGAATTGACGATAACTCCAACTCCACAAAAGCCTTTTCATATCGTATTAATAGATACTATAGGTCCACTGCCCAAATCGGCAAAAGGAAATGAGTATATCGTTACGATAGTATGTGAACTTAGTAAGTATCTTGTTGCAATACCAATTGAAGACAAAAAAGCAAGGACGATAGCAAAGGCCATATTTGAGCAGTTTGTATTAGTGTACACTCAATGAAAGAAGTTCGAACGGATTTATTAACAGAATATAAAAACAAAACTTTCGAACAGTTAATTGAATTGCTTCAAGTAAATCATAAGGTTTCAACCGCTTATCATCACCAATCGCTAGGAACTGTCGAAAGGTCACACAGAACTTTCAATGAATATATTAGGTCTTATATTAACAGTGATAAATCGGAATTGGATGATTGGCTCTGTTTTTTTTTTTTTGTTCATTGCTATAATACAACTTCGTCAACTGTACATGGGTATTGTCCATTTGAACTAATTTTCGGTAAGCTACCGGAAACATTTGAATGCACACTTACGGGAAAAATAGAACCTTTGTATAACTTAGATACGACAAAGAACTAAAATATCGTCTTCAAGTTGCTCACCAAAGAGCAAACGAATTAGTAATGAAAAGCAAGCTTTCTAGAAAATTAACACACGACCAATATGCTAGACCACAAACTATTCTGCCAAATGACTTAGTACTAATAGAAAACGATCCTAGGCATAAGCTTGATTCAATCTATAAAGGGTTATATAAAGTAAAAGATGTAAAATCACCAAATTGTATACTCCTCGATAAGAACAACAAAGAGATAATTGTTCATAAGGATAGAATAAGAAAAACGACATGAAAATATTTGATAAAGCAGAAATATATAAATGTCTATGTAGGTGTAAGAAAAGTGTGAAGAAAGTGTAAGAGCTCCTAGAATTAACCAGTTTAAAGCAAGAGATTAATTTTTGTTATTTTTTACACAAATAATTTAGTACCTTAATAAATAAAATGGTATTGAAAAAAATATAATAGTAAAATAGAATTAAAAGAAAAAAAAAAAATAAGCTAATTAAAATTTAGCTAATTATATAAAAAAAATAATATTTCCAATTAGTTAAATATTTTTCTATAATTAAATAGGTTTACGAATGGCGCCATAATAAAATAAGTTTGATTTATGTAAAAATAAAAAGTTATACTAAATTTTAAGATTAAAATAAAGATAAACATATTTTTAAAGTGTAGCTATACATAAGCATATAATTATATATATATATTTTTTTTTGAATACTAGGGTGGACGGAGGCTAAAACTGCAAAATTTTTCAAAGATACCAATACGCCCACTATAGCAGGTATATAATACCGAAGTAGCCGATATTGGTTATGCCCGATTTCCACGTGCTAAAAAACCACCCATTTATGAGAGACACTATGAAACGCCAGAACGCACTTCAAAGTAGTAAATTTTCGCTCTCTCATCATACTTCTTGACTACAACTAAGTTAACTTAACAAGTAGTTTACGCTTCCGTAGTGTTAATCGCATTGGATAGGTTGCTTTCCAGTGAATGCACACTCATAATACTTCTTGACTACAACTAAGTTAACTTAACAAGTAGTTTACGCTTCCGTAGTGTTAATCGCATTGGATAGGTTGCTTTCCAGTGAATGCTCCTACTAAGCCGTTCATTCGTGCGCCTTCACCATACGTCACTAGATCGAAGGGTCTTGTTCTTTGTAGTCGTCGCTCGTTGTTTACATCGTTAAGAGTCTCGTTTAGAGTACGGATCATTTTATTATTGCAATGAACATGAAGGCGAGCATTTAGCTTTCGAGCAAAGTTTGTTACTTCTTCGCTCACGGTAGCTATTCCTAAATCTCTGTGAATATCACTATTCCTTACATACCATGGAGCATTCACAATTGCTCTTAGTGTCTTGTTTTGGAAAGTCTGCAACATGGACATGTTGCTCGGCTTGGTACAACCCCAAAGTTGTATACCGTATGTCCAGGACGGCTTTAACACCTGCCTGTACAAGAGCAGTGTGTTATATATGCTTAATTTCGAAAATCTTCCAATAAGCCAAGACATTTCCCTGAGCCTAATCTCGAGCTTGTCACGCTTCTTCTTTACGCGTAGCTTCCACCTGAGTTTAGCGTCCATTGTCATCCCTAGATACTTCGCTTCATTTGCATAAGGTATTTGTGCAGAATTTATGAACAGAGGTAAATTGTTAACCCTTCTGTAAGTGAAATTCGCATGCGCAGACTTGTTCTCGTTATGCGCAGACTTGTTCTCGTTAAGAGCGATTCGCCAAGTCTTCGTCCAAATACAAATTCTGTCCAATGCTCGTTGGAGGTTTCTCGTTGAGGACTCGACTGATTCACCTGTTGCCAGGATGGCCGTATCGTCCGCAAACGTGACCACGATAGTCTCGTCATCTAGAGGTATGTCTCTTGTGTAGAGCAAGAACAGGGTCGGACCGAGGACGCTTCCCTGGGGTACCCGAATTAGCTTGAAACTCGAGTTTTCACTACTACACCTAACACGAAAGAGTCTGCTTTCAAGATAATTTTCCAATATTATAAACATGTCTTCCGGCAAGTTTTGCCGTAGCTTATATTTCAAGCCTTCATGCCATACCTTGTCGAAGGCTTGCGATACGTCGAGGAAAGCACTTGAACATATTTTTTCCCCTTCTTAGGCTTTTTCAATTTCATGCGCTATTTTGTAGACTTGATCTATTGTGGAATGGTTAGGTCTGAAACTGAATTGATGATCCGGGATCAAGCGTCTTTTTGCAATTATTGGTTGTAATCGCTTCAGCAGAAGTTTCTCGAATACTTTCGATATTATCGGCAGAACCGATATGGGCCTTTAAGATTTTTTATCATTTGCGGATTTCCCCGGTTTTGGAACCATAATGACTTCAGCAACTTTCCATTGTCTTGGAACGTATAGAAGTCTAAAAGAAGCGTTTATCATATAAAGTAGCTTGACTAGTGCCTTTTTTGGTAGTTGTTTCAATATTTCGCCAGTGATCAGGTCGTAACCCGAGGCCCTATTATTTTTAAGTTTGCTTATTGTCTGTCGGAGTTCAACTAACGAAACTTTTTTCATTCTAAAGCTATCAGGTTTTGCGTTGTCGTTTAGAACGTCAGCCAACGGCGGACCGTCCAAAGGCTTGAATGTTTCTTCTAAATGTTCAGAAAACAAATTCGCTTTCTCTTTGTCTTCTCTGGCCCATTTGCCGTTAGCTTTTTTTTGGTGCCGAGTGGATTATAGGTTTCTTGATAGACTTAATTGCTTTCTACAGCGAGTAGTTTGAGCTCCTATCCGCCGACAAGCCTTCAAGGTATTCAGTGGTCCCGATTTTTAAGAGCTTGCAACATTCCTCTCAGTTTGTTAGAGAGGTGATTCAAGAGGGTTTTGTCTGGGGGAGCCCTCGTGCCTTGCCATCTCCTACGCGCTCTTCTCTTTTCACGAATCAGTTCTTCGATTTTGAGCGGATATGTTTTGCGTACACGCCCGTCGGTACTAACTGCGTTCTTTTGGGAGGAAGTGTTGTTCCAAGCAGCGCTCTGAATTGCTCCGATGAATTTGTCAACTGCGGTTTTTAACTCGAAAGGAGTTTTCAATGGCACATTCAAGCCAACACCCTCCTAACAGTCCTTTCTGAAGGCGTCCCAGTTCATGTTTTTGCTAACTAATCTAGGAGCTCTTTCTATTTTCGCCAGTCTTCCAACCATCTTCAAGATAACATCTTCAAGATCTGTAATGATGAGGGTCTTATACAGACACTTTAGTTGCTCGAGAGAGGGCTTTGCTACTCAATTGCCTTCTTAGCCCAAAGAAACAGCGATTGGCAAGAGTTATCCTTCGTTTGATTTCAGCTCTGGTGTCATTGTCTGAATTGATAGCGGAACCCAGGTATACAAAGTCCCTAACTACCTCGAAATAATAGCTGTCGATGGTGATGTTTTGTCCAAGACGTCGGTGTCGCCCTCGTTGACTGCTAAACCCATATTCACCGCTTCCGTCCCAATACTCACGAAGGCTTCACTGACATCACGCTTTGTTCTACCGATTATGTCAATGTCGTCTGCGTATGCAAGTAGTTGAACGGACTTTTGTAAGATTGTACCTCTGGTGTTGGCGCGAGAGTTCTGCACAATTCTCTCAAGTATGATGTTAAAGAAGTCGCATGACAGCGTTTCGCCTTGTCTAAATCCTTTTTTGACATCAAAGGGGTCGGTGAGGTTTTTGCCGACCTTGACGGAACAGCGTGAGTTTTCCATCGTCATCCTGCACAGACTGACGAGTTTGGCAGGGATGCCAAAACTAGACATTGCGCTATATAGCTCGTCTCTATAGATGCTGTCATACGCAGCCTTGCTATCGATGAAGAGGTGGTGTGTAACGATTTGGAATTCCTGGGTTTTCTCCAAGATCTGCCGCGGTGTGAATATTTGATGGATGTTGGACTTTCCTGGCCTAAAGCCACACTGATATGTGCCTATCAGATTGTTGACAAACGGCATCAGGCATTCACACAGTACAGCAGAAAAGATCTTGTATGCGATGTTAAGAAGACTTATGCCCATTGATCAGGTATAATGAGATAGTCATCTTCGCTGGGGTGCCTCTTTTTGCCCCCAAACTCGTTTTCGGCTCTTTAGGGAAAATGCTGCCAGCTATCATGATTGTGTTGGTGGGTTGCAATGCTACTTTATGGGGTGCAAAAAAAAAATTCACTAATACAGTCAACCAAGCTGGAAGCAAGATTTGTGCCTCCAAGGCCAAAATGAGTGCGCTTGGTGCAGCTAATTTTGGGTTTTGAGTGCGTTTCAGGCTACACATTTTAGATATCGACTGCGTTTCAGGTCATCATATCGAGGATCGATTCGTGGCAATCGTTCGGAGTTTTTATTCAGATTTCCGAGCAGACAAGTTGACTTTTCCGAATCTCGTGCAAGAAAGTTTGATTTTTCCTTTCAAATAAGAGTTTATTTATTATTTGTCTTATCATGGAAAAGAAAGAAATGAATAAATTGATTGCGAAAAACGATGAAATCTTTGTTTGTGCAGGCAATATAAGATATTAGAGTGATACACAAATTACGCTCATTCAAAATTTAAAATAGAAAAACTACTTTAATTATTTGCAACGGAGACATTTACATTGTCGATTCTTTGTCGGTCGCTATAGTTCTAACATACTCTGCTACACAATGATTTAGCATTATTGTTTGCCGTAAACTCTATTGATATTTATCATTACTATTGGGAATAACTTCAGTGTTTTTCGGAATACCAGTGGAACCCTAGGTAAGACTTACGTGGAACTTTAGACTTGTGTGAACTTTGTAGGCTTTGTTTGATTGAAAAAATGTTTAAATAGTTTTGAAATAAAAATTCTAGAAAATATTTAATATATTTTATTATTATATTTTTGTTGAAAGTTCATGTATTTTTTTTGTGTTTGATTTTGCTTTGATGTAAAAGCAATGTGAGATAAATTTGTCTTTAATCAACTCCTAACTAACTGTGAATGCTCACAGCATTTGTACATTCTTTCAAACGATGTGAAATACTTCGCCGGGTTCGTACAATTAATGCCGATGACAGCTAAAAGGCACAGCATATACAATACTGGTGTCTAGAAATGGAACCGATCTTTGGGTGAATGTTCGTCTTGCTTAAAAGATCACCTTTCTGGTGGTAAGATCTGTTTCACTCTGTATTGCTCTAAAATTCTAGTGACTTTGTCAGTGACGCCTTAAATATACTGGTAAAAAATGTACAGTCTTTTAAATTCGTGTAAAAGATATATTTAAATAAAGACCTAGGACCATCTGAGAGAAATACAGAAGAACGGATAGCTCGTCTGTTGATAAGCTTGAATACACTTTGAACCAATGAGATAAAATTTAACGCTTCGTAAATCCGTGTTGTCACAAGGTACAGAACGGGAAAAAAAAACAGATTTTCAGATGATGTCAAAGAAATCAAATATAATGGATTATATGTCAAAATTTCAAACTATTGGAAGAGCTTATAATATACAAAATTTCTTGCTTTAAAATTTTCTTTTGTATAGTTTAAGAACTTTTTTAAATTTGTACCTTCCGAAGTTTTTTGAATTTCCATAATGAAATAAAAATACATTTTCAAATAAATCATTTGACTTGATTTCAATCATGCCATCAATATTATTTGCAATAATTCGCAAATAGCTAAATAAAATTTTTATTTGAATAACATTTTATTAACAAACAATTCCTGCTATTCAAATAAAAATTAATCATGTGTGATTGAAACTTTTTTTAAAAATCAAACTGAAATACATTTTTCTCAATTTTGTGTGTAGTCGCGAATAATTTCTTTTTTTTGTTTCATGTGAATAAAAACGTTATCCGTATTTAGACCCTAAGTTTGTTCCTTTTATTTCCTGTCGACTTGAGACGTCAATTTATTCATTTGGATTACTATTTATAATTGGATAAATGAACTAGTAATAATTAAAACGAACTATTCATGAAACCATTCGAAAACAAATAAAAAATTGAGGGAAAAAACTCCTTATTTTAAACATTGATCTAAAAGTTAACAGAGTATTGTTTAAATGTGCCTATTCATTTATAAAAAAAAAAAAAACTGTTTTCAAAATGTGTTTCGGACTACTGGAAAATTTATCAAATTCTTTTTGCAACTAATTTTTATAAGAAGTTTAGACCAGAAAGTCTCACATAATTTTTTTATAAGAAAACGCATTATTTAATAAAATTCATGCACACAATCAAATAGCTTGATTGTTCATTTTAAAGAAAAAATTAGCAAAAAGGAAAAAAACTCCCAATAGCAAACATTTCCACCTCCTATTTCCACCTCAATTGTGCTGAACTCTACCTATGGACTGAACTCAGCAAACCAGAATCAGATGTCTTTTGACATTTCTGTAATCAAAACAAATTCGATTTTCAGTTGACCCGATGTGCATGGCAAAAATTTATTCCTAATGGGCACTCGCTTGGGCGGCAGATTTTTCCTTTACTAAGATGATAATAATTATTTGTAAGACCAAATAAACCAAAAAAGAATGGAGGCTGTTTACTTTGTTTATATTTTTTGAATGACTGAGACGGCAGATTATCTCAGCTTCCGCCATTTTTAAATGGATTCACTGAACATCTCCATTGCTCACTTCACATGCATTCACAGACAGGGTTAGGAGAGAGATCCCGTTACTTTTTTTTTGCGGGTGTTTCAGGCAAGGGGATTGCAAGTCGCCTATCTCATTATATCTGATCAGTGCTTATGCCTCTGTAGTTGGCACAACTCAGAGGTCTCCTTTCTTCAGGATCGGGCAAACAAACAAAGAGCAAAGATCATAACACTCTTCAATTCGCGTAAGGTAATTGGGGTACCCTTGAGCGATGAAAAAATCGACAAGGTCAGGCTTTTTATTCCTATCGGTTGGCCGATATGTTGGCTTACCCGTGGAGAAAAAGTCCACCCCACGCTTCATACTATTTTTGCACAGTAATCTGCCTCTTGTTGAGTTGCATCGTGAACCCCAAAAAGTATGCTTCGCGTTAAAGTCACCCCCAATGATAAAATTGGACCCAATGAAGTCATACATACGATCAAGATCGTCTTCCACCAGTCTATATCCCGGCGGGAAATAACAAGATGCAATGTTATAATCTAAGCATTCAATTTTTACAGAGACTGAACTGATCTGCATAGAGTCTAGCTCAACTTCTGTGTTCTTGAAGTGCTTTATGCAGTTCTAAATGTAGAGGAAGGATCCTCCTCTCGAATTTTGCGAAGGGTGATGTGCGTGATAGTCATTGTAACCTTTAAGTTTGGGTGTAGACCCGTTTTTAAGGTGAGTTTCCGTAATCATGCAAATATCAATCTTGTTTTTCCGTAGAAATACTTCTAGTTCGTCTGTTTTATTCAAAAGGCCGTTTGCATTCCATGTTAGTATTTTAAATAACTGTTTCACATTCATGCTCTCTTGTAATTTTTTCGAGGCTAGAACTCGAGCTTGCTCAGTTTGTCAAATATAACTTTGTTGATTTTAGTCTGATCCTCAAGTTTCTCCAAGATTACAGCGAGGATCTGAGACACTGCATCTGTTGTGGGTGATCTTGCCTTGTTTTTGTTTGCCGCAACCTGTGCGTATGATTTCGGTGGTGGTTTCTCCGCTGCACTTGAACTGGCGCCGCTCTTTTGTGGAGCTTTTACGCCTCTTGTCGACGCCTCCTTTGCCAATGTCGCACTTTTAATCGGCTTTGGCGTCTTTGGAGTCTTTGGCTTAGGAGTTCCAGCAGTTTTTGGACGTCCTAGGCTTGGATTCTGACCTCGAGTATTTTCCTTAAGAGGTTCTCGTCCCTTTTGCAGCTCTATGGCTACTTCGCATCCTCGATAGTTTGCGGGGTTGTTTCCGTTGCAATTGGCGCTAACTGCTGGAGCCTTTATGTCAACTTTGCAATCTGTTGAGAGGTGTTTTCCGAAACATTTCACGCAACGTGGTTCTTTTTGGCAGTAGGCACTTGTGCCTGAATTCTTGGCATCGCTTACACTGTGGTATCAGTCTATTGCCCTTTCGCATGGGTTCGACTTTAACCCTGATGTTAAGTATCATTTTTATTTTATAAATATCGTTTATGCTCTCAGTTCTTTCAAAGGAGAGCATAAAAATTGGAAGGCCGCGTCTGATCACAGTGCCTCTTTCTCCTTCCGTGCGTTGCTTTTCCTTTTTAATGACATTGACGGCATCAATAATTGTAAGGCCTTTAGTTTTTAGGTCTTTTACAACGTCTTCTTTTGTGCATGATGGGTGGAGCCCCCTTACAATGACTCGCAGTGGTTTTTCGTACTTATTTTGATAAGTATACCACTCGATTCTTTCTGCATTCAGTCTAAGAGACAGTGCGCGATAGGAATCGGCGTTGTCAACATTTACTTTCCACACGTTATTTCGGTGCGAGGTAAGCTTATAGTTTTCTGTTCTCACCGTGTTTGCAAGAAGGTTGCGCAATAACCCAAAGTCTGCTATCCCGACGATGTTTATTGCGGGAGGTGGACGAATTTTCGCTTCTGGATTAGCCTTGTTTGAGCCAGAGGGCTTATCTTCTTTTTGTATTACTTCGGGAGAGGAATTCGCCTTTCGCTTCTTGCTAGACCTTTTCCTTAAGACTGAATCGGTCTCAAGTGCAAGTTCGTCCTCGTCCGTGAAGTATTCGACTGCTGGTCGGTTCGGTGTTACACACTCTTTCGTTACCTCACAGTCTTTCGTTAAACGAGTATTTTTAATATCCTCGTTTTCTTTTCGCAGAGAGTCAACTTCCATTTTTAGATCTTGGAAGAGTCGCTCCATTTCAATAAGCTTAGCTCGGAGTTCATTATTCTCCTTTTCTAAGCTCTTAATTTTCACAGAGTCCTGGTTTACCGGTGGACTGCTTTTTCCGGATATGTTCGATCTAGGTGGTGGTGATCGATTTAGTTTTGTCCTTTTCTCAAAAGGATTTATAAGCAATAAAAGGCTCTCCCCAGAATCCGTAGAGCATGCCTCCGAAGAGGGTGGATTTTCCAGCATAGCTGGGCTTCCACCTGGGGTAATCAAATCTTTCGTTTTGTTCATTGCCATTTTTTTTTAACTTGTCGTTTTTATGAGAAATTTATAAGTCATTTCTATTTTCATTTTTAAATACAGCCACCCCTTTGGAGACAGACGCCGACCAGTGAGCCGCACAATGTGTGACAGACGCTTCTGAATTTTAATTTAACCTTCAGATTCATCTATAAGTTAAAACCTTACTGCCAAAAGTTGCCCCAAATGGAGCAGCATCGACAGCATCCGTTGAAACATTAAAAAATACTTCTTCCGGTGGATTTTAGTCGGCTCTTACCACAGGCATACCTTACCTCAAGGCTATTCTAACCCCGATCTTGCAGGGGCAATATATAGTTTTATAGTAAAAAAAAAAAACAGATTATAGTTGTATACTTCTGTTTTAATATATTATTTTAGATGTCCTAAGATAGTTATAATACATAAATTAGTTTTTTTTGATGTACATAATTGGATATCAAATAAAATCAAGGAACAGGCTTAATAGTATTGGTCAAGCATAATTTAAAAAAAAAATTATACTTTAAAAGGGGGAAGGTGTAATAAGACCCTTATCATGTTTCGTCTTGGGAGCGCAGGTACCCCAGTCGTTCCCAGGCTAAATGTGAAACCTTCATAAAGCATTCGATTACACCTTGAGAACCATTCAAATCATGATTCTCCAGGTGATCAAGATGACAATTTGGACTCGATTCTGCTTGGCCAATGCACAGTCGGCTTCCCACCTCCAACGAACGAGGTTGTTTCATTTTAGTTATCACATATGAACAAAATGTGAGACTAAACGTTTTCTACATAAAATATTAAGCAAATTTTTTCAATTTCGAGCAAAAATATTGAGTAAAATACATTTGAAAATTTACCTTTAAAATAGATGCCACGCCCACTAGACGAGGTTTACCAATCAAATTTGCTTTTTTTGTGTCTAACATTCATTAGGAGATGCTAAATGTCAAGTCATCCTTTAAGAACGTCTTACAGTTTTGAAAATTCTGCAGGTATTTCAACGTTTAGACCGATTGTGGGCGCGTCTTTGGGCGGACTTCAAAAATTTTTACACTTGTACCGCTTCGCATGACGTGGACCTATCGTACGAAGTTTCAGCACCCTAGCTCAAAATTTAAGGCCAAAGAACATGTGACATACAGACGGACGGACGGACGGACATGGCTCATTCGATTCAGAATTCGGTCTCGATTATATGCCCTTAAGGTCTTGGGGTTCTACCATTATTATTTCACCGTGTTACTTTTTATACCCCATCCTATGGGATGGGGTATAAAAAGTTTTCAAGCTTACTGCTTATCCAAAATACTGATGCTTGTCCGATCCACACGATCGATGTGTCTTGAAAAGCTTCTCTTGATGATCGGTGAGTGGCAAGGAGTTGAATGCTCTTGGTGGCTGCGATCCACAAGCTTTTTGCTTGGAAACTGCTTTCGCGTCTGATGAGATGAGTGTAAACTGCGTTTTGAGATGTTACGTGTTACGTCACTGATGTGGTTGGTTTTCTCTCGAGGATTGCGTGATTTCGCTGGTAGATGGTCAGGAGTCCCACGTCGAAGATGATGATGATGAGCTTGAACGATGAAAGCTTTTCCTCTTTGTAGCGAGAATCCAATCCACTATTCTCTGTAAGCAAATGTTTTAAGATTTGCACTTTTTTGTGTATTTACCAATTGTTAGCCGATTGTGTCCGATGAAAGTATATAATTCTCGTGCGCCTGCTGCAGATGAATTATTATTTTGCGTTTATTTGCGTGGTTTTGGGGAATATGTATAATATATTCCCGGGTTTCGGCACCAATGTTAGCCTTGTGAGCTTATTCACAAGGAAATTAAACAAAATAGTTTAAAAAGAAAAAGAATGATTTCAACTATAAATTTACAAACTTTAACTTTTATTTTTAACATATGAATTTTACTATATCCACATCAGAGTTTTGACTGATACCACGAGAGTCCCTTCTTAGAAAATTCAATGCTGGATTGGATAGTGCGGTCTTAAGTTTTTCTCTTTATTTTTCTCTTAATTCGCCGCACTATCTTCGAAGAAAAACAATTAGGAAAGGTATATAGATATAAACATTAAATCAATCCAATAATCCAAATTTTTTTAGTATTTCGATTATTTATATCAGAAGTAGCATAATAATTTGTTACTAAAATATAAGAAGCTAGTGAGTAAGTGCTACAGTGTGTACGCAGAAGTTACAGTCCGTAAAACGGACCGTTGAATACCCCATCCTATCCCACATTGTAAGATGCTGATGGCATAGTTATTTTTTGACATTTTATAAGTAATGCAAACCTCGAAAAGAGGCGTGGCCCAACCGCCCCTAATTACAAACTATTGATTATAAGATATTTCGACAGATATTTCCCAGTTACACTTAAGGGTATTGTTATGTGGCGACAAGAAATAGAACAACACGGAGGAGTCCCTGAATGCACCCATCGATTCACTCTACAAACGCATCCGCTCGATTCACTAAACGATTCACCCAACTGTCATTCCAGTCATCTGACAGCAGCTGTCATATTCGAAGTTCGAAATTCGATGAAGTAGAATCTCAAATGGAAAAGTTGGACCAACAGTACGAACAGCTAGCTAAAGAGCTCGACTACGTCACGAAGCAGAAAGTTCGGGAATATTCCATCGACAGCCCACGACGCAAAGAAATGCAGCCGCCTGTGTTTGACGGTCAAACATCCTGGTCGATTTACAACAGGCACTTCGAAGCCGCAGCGTTGACGAACAACTGGGACAACGAAGATAAGTCGATTGCTCTGACGCTTGCGCTCGTGGGAACACCTGCCGAGTTGCTGCAGACCATCCCTGAAGAAAAACAAAAAGATTATGATTATGTAATGGTGAAGGCCATCGAGATGAGGTTTGGCGACGACCACATGCAGCAAGTTTACCGGGTCCAGTTGCGCCGAAGAGTTCAGACAAGGGGTGAGACGTTTCAACAGTTGCAAGCCGACATCGAGCGATTAGCGAATTTGTCCTATCCCAACACCAGCAGGGAGATAATAAACGAGTTGGCAACCGATGCGTTTGCTAATGCCATTGCGGATGGAAAGCTACAAATGGCTGTAAGAATGGCAGGTAAAAAGACTCTCGCTAAAGTAATTGCATTTGCCCTGACAATGGAAGCCGCCGACCAAGCTTCGCAAGGTAGCAATCGCATAAGGGAAATGGCTGCTCTAGAGTGCTCATGTCAACGCATCGACATCGAAAGGCAAAACACGAACACCTCTCGGGGACAAATGAGATGCTGGAATTGTAACCAACTGGGACACCTGCAGCGACAGTGCTGAGCCTCAGCTAGACAAGCGGGCTGCCCACATTGCGCTAGAAGGAGACAGAATGAAGAAGCATCTGGCAGGATGTTGCGGCAGAAGTTGGTTGATGGAATCGACGCTCCCAGGACCATCATCGAAGTCTCGCAAACAAAACGCTGCAACAATAGTCTGACAGTAGAGGCAACCATCGCCAACAGAAAATGCGTGGCCACTATTGACACAGGTGCCACGGCCTCCATCATCCGAAGAGACCTTGTTCAGATATCCTAACTACATAACACCAGCTGCTACAGTCTGAAGACAGCTAGAGGAGAAGCGGCCAAAGTATACGGGGAGGTGCAGCTACAGATGCAACTAGAGGGATTCACCTTCTCACATCGCTCTGAGATGGACTGATGAACCCAAATAAGCGCACCGTTAAGCTCAGACAAGGAGAGGTGATCGGAAGATGTGTGCCCGTTGCAACCATTTTGACAATAGCTGAGAGTGAGCCTGCCAGTCCTGTCTCTCCATCAATATTGGCCGAGGTATGTAAGACTATACTCGGAGACTGTGAGCTAAATCAGGAGCAGCAAACCATAGCGGAAAATCTCATTGGCGAGTTTGCTGATATATTTGCCTCACAGGATGGAGACTATGGTCGAACACACTTAGTACAACACCGCATAGACACCGGAGATGCTAGACCAATCCGCCAACCTGCCAGACGACTTCCGTTGGCTAAACAAGACGAGGCCGTCGAGATGATATCGACCATGGAAAGGGAAGGTTTGATCGAAAGCTCGAAAAGTCCATGGGCGTCGCCTGTTGTACTGGTGAAAAAGAAGGACGGCAGTACTCGATTCTGCGTAGATTACCGGAGGCTTAACGATGTCACAAAGAAGGACAGCTACCCCTTACCTCGAATCGATGACACACTGGACACACTCTCTGGAGCGAAATGGTTTTCCACCCTTGACCTGAAAAGTGGCTACTGGCAGGTACAGATCCATCCAAAAGACAAAGAGAAGACCGCTTTCACAACTGGCAATGGACTACGGCAGTTAACAGTAATGCCATTTAGTCTGTGTAACGCTCCGGCCACGTTTGAGCGTCTTATGGAACGTGTCCTACATGGTCTGACGTGGAAAGCCTGCTTAGTATATTTGGATGACGCCATCGTTTTGGGAAAGACGTTCGCTGAACATCGCGACAACTTGAGGCAAGTGTTCTTACGACTTCGATCAGCACACTTGAAGCTCAATCCGAAGAAGTGTGCGCTCTTCAGAGCAGAAGTAAAGTATCTGAGGCATGTGATATCGATGGATGGAGTGAAGACGGATCCAGAGAAAATTGAAGCTGTGAAAAGTTGGCCAGTTCCCAAGGACAAACACCTGCTAAGGAGCTTTCTCCGTCTTGCTACGTACTACAGGAGGTTCGTCAAATATTTCGCCGGGATTGCAAAGTGTCTGCACCAGCTGACTGAGAAGGGAAGACAATTTAAGTGGTCAGGTGAGTGCGAAAGAAGCTTTCAGCATCTGAAGCAGCGATTTTGCGAAGCACCGGTTCTAGCTTACCCCATCCCCGGCAAGACATTTATTGTGGACGCAGGCGCTAGCAATGTGGGTGTTGGCGCAGTATTGTCGCAGTTACACGATGGGCAGGAGAAAGTCGTAGCATATTTCAGTAAAGTTCTTACCCGACCAGAGAGAAATTATTGTGTTACCAGGCGAGAACTCCTTGCTTTAATACTGGCGACGAAACATTTCCAGAAGTACCTGAGCGGCCAGAAGTTCATCTTGCGTACCGACCACGCCGCGCTCAAATGGTTACTGCAGTTTAAAAATCCTGAGGGCCAAGTCGCAAGATAGATCGAGCGATTGCAGGCTTATGACTTCGAGATACAACATCGCAAGGAAAGACTGCACTGCAACGCGGACGCATTATCCCGGAGATCATGTGAGCCCAATTGTAAGCATTGTAAGCATTGCGTGCGACAGGAGGAAAAGGACGAATGTACTGTCCAAAGAGTAAGAATCGAACCTGCAGAAGGCTGGAGTATTGAGGAACTTCGCAATGCACAACAAGAAGACCCTGACATTGAGCCAATCCTTGCATGGAAGGAATCTATGGAGAAACCGAGCGCAAGGGATATATCCGACAGAAGTCCCACATTAAATGCATATTGGGCGCAGTGGGACTCTTTCCATGTACAAGATGGCGTTCTGCGAAGAAAATGGGAAATGCCGGATGGAAAATCCTTTAAAATGCAGCTTGTGGTTCCACGGACGAAAGTTCAGGAGATTCTACGGGAAATGCACGATGGAGTGCCTGGTGGGCACTTGGGCATCAACAAAACCCTGGAAAAAGTACGGGAACGTTTTTATTGGCTGAGTGCAAGAAGCGAGATTGAGAGCTGGTGTCGGAAGTGTACTACTTGTGCTGCTAGTAAGGGACCTAAAGTCAAAACCAGGGGTAAAATGTACCAGTACAATGTGGGTGCTCCCCTTGAAAGGATAGCCGTCGACATCGCAGGACCGTTTCCGGAAACTGAAAGCGGTAATCGTTACATCCTGGTTATTGCCAATTACTTCAGCAAGTGGCCCGAGGCATTTGCGATCCCAAATCAAGAAGCGAAAACCGTTGTCGATCAGATAGTGGAGCACTCGGTGTGGAGTGCCAATGTTTGGAGTGCCAATGGAATTACATTCCGACCAGGGAAGAAACTTCGAGTCGAAGATATTTCAGGAAGTATGCGCAGCAATCGGACTACAGAAGACACGGACAACACCTCTTCACCCACAATCAGATGGAATGGTGGAACGCTTCAACAAGACACTGAAGGAACATCTCTCTAAAGTCGTGGACGAGAATCAACGGGATTGGGATCGGCGAGTACCTTTATTCCTCATGGCCTACCGAAATCCTATTCACAGTACAACTGGATATA
Source organism: Neoascia interrupta (assembly GCA_947623515.1). NCBI lineage: Eukaryota > Metazoa > Arthropoda > Insecta > Diptera > Syrphidae > Neoascia > Neoascia interrupta. The sequence goes on from OX392462.1 coordinate 87,712,237, forward strand.
CTCCATCTGAACTTTTATTTGGACGAACTGCCAGGCTACCCAGTGAGCTTAAATTCGGATTTCCCACGGAAGACCTAACATGCGAGGAGGACTAAGTGTTTGACCTTAGAGAAAGGATTAATGACATCCACCAGAGAACCAGAAGCAATATAAAAGTTGCAAGCGACCGCTTGAAGACGAGATACGATGCGCGAGCAACGGCACCCGAGTTCAACGAGGGAGATCTTGTATGGCTCTACAACCCACATCGTAAAAAGGGAAGATCGCCAAAGCTTCAGAAGGACTGGGAAGGTCCCTACCAAGTTGTAACGCGAATTAATGATGTCGTATTCCGAATCCAAAGAGGACCAAGAGCGAAGATGAAAGTTGTCCATGTTGATCGCCTACATCGCTACCACGGAAGCAATGATGACGTACTTGTTCGGGACGAACAAAACTAAGAGGGGTGCAATGTTATGTGGCGACAAGAAATAAAACAACACGGAGGAGTCCCTGAATGCACCCATCGATTCACTCTACAAACGCACCCGCTCGATTCACTAAACGAACATACCCAACGACAGCAGCTGTCATAATCGAAGTTCGAATTTCGATTTCCCCTCCTTGAATTCAGCGGAGGAGTACCAATGGAAAATTACCAAAGGGGGTATGGAACGTGCTGGAAGGTGCTTAATTTTGTATAAATATACGGGTGACAGGCTCGTATGACACAGTTATATATTAAATGTGGACTTGAGAAAATCGGTTATAAAGTAAAAAGTGATGGAATTGAAATAAAGTGTTGAATTCTAAGTAGTAAAGTTGAATAACAGTGTGACTTAAATTTAAATAAGTTTGGTTTGATAAATAAAGTGTTCCATTGTGTAATTATAAATGTGAAATTGAGTTTTATTCAACAAACCCCAGGCGAGAAAACATTACTGTATGTTCCCTGCACAAACTTGTGGTGATGTGTTATTAAATTGAGTGATAACTTCCACATTTCTAAAGATAATTTATTCTAATAAAAAGCATTATTTTGGTATTAAATGAAGCCAGATATGCTCATTGTTGAAAATTAATTTAAGTAAATATAAAAGTTTTTAGCGTAGGAAGAACAATGTTTTTTTAGCATTATTTGGGCACAGTCTAAATCCTACTGCGGGGCAGTACTTAGAACTCACTTTTGTATTTTATTTATTGAATTTTCATGTTTTTCCTCGGAGCTGTTGTGGCAGAAAATTGATTTTTTGTTTTGACTATTATAAATTGAGTTGCAAAAAGTAGACCTCTTTTGGAATTTTACCATACATTTGCAAGCGCTGCTTCCAAAATACCAAGCCGAATTTAATAAAATATTTTGCAAATTTTTTTTGATGTAGAAGGCTTTAAAACGAAAAATGCCTAATTTTTTCAAATCCGACCACGGGGCAAGCTCAGTTTTAAAAATTGATTTTTGATTTTCATTTTAGCCATTTTTACAATTTGTGGTTGAAGCAAAAATATAATTTTTTTTGTAAATGTGCTTAGAATTGCAATTTTCGGTGACAACTTTTTAATCCGATTATTGAGGTAGCTAAAATACTTAGCAATTAATTTTAATTTTTGTATTTTTCTTTGTCATTTTTTCCCTTTGCGTATTAAAACTCAAAGTTGTATCGGTCGTACAAAGTTTACTATGTGATTTTTAGAAGGTGTCTTTTTAGCATTTTTTGCAAATCAAATTCGTTGTAAACGCGCACAATCGAGTATAAAGTTCCCGCAAAAACCGTGGCGCTGGCAAATGCCCTTTTTTTTGTTCTCTTCGTTTGAAAGAGAAATGTGGCCTGTGTTTAAATTTTTTTTTGTTTTTGTTGCTTGCTTCGTATTTGTATGTATCTACCAGCGTTGCCAAGTTTTTTCTGAGCCAAAGCACCGTTCCTATTTTTTTCAGCGTTAATTTTGATACCTTGGGCACCAAAAAAAAATTTTTCAGTTTTTTTACAATAAAAAACAAAATTGAAAAAAAAGCATTTATTAAATCCAGTTGTTATAAATAAAAGTTGTTTAATTCATAAATTATTGAGGTTTCTTAACTATTAATGAATACAATCGTAATCTAGTTTAACGATTGCACGAGAAAAATACAAATAAGTAAAAATAAATTCATGTAGGTATAAATGTACAGCAAAATAACTGTTAAATATTAGGCATAAGTGTTTAACGTTCCGATTTGGCAAATCGCGCTTTCAGGTAAATTGTAGCTATTACAGCATTTTTGATTTCTTTGCAAACCAAATCGAATTTGCAAGATTGCATTTAACATCCCCAAACTCATTTTATTTCGAAGTTTATTTTTAACAATGTTTACCTGACTGAAAACCCTCTCCACATCGCCATTGGAATGTGGCAAAGACAGCAGTTTCAGGGCCAGTTCGCAAATGTTAGCATAAGGATTTTCGCCTACCGAGTCCCGATAATTACTAATTTCTATCCACAAATCTTTTGTGGTCTTTGATTGCCACTTAACATTCGTCAAATTACACCACTGGGTTTCTATCATTTGTAGCTTTTCAGGCTCATGATCGAAAAGTTTCGCAAGATCAATTATAACTGCTGTGTTCTTTTTATTATTCGCAAGAGCGCTGTCAATATTTATTATACTCATATGTCGTAAAACCTTTATGTTTTCGGGCAGTCGGCTGACTAATTGATCAATAAGATCTTTAGTGAATGCAATGCAGTTTGCTCTTACAGTTTCTTGTTCTTGAAGTGGTAAACTAACAATTTCTTGTTCGAACGTTAAACCCAAATTTGCTTTGATGTCTATATAGGATGTTATTTCAGTCGAAAAAAAATCAATTTTATCAAAGTCTGCCCCAGGAACTATTTTGCGAGCTAATGATTTTATTAAATACATTAAATCGTTAAGCAGTTTTGAGGCATCAGCAACCTTACTCTGAAAAGCTTTATTTACCTGATCCACTTCTGATAAAATTGGTTTTATGTAAACTAAATAGGATTTGCTAATATCAGTGTATAAAGAGGCTAGGACTCCTGCAGCGGTACAGTTTGCACTTTCAATTTGAAACACAGTTTTTAACTCTAGCCACTGAGCCAATACTCTGGATACAACAAGCGTTCTGGACGACCACCTTGTATTTGAAATTTGTGGCATTGAAAGAGGATCCGTCCCTTCATTAATTAACTGATACAGAGTTCTTAAATTATAAAGGCGCAAGGACGAATGGGAAAACCAGTTATAGGTTTCACGCAATAAATATTCTATGTCTTTTGGAAGAGTTTTAGCTGCGCTCGACATTGCTAGCTGTAAAGAATGGCAGACGCATTTAATTAAAATTAAGTTTGGAATTTCTTTTTTCAAAATGGAGTAAACGCCTTTATTAACCCCAATCATCACCGAAGCATTGTCTGTACCAATTGCCAATAACTTTTGTAAATTTAGTTTTAATTGATTGAGTAAAAATTTTACAGCATCCGAGATTCCCTGCGCATTAAAAACTGTTAGACACACAAAGCCCAAAAATGTGGAAATAATATTTAAATGTGAAATAGAGTAATATACTATAACTACACCTAACAACTTATTATTAGAAATGTCATTTGATTCGTCAATAAGTATACTAAACCATTGTTCGCCAATATCTTCCCGAAGTTCTGCTTCAAAATGTGGGCCCAAAATATTTTGTATAATATTTGAACATTTTGTTCTGTGTAGCGTAATGGTAACATTTGTAGTGCTTGTTATTAATTCTCCTAAGTGATCTACAGGATAAATAGCTTGATGACATGCTACGTACATTGCTAAACGTCCTTCCATTGTAGATTTGGATCTGCTCACGACTGGTGTAAATAGAATTCTGGCCTGCCTCTTGTCACTAAAAGGAGCTGCAGCGGCTTTATGGTTTCCAGAGTCTGCATGCCGAACTAAGTCACAGAGTCTTGCGTTGATTCTTATTTTGCAGTAGCGGCACTCCACTTTATCTTCGACACTTTCAATTTGTAGCATCCATGACTTCAGTCTGGGATCCTTAAACCATGTAGATCGCACTTTTTGGCGATATTTTGCAGCAGCAACATTGCTTTCAGTCTGATTCGGATGCTGATTATGCGTGGCGGATCTAACAACAAATAATATTTTAATTGTGTTTCTTAAATATGGAATATAATAGCACTCACTTTGTCTTATTTTGTACAAATTTCTTCATAATTTTGAGGAAGGAACCTTCTCGTACATCAAAATAACCTCAAATAAATTGGGTATGCAAACTAATGAAAGTCAGTCAGAAAAACTGCACAAATGCGACGAAAATATTATTGGCTTTTGCTTGCCGTTCTTCGATAACAATAGTATTTTAATTGCTTTTTAAACATGGAATATATTTGCACGCACTTTGTCTTATTTTGAACTATTTTCTTCATAATTTTTTAACGCACCGAACTATGGAAGGTACCTTCTCGTAAACAAAATAAACTCAAATAAGTTGGCAGTTGGGTGGGTTGCAAAAAGTGAAAGACAGGAGAACTGCACGAATGCGATGAAAATAGTATTGGCTTTTGCTTGCCCTTCTTGCTTCTTCGATATTCGATAACGGTGAATGAGTGAATACAAAACAAAATACCTTTGAAAGGCTGCTGTGCAATTACAGTTAACAGAAAACAGATACACAGACGAGAACGAGACGCTTGCTGTTGGTGGACACTGACAGCTTTTTAATGTGGCTCCGATTGAAATTATGCACGTACGCATAAAGTAGACGGAAAGAGAAGGAATTATAAATACACAAAGAGAAAAAAGCAAAGAACATGTAATTCTCTTGTATCATGCAAATTGTGTCAAGGAAATGTTTTCGTGGGATGTTATGAATGGTTGCATTCAGAAAGTATTTGCAATGATAGGTTTCAGCGTTAATTTTCAGAGTTGGGAAAGCACTAAAAAAGATTTTTAAGCACTAAAATAACGCCCAAGCACTGAAGTGACATTTTGGGCACTGAAATCATTTTTTGATCACTAGAATTAACGCTGGAAGCACTAAATTGGCAACGCTGGTATCTACCTACCTACCTACTTTTTGGAGATTTGGTTTTTTTTTTTGCAAGCTGAATTTGAAGAAGAATTTGGTATTTGTGTAATATGTTTCATGTCAATATTTATAATTTGATGACTCGGGAAAGTAAACGGGAAAGGTGGTTAACTATACATATTTTATATTTAAATAGGTAGGTATGTAGCTAAGGTGCGTATGTACTATTGCGTAAGTCGATTGGGTGAGTATTGACTCGATTGATACATAACAAAATCTCTCAAGCACGTATGTAAGTAAGATAGGTAGGTGGGTATCTTTATGTAAGGAAGAGGAAGCCACCTGTTGTTTATAGCGGTCCGTCCAAAAATGGAAAAAAGGACTTCTTATGGTATCGTAAGGAAGGTTACATTTTTTTTAATAATTGTTATTGTCTTTTTATACTTTTTGGGTGATAATTCTTTATGAACAATCGCCCCAACCAAAAAATTATTAATCGCCCAAAATTCAATACCCAAATCTGATTTTGGGCGATTATTAATTTTTGGGTTTTGGGGGATTATAGCTCGGAATATTAGTCACCTCAAATTTTGGGCGAATGTTCACAAATTTCTTGAACGATGGTTCGTTTTTTATGGGCGATTCTTTATTTACGAGCTATAGCCCAACATTTTTGGCAGATTGTTAATATTTCGGTTTTGGGCGATTGGGCACAGGCACACAGATCTTATGCATAAGTATACCTTCTTAAAATTGCACTCGAAATATTACATAAATATTTTACAAGCGAAACAAATGAGTTATGGAAATGCGTTTGAAAATTTCCGAGATTGTCCTCGCTCTCGCGTCGCGTAACCTACTAAGGAGAGTACAGGCGCTTCATGCTAGCCAACGAACTTGCAACCAGCGAACTGGCGATCAAATGACTTTTCTCCAAAATACTGTTTCCAAATCAAAATCGCAGCATGGAAATCTTTTAAAGATCAAATAATCTATAACTTGACACTACTACATAATAAATTTACACAGAGTTCTGTAAAGATTATTCGCAGTTCACTGATTTCAAAACCAATTCGCAGCGTCTTGTGTAAATTACTAAGCGAATTGTAAATATTTTCACAAGGTTATTGAAAACGATGGATTTAAAGATGTTTTTTGTTAGGATTTTATTTGACAAAGTTAAGTTTTAAGCAATTCTTTAGAGCAATGTCCAATTAAAAGCGAATTCGCAGGGCGCAAGTTCGCCGGCTGTAAAAGTACCTTAGCAGGGCAGCAAATATTTAATGTATGTAGGTAAATACATATACCTGTAGACAAAAATGTATATCGCAGTGTTAACGATACTGTGCAAAATACTTTATATATAGAACTGTACAACACACTGTTTTTTCACGGGACTTTCAAAAGGTGTACATATATACCATAAGTAGAATAGTGGGTGTCATCGCATGATAGACCCGCACGTAAATAAAAACTTGCATTATAGTTATATGTACAAAGCAGCTTTCGATGGCTGTACTTGCACTTGGTAATAAACTGTCTTTACCAGAACATCGGTCATTTCTTAAACTAGCCTTTGGAAATCCCTTTGGAGCCTACATACCTATGTACTGTTTATAGGCATGAGTAGATATTGGATCTGTAAGGCGAACCTATAACAAGTCCAGCAACGGCATCTGTTTTTGTTTCTTTGGAGCCATTATGGCCTCAAGTGGGATAACAATTATTCAATACTCCGATTCCTTGAAAAGTTCTCATGTACAAAAATGTAAACTTGGATTCGAATGCATTTTCTACGTACATAAGATGTATACACACAGGTATGTATATTTATCTATGTTTGTACCAACCCACCTATACCTACAATTAAAAATAAAACATGTCCTAAGGTTAGGTATGTACCTAGGTTAGGTAAGTACCTACATACATGATTCTGTTTTGTACTAGGTACGCAGGTACCTACCTACCAAAATGGTTTTGATAAGGAAATATTTCTAGGTATTGGGTATACATTCTCAACTATATTCGTTGGAAACTTCAAACTCTGTTCTTCCAAGCACGGTAACTAGAAGAAACCTCATCAACTTGCCAAGAAACCAGCAATGGGATTTATTATTATAGACGTCCTTACCTTCAGGTACTGAACCAAGAAGTAAACAACATCTACATATTTCTCCAGTCCCAGGTCAGGTCAAAAATCATCTTTTCATCAACTTTTGTCTTCCGAGTTCCGACTCCACATAATGAAAATTATCATTTATATTTGCCCATATTTAGCTTTGGAGCATCGATTGCTTGAAGGTTGCAATTACAAGTGCACAAAAAGAATAACGCAAAAAAGATACAACAACAAATTCCACCGCAGACAGCGACGAAGAAAATAAACAAAAGGTCGGTTGTAAGTATCTAATAGGTAACATTTTTTGTGGGTATTTCATGCGTGCGCGTCGAGTTTGAATAAATAGCGATGGAGATGGAGAAGGAAATGATCGAAAATTATTGAAAGAGCGGAAAGAAAGAAATTTAAGAGAAATTATGTCTTCTTACCAATACATGTAAATACGTTTACTTGAGTTTTGGCTTCGGCGCTGGGGTAGACCTCCCCTTAAATGTACGTAATAAGGCAATTTTTTGGTTCAAATTCAATATTTTTGAAAAATCAACCCCTAAAAGAAGGCGTGGCTAAAAACTTTATAGGAGCGAAATCTGGACTGAAGGCTCGTTTACCTAACCTGCTACATTTTTTGTTCCATGCTTTCCTAAATTAGGCTCAAGGCCAGTCGAAATGAAGTTTTTCTTAAAAATTTTAGGTTTTTCTTCAATTCTGCTTACAAATGTGGGCCCAAAGTCTTGTATTAACATAATGTGGAACTAAGCGTTTTCTACATAAAATATAAGGCAAATTTTTTCAATTTCGAGCAAAAATATTGAGTAAACTGAATTTGAAAATTTACCCATAAAATAGAAGCCATGCCCACTAGAGGAGGCATACCAATTAAATTTGTCTTTTTTGTGTCTTACATTCATTAGGAGATGTTTAATGTCAATTTAAAATTTTTAGAACTTCTTACAGTTTTGAAAACTCTGGAGATAGTTGCACATTTAGACCGATTGTGTCTATTCAATATTCAAAAGAAACTTAATTTTTTCTTGTAGGGCTTGTAGGAAAAATATACCAGGCCTGAAATATTACATTGTTTTCGAGATACGCTTAAAAGCCTTTAAGTTGCTTTAATGAAATGGAAGTGCAATAAAAAGCCTTTAATTTCTGATCTGTTTTTATCTTATCAACTAAATTTTTCATAAGCACAAACCACTTGAGTAAAATGCGTTAATATTTTTAAAACAAGAAACGCGTTTCTCATTTTTTAAAGCTTTTACCAATACATGTATAAAAATAAAAAATGCCCTTTTATTTTGATAACCTACCTACGACGTACCTACCCACAATTTTGTGAACCCATTGACACTTCTATTTGTAAATTACCCAACCCACACAACATACCTACCATCCTACCCAAATTCATTCAAAAAATATTTCAGCAACGACACCAAACATTTCATTCACAGCCTTGCACCAAATAAGTATTTTGTATGTAGATAGCTATAGCTCCGCGAGATCATGAGCTGAGTCGAAAATAGCCGTAGAAAAAGAATGTAGAAAAAGAATGCACACATAGCCAATGGTATACAATTACATTGTAGACACAAAGCAGCGATCTATATCTATATCTACCCTACCAAGGGCCAAGTGAGTGCCCAGTCTGTACTAGAAAGAGAATGATGAATGATGATGCCACGACAGTGTGGCATTTTTTCGAACTTCACGTTTCCTTGTGTGTTCAAGGAATTTTTTTTCAAAAATATCCGAACAGACACTTTTTAAAAAATTAATATCAAAGATACTACAAACTATAATCTTTTTATTTGAATGCAAATCGAATGATTGAAAAAATACCAAATCAAAAAAAAAATACTTCAGATATCTGTGCCTCCCATTCCCTCACAATAGCGTTGTAAATGTTGGCTATTTGTTCGTTAAAAAATTGCGGTTTTAAATATGTTAAAATGAAAAAGACATTTTTTTGGAATCCACACTAGTGCAATAATATATTCTTTTTTTCATATTAAAATAATTTCGAAGATTTAGAATTCAAACCCAAAGAAAATAAGCAAAAAAAGATGTAAAAAATGATTCGCCTTGTATTTAGCTGTAAAACTTAAAAATTAAGTAAATTTAAAATTTAAGAAAATCAGAAATAGTGGCACACACATATTTGCTTAAAAAAAAAGGAATTTGAGCAAGTTACCTTTTCAATTTTAGAAGTTCTGTCACATGAAGCATTAATTTGCGTTACCTTCCAAATCTATCTTTATTTAGTTGTCTTTAATATATTTTTCCGAAATAACAAAAAACAAGTTGGAAAGTGCAGCAGTGGGTATGCAAAAGCTTAAATCCATCTCGACGGATTGTAGAATACCCGACCATACCAAAAAGAAAACGGCCACGTCTCCAAAAAGTGGGCGGGATATAAAAATATAACTGTTGAATGCTTTATACTAGGTGGTTGCATACATTTCGGACTAAAACTCCGCCTTTTTAACTAAAAAAATCACTTTTTTTTAAGCCACACCGACAAAAGTGGGCGGAGGCACATACAATATATACATAAAAGTTAGAAAATGCTAATATCCACAGCTTTTGTCATAGATTTTTTTGTCAAATTTCATATATATTTATTGAAAAACAGTCATTCTAAGCTAAAATCCCTTAAAAAGTGGGCGTGACCAATAAAAAAGCTAACATTTTTTGGCTACCTTAAAGACAATTAAAAGGCAATGTTACGTACCAAAAATGAATGCGCTAGCGCCATTGTAACATAGCTAAAATTTGCAAAATGTATTTTTTTAAATTAGAGATGGTCGCACATACTGGCCTGTAGTGGGCGTGTCTGTGGGCGGATTTAGCTTATTTTCAAACTTGATCTGAAGGACTAGACTTCCAACCCACAAAATTTCAGCTCTCTGCCTTAAAATTTAAGGGCTAAAAGTTGTTTACATACGCACCGACGGACGGACATGGCTTAATCGATTCTCCTGTCGGTCCCAGTCATATCTCTAAAAGGTCTTAGGGGTCTACGGTGACTATTTCACTGTGTCACAAACTATACATCAAACTTAATATACCCTGGGTCGGGTATAAAAAATTGAAAAAAGAGCATCCACACTGGTTGTACAATCTTCTTTCCTTGTAAAATAAAATATAAAAAAAATTAAAAAATATTATTATTTTTGACCTGTATTGACCTGTATTTTATCCTTGCTGTACTTGACGGTACAGCAAGTACATATAAAAAGTGCCTAATGTTGTTCAGTTAGATGCCAATGAAGGAAGACTCCAATTGAAGTACCGCTACAACGGTAAAAACTGACCATATTAAACTGGAGAAAGTGAATCCAAGTGAAGTCAACGAACACACGTGCAGCCGAAAAAACATCAGCATGCCATCTTTGGGATCATTGGAGCCGTTTAATATGAATTGCCCAAAAACTTGGACATATTACGCCAGATTTGAGCTGTTTTTGCTAGCCAATGACGTGCAGAGAGCTGATCGTCAAAAATCCACGGTTTTGACTCTGGCTGTCGTCATTGGCTTCCCCCAAGCAGGTGAGTGAATCAAGTCCAAGTTGACTAATCATTTCTCTGCGCGAACTTCTGAAATCGCGGCATTTTCCAAGTTTCACTAGCGAGACCAGCAACTCAACGAGGGAATCTCGGATTATATGGCGGGTGTTGCGCAAATAAGCTGTCGATTGCAAGTTTGACTCTGCGTTGGAGCGCATGTTGCGCGACCGTCTCGTGCGCGGCCTTCGAGATGAAGCACAACAACGAAGTCTGTTGGCCAATGAGAATGATCTTAAGCTGCAAACAGTAACTGATCATGTAACTGGGCGGAAACAGCATCGAAGAACGTGCATTATCTGGGAAGCAAAAGCATCAATCAACAACGATCGCCGAAAGGAAAAACATATCGCAAGGATAATCATCTGAAAGCATGCAATGGGTGTAGAGGACCACATGTTCGATTTCATTGTCCGCATCGGGATACAATTTGTTCTTAATGCGGAGGCAAAGGTCACTTGCAGCGTGAGCGTAAGTTGCAGTTAGTGGATTTTAAACAGAACAAAATTGCTTTTAAAGTGATGACGAATGTGAGTGTACGTTGAAAAGGGAGACATATAGCAGATCTGCCAATCCTTACAGTGGAAAGAGTTCGATCCAGTGTTGTCGGTTGCAGTAGGTTTGTTTCACTGGGAATTAGTATACAGGGGGTGGATCTAGTCGATAAGGCGTCAACGATCCAGAGCATTTTCGGCGAGTTCCAGCATTAGTTTACAGAAGAACTCGGTTGTTTTACAGGGAAACCAGTTTCATTGGAAATTGATGCGAACATCAGCCCAATTCGCTACCCACCACGGCGGATTCCTTTGGCAACTCGAAGTTTGGTAGAGTAAGGGCTTGATCGTCATTGTGCTCAAGGAATCCTAGAGCCAGTTGAGTATTCCGAATGGGCCACTCCCATTGTTCCGGTTCCTAAGAAAGATGGCTCGATTCAAATATGCGCCGACTATAAGGCAATACTAAATAAGTCGTTGAAGCCTCACTGTACACAAATTCGAACAATAAACACACTCCTTTCGTCTATCGAAGGTAGCATCGTGTACGCAAGGGTCGATATGGCACAAACATACCAGCAACTAGTGGTAGATAAACGTTCTGCAGACTTACAGACTATCATAACGCACAAAGGGGAATTCCGAGTAAAAAAGTTACAGTTCGCAATCAAATCTGCCTCTGGTATTTTTTAGAAGGCAATGATAATGCCATAATGGAAATCAGTGAGTAAGTGCTACAGTGTGTACGCAGAAATTACAGTCCGTGAAACGGACCGTTGAATACCCCATCCTATCCCACATAGTAAAATGCTGATGGCATAGTTATTTTTTGACATTTTATAAATAATGCAGACTTCGAAAAGGGGCGTGGTCCAACCGCCCCTAATTACAAACTATTAATTATAAAATAATAATCTCCCCGTGTTACAAACTATGTGACAAACTTAATATACCTCCTATCCTATGGGATGGGGTATAAAAAGTGAAACAGTGCTCGCTCAACGTCTCAAGAAAGTTTTCACACGTTTCGGCAAAGCTGGATTTCGCCTTCGAAAGGACAAATGCTGTTTTGGGGTTCCAACAATTGAATTTCTCGGATTTAGACTGGACTCTCTTAGAACAAGACCTTGGCCTATTAAATTTTTATCACGTATTCCGATAAAAATATCACATGGATTTGGAACAAGGAACACCAAGAAGCTTTCGATAGCCTTGAGGAGGATAGCGTTCTGGTACACTTCAACACGACCTTACCGCTTGTTGTTGTACATGACGCATTTCCATATGGAATTGTAGCAGTCATGAGCCACAGAATGCCAGACGGGAAGGAGAAACCAATCGCTTTTTACTCCTGGACATTGTTGAACGATGAAAGAAACCATGCACAAATTGACAGAGAAGCCGTTGCTAGAGCCGTTAGCAGGAGCTAGGAAATTCCATGATCATGGAACTTGCGTAGTGCTTATCGCAAACATAATCTTTGGGCAGTTTCCCGGTGAACACGCTTAATGTAACTTAAGTGAAACGTTCCAAAATTCCACAACCATTTTAGTTTTGTCTAACCACCGCCCAGGAAAAACGAAATTTCTCTTACGGGATCCCTTTTTTAATTCAATATGTAAATAGGTAAGGTGTGACGGGACTTGAGATGGAAAACAGTAATTTTGAGTTGGGTGCTAAAGTGTTTTCCAGTTTGTTATGAAACGGACCCAATGGTACTTAAACATATTTTTCATGACTAAGCTATCCTCGCATGTGACATCGTCCGAGGAGGAACTTCAGCGAGCACTGAATGGGTTTGCGGCCATATGTGGTGAAGCTGGGATGGAGGTAAACGTGAACAAGTTCGAAGTGATGGTTGTTTCCCGAACTCCTGTGCAGTGTACCCTGCACATAAATGGAGTTTTATTGAAACAGGTAGAGAAGTTTAAGTATCTCGGGGTCTTTTCACGAAATATGGAAGCAGTTATACTGAGTTATCCTGTAGGATTGGCCAAGCTGGAGCAATAGTAAGGGAACTGCGCCAGCCGGTCATCAGGAAAGCTGAGCTTGAACTGAAAGCAAAGATCTCAGTTTTTATAACCCATCGCATAGGATAATAGGTATATTAAGTTTGATTCATAGTTTGTAACATTGAGAAATAATCACCGTAGACCCCCTAGACCTTAAGGGCATATGATCGAGATCGAATTGTAAGTCGAATGAGCCATATCCGTCCGTCAGTCCGTTCGTCCGTCTGTCGATAGTTTTTAAGCCTTAAATTGTGAGCTAGAAACTTGAAACTTGACATCTGTTCTTTCTAGATCCCAAAGCAGTACAAGTGTAAAATTTTTTGAAATCCGTCCACTGACACGCTCACTTTACCTAAAAACATGAAAAATCAAAGTCGTCGCAGGAAGCTGAAATTTGGTATGCGATATCCTCGCTTAAGTGTATTGTGATTGGCATTTAAAAAAAAAAGCGAATACCGCCCTCTTGTAGGCGTGGTCATACTTAATATGCATTCTAATAAACGGTTTTTATTTGATATATTTGCTTTAAATTAAAAAAAACTTGCACTATCAAATGTTCAGATAAAATTCAAAAAAAAATTGGCCTAAGTTGTTCTGTGTAACTGAGTAGTTACTATAGGAGTAAATTTGTTTTTGCTAAAAGCAAAATTCAAAAAATCTTCCAAGCCAAAATGGCTAAGCTGCATAAGCCAAACTTAATTTTGGAAGAAAAAAAAAAATGAATATGGGTTAGGGCAAAAATGTATCGAGCAAAGAACAATTATGTAAAAATCAAGTTTGGCAAGAAATTGTTAACAAGAAATTCTTTCGATCCAGTAGGCCAAGAAATGTTTGTTGAATTCTTTAAGGACTCATCAAAGCATTCTTAACACATCAGTGCTCTGTTTATGACATATCATAATTATTCTGTCCGGCGCAAGGGGTCTAGAGATTTTTGTTTTGATACTTGTAATAATTCGTAAAACCCTGTTCTTTTAAATAAATAAAACCATTAGTTTTGCCATTGTAAGTTCATAAAATTATTTATTTTTCTCAACGTTAACCATTAACAAAAAAATACGTACAACGTTTGTAGTAAATTTCAATATGTCTGACTCCGACACCTTAAACCAACTTGATTTTGAGGATTCCTGGTCAGAATACGTCCCAACAGCCAGTAGTTTTTCAATTTCTTCATATTCTGACGAAGAAACTTTGCCTGGGCCCTCTGGTTTTACGGGAACAAAGTCCCAGAGTGTGTTAACAGGTAACGAAGCTGAAATTACATCGAGTACAGCGAGAATTCTAGTTGAAAATGATGCAAGTGCAACAGGAATTGGAGCGGAAATTGATGCAACAGAAGCCGAAAGCAGCCATATACCAAAGAAAGCTACTAGAAAACGGATGATTAACAAACTTTTGTGGTCAAAAAATGTAAGTAAGCTGAAGAGAAACACCGGTGAATCTTATAAGACTGTGAAAGGGATTGTAAATCCAGCAAAAACGATGAGTATAGTGGATTGCTCATGTCCTTTGAAATGCCATCAGCATTTCACTGAAAATAATCTTCAATGTATTTTTGAAAATTTCTACAAAATTGCTGATTGTGATTTGCAAAATGTGTATTTATGTTCACCAATCGCTGTTATTGAAAAAAAAGGTGTTACAAAAAATTTGATGGTGAAAGCCGAAGATTCAGTACAAGAGTTTACAAACTTCCAGGGGTTAATAATGTTGACACGCATGTTTGCAAAAGGTTTTTTAAGCAGATATTGCAAGTAACTGATGGTCGTTTAACACGTGCGCTTAAACACAAAACACCTGGCAGTACGACCTCTATACCAATATTGGGCCAAAGAGGAAGACATCATAACAAGACAAGTGTGGAATGTACCGAAATCGTCAAAAAATTTATAGATAAATTCCCCAGGTACAATTCCCATTATTCAAGGCACAAAAACATTAAAAAAGAATTTCTCGCTCCAACCTTAAATATTTCAATTATGTACGAGCTGTATCGTGGAACTATCAAAGAAGAAAAAGCTGTTTCAAAGTTCGTCTTTACAAACATATTTGCACAAAACTTTAACTTGCATTTTCGTGCACCAATTTCTGACAGTTGCAAGAAATGTGATTCATATAAGGTTAAAATAGAAGCCGCAGATAATCCAACCGAAAAGCAAAGGCTTCTGAATGAGCAAGAATTGCATGTCCGAAAATCGGAGTCAGCAAGACGTGGGATGCAATTGGATTCAAAGCTAAACAGGGATGAGTATGCGGTTATTGCCTTCGATTTAATAAAAACTCTTCCAACACCAGTCATTTCGACAGGAATAGCTTACTATAAAAGACAACTTTGGACCTATTGTTTGGGTGTTCATATCTTAATTACAAACAAGTCATTCATGAATAGCTTCGCGTCATTCGGGAATAGCTTCGCGTGGCCCACAGGAAATTGAATCTTGCATTGTGCACTATGCACTATGCACTAATATTAAGCCCAATGTCAGGTGTAAGAAGTTGATAATGTACAGTGACCAATGCGGGGGGCGAAATCGAAACATAAGAATGAGTACCATTTGCACATACATTGTCAACAGTTCCTCCTTCACAGTGCAAGAAATAGACCACAAATTTTTAGTATCCGGCCACTCATTCTTACCATGCGATCAAGATCTTGGTCTTATTGAAAAAGAAAAGCGCTTTTACATATACATTTTTACCCCTAATGATTGAGACCGTGTTATTATCAGTGCAAAAAAAAGATCCCTTTCACCTAGTAAAGATGCGTGCCGAGGATATTAAGAGCATAGCTTCAGTAGAAAAGTTAGTCACTAATAGAAAAGTTTCTACTGATAAAAGGTCAAAAGTTGAATGGCTCAAAATACAGTGGCTTCGATTTCAAAATGCGAAGCCTTTCATTATTCAATATAAGTACTCAAACAACGAAGAAGTATTATTTCAAGAGGTAGATATTTCAAAAGGAATTCAAGCAAATCGGTGGATGTGGAACTGGAGATACTTTACCCTGGAGGAAGATTTATTGAAGCAGCGAAATTCAATGACTTACAAGAGCTGAAACAATTTATACCGCCAATAAACCATGCGTTTTACGACAGTTTGAAAACGAGTTCTCGAGCTGAAGATGAAGACATTCAAGAGGAGCAAGACGAATTAATCATGATCTTCAATTTAATCATTTATTATGTATCTGGTAAGCAAGTGTAAAACTTATAACCAATATTTGACTTATACCCAATGTATTTTCAGTTTCAGGTAAAACGGCGTATCCCACAGTTTGTATCGATTTTTTTTTCAATGAATTCCAAATGGCCTAAGCCACTTTAATTTCTTTATTTGTCATTAAAAACAGCCCTTATTTTACAGATTAAAGTATTTTTGAGTGATTTGAAATAGGCAATAAAAATTATAATTATAATCCTATAATAATAAAAAATAAAAATATTTAAAAAACGTGTAAATTTTTAAACCCATTTTACTCAATACGAAATTTTTGGGGTTAGGCCGTTTTGGCGCTGAGTGCCTCATTTTTAATATAATTTTTTCTTCTACTTTCACTAGGTCATTGAAAGGAATATGATTATCCGCCCCCTTTAAACTTTCCTGCAGCGCACTAAGGCTATCGATATAGGAAACGATTTTGTCTTTAAGACTGGAAAATTTTTCCGCATTTTATGCTTTGCCAGCGACGAAACCGCACTCGAAAACTCCGTGGCACTATGCACAATTTTTGTGAGCTGAACCCGTAACGTGCCTCGAGAAATGATTTCCATATTTTTCGTCGCGATTAGATCCCGGGTTTCGGCACCAAATGTTGAAAACCCTAAGAAAAAAATGCCCGAACTCAAAATAAAAAGACGACTTTAAAACGAAAATAAAATGCGCTTTAAATTCTCAACGGTTGACAAACGACTGCCTGTTGACAGGATAGGAACAAGGAAAAAACAATAAGAAACTAGTGGGAGGGTTACAATGCGCCCAGGCGAATCGCTGGATACACCATTCTAATTGACCATTGTCAAGCTCCAAAATGCGTCAAAAATCTTGGTTGTTAAATTTCAGTTTCTATTAACTTTAATTGTGTTGAGAATTTGTCAGCTTAGAATCTTCTTTCCTAAAAAGGGGCGTGTTCCTAAAAAGGGCTTGATGCCCCTTTTCAATAACATAAATTTTTTTATAATATTTTTTTATCAGATGTGGTTTACACGTGTTGATGGCAGTTTTATATTAAAAATTTGATTTTTTACTTAATAACGCCCCAGAGGTGGGTGTGCAAAAAATTATTCATTTGAGTTGATAGCTAACGCACATACCTGAACATTTTATAGTCAAAGTTTTTTTGGATTTAAGGCAAATATATCAAATAAAAGCCGTTTATTAAAATGCATATTAAATATGAGCACAAGTACAAGGGGGCGGTTTTCGTTTTTTTTTTAAATGCCAATCACAATACATTTAAGCGAGGATATTGCGTACCAAATTTCAGCTTTCTACGACAACTTTGATTTTTTATGCTAACAAGAAAAGTGGGCGGGTCAGTGGGCGGATTTAAAAAAATTATTTTACTCTTGTACTGTTTCGGGACCTAGAAAGAACAGATATCAAGTCTCAAGTTCCTAGCTCAAAATTTAAGGCCTAAAAACTACCGAAAGACAGACGGACGCACGGAAGGACATGGCTCATTCGACTTATAATTCGGTCTCGATCATATGCCCTTAAGGTCTTGGGGGTCTACGCTGCCTATTTCTCTATGTTACAAACTATGAATCAAAATTAATTTACCTCCTATCCTATGGGATGGGGTATAACAAAGTTATAAAAAGTGGGAAAGTGCAACAGTGCGTATGCAAAAGCTTCAGTCCATTTACGACAGATTGCAAAATACCCGACCGTAGCAAAACTGCCACGACTCCAAAAAGCGGGATACAAAAATATAACTGTTGAATGCTTTATACTAGGTGGTTGCATACATTTCGGCCTAAAACTCCACCTTTTTAACTAGGAAAATTATTTTTTTTTTAACTTTTTCTAATCACTTTTTTAGTGGGCGTGTCTGTTGGTGGAACAGCTAATTTTCAAACTTGATCCGAAAGACTGAACTTCCAGCCAACCCATCAGCTCTCTACCTTAAACTTTAAGGCCTAAACGTTGTTTACATACGGACGGACGGACGGACGGACATGGCTTAATCGATTCTCCTGTCGGTCCCATTCATATCTCTTAAAGGTCTTAGGGGAATACGGTGATTATTTCACTGCGTTACAAACTATACATCAAACTTAATATACCCTGAGTCGGGTATAAAAATGCTCTGTACCTCAAAAGGGCCAGAGAGTTTGAAAAATTGAAAAAAATAGTACGACGTTTGCGGAAAATGCCGGGAAATTATATATATTATATTTTTATTTATTTTTTTTATTTTTATTTTTGTCTTAGAGACAATATACCAAACTAGTAACTCTCGGTTCGCTTTTTTTAATTTGTTTATGCGATATTAAAAAAAAAAATGTACAAAACTGAGAAAAATAGATTAAATGCAATGAAAGGTGTGAATTAACTGTTCAGTGCAGATTCTAAACTATAAAAGCTAACGAAGTCATATTACCACTATAACAAAGCCAATATATATATGCTATGATTTCAATTTAAAAAAAAATTTTTAAGCTTTGATTATAACTTTTTTGTAAAATGAAGACCAAAAAAATACTTTTTTTATCGAATATTTTACGCCTTTCCCCGGGAAATGGATATTTGTATTTTCTATTTTTTTTCTAAATACCTTTTTTCTAAAAGGTCAATATATGTATAAGTAACTCTCGGTTTTTGTTTTTTTTTTTATTTTTCTTATACAACATATCTAAATATGCACTTTAATATGTCAATATTTGCAAGCGTTTTGTAAGCGAAATACAACCAGTAATACTCCTACATATTTTTTTTATATTTTTCTTTCGATATTTTTAGCGGTCCGTTAAAAAATGCAAAAAGGACCTTTTATGGTATCGCTACGTTGTCCGTCCGTCCGTCCGTCCAATCGGTTTATAACTTCTGACCGGTAAGTCGTAGAAAGACAATTTTTGGCGTGCGCATAAACTGCGGAAATAGTCAGAGAATCCAAAGAGAGCACCATTTTTTTTAAGCACAAATAACGGTTTAATTACACTTTGAAATTTCATGTGAAAATGGACCTTATGTTTTTTTGGTTTTTTTTTTTCAAGAAGTTTAGTAGGCAAGAACTAGAAAAACGAAACTTAGGCTTAAAAAATACTAAGTTTAAATTAAAAAACAAAACTTTTCAAAAATATCAAAACGTTTTTGAGAAATAAAGAGTCGAAAATGTATGACGTTTTTCAAAGTGTTGGAGGCCATAACTTTTCAACGGCTAATCGCTCAAAATCAATATTGAACGCACGTATAAAAGAATTTAAAGTAAACCAAGTGCTTAGGTCATATTTTTCAAAAACAGTTTCAGTATTGCAGTTTTGACGCATTTTCGAAAAAAAATCGCAAAAATGCATGAAAAACGTATGCTTCCCCTTTCCTCCAGTGCTGTTTGGTGGAATTCTATGAAAAAAACCAGTGAATAAGTGCTACAGTGTGTACGCAGAAGCTACAGTCCGTAAAAACGGACCGTTGAATACCCCATCCTATCCCACATTGTAAAATGCTGATGGCGTAGTTATTCTTTGACATTTTATAAGTAATGCTTACTTCGAACAGGAGCGTGGTCCAACCGCCCCTAATTACAAACTATTAATTATAAGATATTTCCACAGATATTTTCAAGTTACACCTAATTGTACGTGAAAATGCAATTTTTTGGTTCCAATTCAATATTTTTGAAAAATCGACCCCTAAAAGGGGGCGTGAATAAAAACTTTATACGAACGAAATCTGGACGGAAGTATTGTTTCTGTAAAGTATTGAAATATTGTTTACCTAACCTGCTACTTTTTTTTGTTTCATGCTTTCCTAAATTAGGCTCAAGGGCAGTCGAAATTAATTTTTTTAAAAAATCTTAGGCTTTTCTTCAATTCTGCCTCCAAATGTGGGCGGGGCCCAAAGACTTGTATGAGCAAAATGTGGAACTAAGCGTTTTCTACATAAAATATTAAGCAATTATTTTTTTCAATTTCGAGGAAAAATACTGGGTAAACTGCATTTGAAAATTTACCCTTAAAATAGATTCCACGCCCACTAGAGGAGGTTTACCAATTAAATTTGCCTTTTTGTGTCTTTTATTCAATGAGAGATGCTAAATGTCAAATTTCAGCCTTTTAAAACGTCTTACAATTTTGGAAAATCTGGAGGTAGTTCCATATTTAGACCGATTGTGGGCGTGTCTTTATGCGGATTTCAAAATTTTTTACATTTGTACTGCTTCTCATGACGTGCACCTGACGTACGAAGTTTCAGAACTCTAGCTCCAAATTTAAGGCCTAAAAACATGTGACATACAGACGGACGGACGGACGGACATGGCTCATTCGATTCAGAATTCGGTCTCGATCATATGCCCTTAAGGTCTTGGGGGTCTACCATTATTATTTCACCGTCTTACAAACTATGTGACAAACTTAATATACGCAGTTCTTATACCCATCCTATGGGATGGGGTATAAAAAACATCCAAGATGTTCAACATTTTCCAAATGCTGGTTGTGCTATTGGAAAAAAGTATAACTTACTTACTTACTTAAGGTGGCGCTACAGTCCGGGGTGGACCTGGGCCTCAGCCAACAAGCTTCGCCAGCCAGCTCTGTCTCTAGCTAGCCGTCTCCAGTTTCGCACGCGAAGTTGGCTGAGGTCCCCTTCCACTCACGTGCGCCACCTGAGTCTCGGTGCTCCTCTACCGCGTCGTCCCTGCGGTGTGGATTCGAAGATTTTCCGGGCCGGGGCGTTGGTGTCCATCCGCTCTAGATGACCCAGCCATCGTAGACGTTGTGTTTTGACTCTTTTGCCTTGGTCGGTAACGCTGTACAGCCCGTACAGTTCGATGTTATATCTCCTCCTCCACTCTCCGTCTATGCAGACGGGACCGTAAATCGTCCGAAGAATTTTCCTCACGAAGCAGCCTAAAGTGTTTTCATCCGCCTTTGACAGGGTCCATGCTTCTGCACCGTAAAGCAGGACTGGGATGATGAGGGTCTTATACATGGACACTTTAGTTGCTCGAGAGAGGGCTTTGCTACTCAATTGCCTTCTAAGCCCAAAGAAACAGCGATTGGCAAGAGTTATCCTTCGTTTGATTTCAGCGCTGGTGTCATTGTCTGAATTGATAGCGGAACCCAGGTAGACAAAGTCCCAAACCACCTCAAAGTTATAGCTGTCGATGGTGATGTTTTGTCCAAGACGTCGGTGTTGGATGTCTTTTCTTGATGACAGCATATACTTGGTTTTGCCCTCATTGACTGCTAAACCCATATTCGCCGCTTCCGTGCCAATACTCACGAAGGCTTCACTGACATCACGCTTTGTTCTACCGATTATGTCAATGTCGTCTGCGTATGCAAGTAGTTGAACGGACTTTTGAAGGATTGTACCTCTGGTGTTGGCGCGAGAGTTCTGCACAATTCTCTCAAGTATGATGTTAAAGAAGTCGCATGACAGCGCGTCGCCTTGTCTAAATCCTTTTTTGACATCAAAGGGGTCGGTGAGGTCTTTGCCGACCTTGACGGAACAGCGTGAGTTTTCCATCGTCATCCTGCACAGACTGACGAGTTTGGCAGGGATGCAAAAACTAGGCATTGCGCTATATAGCTCGTCTCTATAGATGCTGTCATACGCGGCCTTGAAATCGATGAAGAGGTGGTGTGTATCGATTTGGAATTCCTGGGTTTTCTCCAAGATCTGCCGCAGTGTGAATATTTGATCGATGGTGGACTTTCCTGGCCTAAAGCCACACTGATATGTGCCTATCAGATTGTTGACAAACGGCTTCAGGCGTTCACACAGTACAGCAGAAAAGATCTTGTATGCGATGTTAAGAAGACTTATGCCTCTGTAGTTGGCACAACTCAGAGGGTCTCCTTTCTTCAGGATCGGGCAAACAATGCTGAGGTTCCATTCGTCGGGCATGCTTTCTTCCGACCATATCTTGCAAATGAGCTGGTGCATGCTCCTAACCAGCTTATCGCCAGCGGATTTAAAAAGTTCGGCAGCTAGGCCGTCTGCTCCGGCTGCTTTGTTGCACTTGAGCTTAGACACAGCTACTTTCACCTCCTCCAGGTCGGGTGGGCGGTATCGTTCGTATGCTTCGTCGGTAACGTCCTCGCCGTTATACAGTCTGCAGAAGTTGTCTTTCCAAATCCTCAGCACCGACTGCGATTCTACAACGATGTTCCCTTGATGGTCCTTACAGGCTTCAGTTCGAAGTTTATACCCTTGGCAGGACCTTTTGATCCTTTGGTCCCACCCCTGCAAGGTCGGGGTTAGAATAGCCTTGAGGTAAGGTATGCCTGTCGTAAGAGCCGACTAAAATCCACCGGAAGAAATATTCTTTAATGTTTCAACGGATGCTGTTGATGCTGCTCCATTTGGGGCAACTTTTGGCAGTAAGGTTTTAACTTATAGATGAATCTGAAGGTTAAATTAAAATCCAGAAGCGTCTGTCACACATTGTGCGGCTCACTGGTCGGCGTCTGTCTCCAAAGGGGCGGCTGTATTTAAAAATGAAAATAGAAGTGACTTACCTATTTCTCATAAAAACGACAAGTTAAAAAAAAAATGGCAATGAACAAAACGAAAGATTTGATTACCCCAGGTGGCAGCCCAGCTATGCTGGAAAATCCACCCTCTTCGGAGGCAGGCTCTACGGATTCTGGGGAGAGCCTTTTATTGCTTATAAATCCTTTTGAGAAAAGGACAAAACTAAATCGATCACCACCACCTAGATCGAACATATCCGGAAAAAGCAGTCCACCGGTAAACCAGGACTCTGTGAAAATTAAGAGCTTAGAAAAGGAGAATAATGAACTCCGAGCTAAGCTTATTGAAATGGAGCGACTCTTCCAAGATCTAAAAATGGAAGTTGACTCTCTGCGAAAAGAAAACGAGGATATTAAAAATACTCGTTTAACGAAAGACTGTGAGGTAACGAAAGAGTGTGTAACACCGAACCGACCAGCAGTCGAATACTTCACGGACGAGGACGAACTTGCACTTGAGACCGATTCAGTCTTAAGGAAAAGGTCTAGCAAGAAGCGAAAGGCGAATTCCTCTCCCGAAGTAATACAAAAAGAAGATAAGCCCTCTGGCTCAAACAAGGCTAATCCAGAAGCGAAAATTCGTCCACCTCCCGCAATAAACATCGTCGGGATAGCAGACTTTGGGTTATTGCGCAACCTTCTTGCAAACACGGTGAGAACAGAAAACTATAAGCTTACCTCGCACCGAAATAACGTGTGGAAAGTAAATGTTGACAACGCCGATTCCTATCGCGCACTGTCTCTTAGACTGAATGCAGAAAGAATCGAGTGGTATACTTATCAAAATAAGTACGAGAAACCACTGCGAGTCATTGTAAGGGGGCTCCACCCATCATGCACAAAAGAAGACGTTGTAAAAGACGTAAAAAATAAAGGCCTTAAAATTATTGATGCCGTCAATATCATTAAAAAGGAAAAGCAACGCACGGAAGGAGAAAGAGACACTGTGATCAGACGCGGCCTTCCAATTTTTATGCTCTCCTTTGAAAGAACTGAGAGCATAAACGATATTTATAAAATAAAAATGATACTTAACATCAGGGTTAAAATCGAACCCATGCGAAAGGGCAATAGACTGATACCACAGTGTAAGCGATGCCAAGAATTCAGGCACACAAGTGCCTGCTGCCAAAAAGAACCACGTTGCGTGAAATGTGCCGGAAAACACCTGTCAACAGAGTGCACGGTTGACATAAAGGCTCCAGCAGTTTGCGCCAATTGCCACGGAAACCACCCCGCGAACTATCGAGGATGCGAAGTAGCCATAGAGCTGCAAAAGGGACGAGAACCTCTTAAGGAAAATACTAGAGGTCAGAATCAAAGCCTAGGACGCCCAAAACCTGCTGAAACTCCTAAGCCAAAGACTCCAAAGACGCCAAAGCCGATCAAAAGTGGAAGATTGGCAAAGGAGGCGTCGACAAAAGGCGTAAAAGCTCCACAAAAGAGCGGCGCCAGTACAAGTGCAGCGGAGAAACCACCACTGGTCGCACCGAAATCATACGCACAGGTTGCGGCAAACGAAAGCAAGGCAAGATCGCCCACAACAGATGCAGTGTCTCAGATCCTCGCTGTAATCTTGGAGAAACTTGAGGATCAGACTAAAATCAACAAAGTTATATTTGACAAACTGAGCAAGCTCGAGTTTAAGCCTCGAAAAAATTACAAGAGAACATGAATATGAAACAGTTATTTAAAATACTAACATGGAATGCAAACGGCCTTCTGAATAAAATAGACGAACTAGAAGTATTTCTACGGAAAAACAATATTGATATTTGCATGATTACGGAAACTCACCTTAAAAACGGGTCTACACCCAAACTTAAAGGTTACAATGACTATCACGCACATCACCCTTCGCAAAATTCGAGAGGAGGATCCTCCCTCTACATTAAGAACTGCATAAAGCACTTCAAGAACACAGAAGTTGAGCTAGACTCTATGCAGATCAGTTCAGTTTCTGTAAAAATTGACTGCTTAGATTATAACATTGCATCTTGTTATTTCCCGCCAGGATATAGACTGGTGGAAGACGATCTTGATCGTATGTATGACTTCATTGGGTCCAATTCTATCATTGGGGGTGACTTTAACGCGAAGCATACTTTTTGGGGTTCACGATGCAATTCAACAAGAGGCAGATTACTGTACAAAAATAGTATGAAGCGTGGGGTGGACTTTTTCTCCACGGGTAAGCCAACATATTGGCCAACCGATAGGAAAAAAAAACCTGACCTTGTCGATTTTTTCATCGCTAAAGGGTACCCCAAATACCTTACGCGAATTGAAGAGTGTTATGATCTTTGCTCAGACCACTCAGGAGTTATCTTGAAGATGGGTGGAAGACTGGCGAAAATAGAAAGAGCTCCTAGATTAGCTAGCAAAAACATGAACTGGGACGCTTTCAGAAAGGACTGTAAGGAGGGTGTTGGCTTGAATGTGCCATTGAAAACTCCTTTCGAGTTAGAAACCGCAGTTGACAAATTCATTGAAGCAATTCAGAGCGCTGCTTGGAACAACAATTCGTCCCAAAAGAACGCAGTTAGCACCGACGGGCATGTACGTAAAACATATCCGCTCGAAATCGAAGAATTGATTCGTGAAAAGAGAAGAGCGCGTAGGAGATGGCAAGGCACGAGGGCCCCCCCAGACAAAACCCTATTGAACCACCTCTCTAACAAACTGAAAGGAATGTTGCTAGATCTTAAAAATCGTGAGACCACTGAATACCTTGAAGGCTTGTCGACGGATAGGACCTCAAACTACTCGCTGTGGAAAGCAGTTAAGTATATCAAGAAACCTATAATCCACTTGGCACCAATAAAAAAAGCTAACGGCGAATGGGCAAGAGAAGACAAAGAGAAAGCGAATTTGTTTGCTGAACATTTAGAAGAAACATTCAAGCCTTTCGACGGTCCGCCGTTGGCTGACGTTCTAAACAACAACGGGGAACCTGGTAGCTTTAGAATGAAAAAAGTTTCGTTAGTTGAACTCCGACAGACAATTAGCAAACTTAAAAATAATAAGGCCCCGGGTTACGACCTGATCACTGGCGAAATATTAAAAGAGCTACCAAAAAAGGCATTAGTCAAGCTACTTTATATGATAAACGCTTCTCTTAGACTTCTATACGTTCCAAGACAATGGAAAGTTGCTGAAGTCATTATGGTTCCTAAACCGGGGAAATGCGCAAATGATAAAAAATCTTATAGGCCCATATCGCTTCTGCCGATAATATCGAAAGTATTTGAGAAACTTCTGCTGAAGCGATTACAAACCAATAATTGCAGAAAGACGCTTGATCCCGGATCATCAATTCGGTTTCAGACCTAACCATTCCACAATAGATCAAGTCTACAGAATAACGCATGAAATTGAAAAAGCCTTAGAAGGGAAAAAAATATGTTCAAGTGCTTTCCTCGACGTATCGCAAGCCTTCGACAAGGTATGGCACGAGGGCTTGAAATATAAGCTACGGCAAAATTTGCCGGAAGACATGTTTAAAATATTGGAAAATTATCTTGAAAGCAGACTCTTTCGTGTTAGGTGTAGTAGTGAATACTCGAGTTTCAAGCAAATTCGGGCTGGCGTACCCCAGGGAAGCGTCCTCGGTCCGACCCTGTTCCTGCTCTACACAAGAGACATACCTCTAGATGACGAGACAGTCGTGGCCGCGTTTGCGGACGATACGGCCATCCTGGCAACAGGTGAATCAGTCGAGTCATCAACGAGAAACCTCCAACGAGCATTGGACAGAATTTGTGTCTGGACAAAGAATTGGCGAATCGCTCTTAACGAGAACAAGTCTACGCATGTGAATTTCACTTACAGAAGGGTTAACAATTTGCCTCTGTTCATAAATTCTGTACAAATACCTTATGCAAATGAAGCGAAGTATCTAGGGATGACACTGGACGCTAAACTAAGGTGGAAACCACACGTAAAGAAGAAGCGTGACGAGCTCGAGATTAGGCTCAGGGAAATGTATTGGCTTATCGGAAGATTTTCGAAATTAAGCACATATAACAAACTGCTCTTGTACAGGCAGGTGTTAAAGCCGTCCTGGACATACGGTATACAACTTTGGGGTTGTACCAAGCCGAGCAACATGTCCATGTTGCAGACTTTCCAAAACAAAACGCTAAGAGCAATTGTGAATGCTCCATGGTATATTAGGAATAGCGATATTCACAGAGATTTAGGAATAGCTACCGTGGGCGAAGAAGTAACAATCTTCGCTCGAAAGCTTAATGCTCGCCTTCATGTTCATTGCAACAATGAAATGATCCGTACTCTAAATGAGACTCTTAACGATGTTAAAAACGAGCGACGACTACATAGAACAAGACCCTTCGATCTAGCGACGTAGGGTGAAGCCGCATTAATGAACGGCTTAGTAGGTGCATTCACTGGAAAGCAACCTATCCAATGCGATCAACACTATGGAAGCGTAAACTACTTGTTAAGTTCACTTAGTTGTAGTCAAGAAGTATTATGAGAGAGCGAAAATTTACTACTATGAAGTGCGTTCTGGCAGTTTCATAGTGTCTCTCATAAATGGGTGGTTTTTTAGCACGTGGAAATCGGGCATAACCAATATCGGCTACTTCGGTATTATGTACCTGCTATAGTGGGCGTATTGGTATCTTTGAAAGATTTTGGAGTTTTAGTCTCCGTCCATCCTAGTATTCAAAAAAAAAAAAAAAAAAAAAAAAAAAAAAAAAAAAGTTCTTTGGTAAAACTTTCTAACCTCATTCCTGTTGTAACATCTCTCTATCTCTTCAACTGCGCGCTTCTCGTGCTCTTTCTTTTTCCTTCGGAGAAGCCGGTGCTCCTCTCTCCTCCTCTGCTCGTAGAGCTCGCGACCAGCTCTCGTCCTTCTGTGCAGCGCCGCTTTGTATGCTTAATGTTTAGCTGCATGTGCTTGCCGGCATTCATTGTCAAAGCAGGGGTTTCGTTGTGGTCACCGTGTGAAACCCAGCACTTAAGAGGCGGCGTCTCTGATGGCATTTTGGCAGTGTTGCCACTGGCTATCAATACTTGATGCTGGTTGCATAGGACTTCGTAGAAGGTTTTGAGAGACTCGGTTGGAGAGGGACCTGTCGATCTCTTGCGATTGTAGTCGGCCGACGCCAAACTTCCTCACAGTATTTCCATTACTTGGCGCTGGTCGGGATATCCGCAGCCATACCTTGGCTACAACAAGGTAGTGATCCGAGTCAATGTTGGCCCCTCGGAAAGTTCGGACATCCATGATACTGGAGGAGTGCCTTGCGTCGATCGCAATATGGTCAATCTGGTTGACGGTTGATTGATCGGGAGATCTCCATGTCCCTTTGTGGATATTGAGATGCAGGAACTGTGTACTAGCTACCACAACGTGTCGCCCCGCAGCAAAGTCGATCAGCCTGAATCCGTTATCGGAGGTCGTGTCGTGCAGGCTATGCTTTCCGACAGTACGACCAAAGATGCCCTCCCTTCCTAGCTTGGCATTAAAATCGCCTAGGACAATCTTAATGTCGTAGCTAGGGCACTGCTCATAAGTTTTGTCCAGGAGCTCGTAGAACATATCTTTGGTCTCGTCATCTTTCTCCTCTGTGGGGGCATGTGCGCATATCAGGCTAATGTTGGCGAATTTAGCCTTGATGCGGATCGTCGCGAGGCGCTCACTTACAGGGTTGAAGCTCAAGACTTTTTGCCTAAGTCTGCCTCCAACAACGAAACCACATCCAAATAGGCGCTGTCTTTGATGCCGATAGCAGTCGCCGTAGTAGATGTCGCAGTTTTTTATCCTTCTTTTGCCCGGCCCGTCCCACCGCATTTCTTGGATGGCAGTAATGTCTGCCTTGCAGTCGTTAAGGGCCTCCGCTAGTTTCTCGGCTGCACGTGGTCTGTTAAGGGACCTAACATTCCACGTGCAGATCCGGAGCTCGTTGTCCTTTTCTCGTTTGCATTGGTCGTCAACAGTAAATCCGTCCGAATCCGAGGCTTGTTTCTGCTTCGTGACTGGTGTTTCTTTACGTGGCCGGGAAGTCACCCCGACGGCACGACCCCCAACCTGGAGGACCAGATCCTTTGCTTAGCTCTAAGGACGGAGAGCCGGATAGCCCGCTCCTTATAGGCCTGAGCTCCGAATATGTCGTAGTAGCCCATATAAGGTGTTCACTAAGTAGTTCGGCCTGACTGGAACTATGGACGCCACCGTTGATTCCATCTGGAGAATTCCTCCGCTGCCGTCCGGATGCAAGGAGAAGTGCCTTAGTGGGAACACTCCTCCCCC
The DNA here is from genome assembly GCA_947623515.1 of Neoascia interrupta. Classification (NCBI taxonomy): domain Eukaryota; kingdom Metazoa; phylum Arthropoda; class Insecta; order Diptera; family Syrphidae; genus Neoascia; species Neoascia interrupta. Next base: position 87,741,416 of record OX392462.1, read on the forward strand.
CCTCTCTCGTCTGCTACCCCCAACAACCTTCCAAAGGGGTTGGAACCCAATCTCCAGTTGAGGTACTAGGCACCCGGTGTTCACCACGGGGAGGTGAGAGTAGGAGTTGATAGACAGAGGTGGGTTTAGAAAACCTGTCGATGCTTGTATCCTCTTGAGTGCACATGTCTATCCTTTGACCACCAAAAAAAAAAGTATAATGGGAGCTGGAAAAAACTTCAAAATATTTGTTTTATGGATTTGAAATTTAAAAAATTATAAAAAAGGTCAAAAGCACGCATGTCTCCCCCTCTATCTCCCAAACGATATAAAGCATAATTTTTAAATTAACACCGGGCATAGCCTATCTTCTTAAATTTTATACAAAACTATAGCAGACTTCGAATATTCAAAAACTTCGAAGATTTAGTTTTCGAAAACTTTTTTTAAAGATTTCTAGTTCCTTAACGGTAATGACCACCTTGTTTGAATATGGCTGAAGTATGAATGTTTAAAAGGCAAGCGAACTGCATCAAAAACGTTTCAAAATTTCCGTTTTCGACCCTAAGTTTTTAAGCCAATTCAAACAAGCTAAATAAAAAACAGTATATTTTTACCGTTTTCTCAGAAATCCATGTCCACAGAATTTGAGAAAATGCTAGCACAGGTGGTTGTAAAATTGATCAAAAAGTCTAACGGTAATTAAAAACCAGTGAGTAAGTGCTTCAGTGTGTACGCAGAAGTTACAGTCCGTAAAACGGACCGTTGAATACCCCATCCTATCCCACATTGTAAAATGCTGCTGGCATAGTTATTTTTTGACATTTTATAATTAATGCAAACTTCGAAAAGGGGCGTTGTCTAACCGCTCCTAATTACAAACTATTAATTATGTTTCCAAGTTACACCTAATTGTACGTAAAAATGCAATTTTTTGGTGCCCCCTTCGGGTAGGGGTTAGAATATACCCGAAGTAAGGCATGCCTGTCGTAAGAGGCGACTAAAATCCACCCTCCGTATGCCGAGCGCGTAGCGCATACAAACCATGCAATGGACAAAACGAACTGAAGCAATACCCCAGGTGGTAATCCAGCATCACTGGCAAATCCACCCTCTTCGGAGGCAGGCTCTACGGATTCTGGGGAGAGCCATTTATTGCTTTCACATCCCTTTATGAAGAAACCAAGGGTACCTCGATCACCACAACCTAGATCGATCATCTCCGGGAAAGGAAGTCCGCCGGTTAATCGGGACTCAGCGAAAACTAAAGGCTTTGAAGCGGAAAACAACGAACTCCGCGCTAAGCTTAAAGATATGGAACGTCTCTACCATGAGCTCAAAAATGAAGTGGATTCGTTACGAAAAGAAAACGAGGTTTTTAGGAATCCCCGTGATACTACAAAACGTGAGGACACGCCGAAGCGTCAAAGCGAATACGTGACAGACTAAGAAGAGCTTGCACGTGAAACTAATTCGGCTCTTAAGAAAAGATCTACCAAAAAACGAGAAATTGGGTCTCCGCCAGTAGTTGAGGCCGTATATAAACAAGATGAAACACCAACCGTGTCAAAAAAGCGACAGCGAAAATTGAAGAAAAAATTCGCCGACCGCCCGCAATAAATGTCGTTGGGGTCGCAGACTACGGAAAGCTGCGAAATATCTTAAAAAATACTCTGGGGACGAAGTATAATTTAATTTCTCTTCGAAATAATGTATGGAAAGTCAATGTCGATGACTCTGATGCCTATCGCGCACTTTCGCAAAAATTAAATACCGAGAATGTACAATGGTATACTTACTAAAACAAATTCGAGAAGCCGCTTCGGGTTTTCGCTAGGGGACTTCACCCAACCTGCACGAAGGAAGAAGTTGTTGAAGATGTTCAAGCCCAAGGTTTTAAAATTCTTGATGCCGTGAACATACTTAAGAAAGAAAAACAACGTACGGAAGGAGAAAAAGACACCGTGGTCAAGCGCGGTCTTCCTATTTTCATGCTGACGTTCGATAGGATTGAAAACATAATTGAAATATATAAAATAAAAACAATCCTAAATATCAGGGTAAAAATTGAGCCCAAGCGAAAGGGCAATAGACTAGTACCTCAATGTTAGCGATGCCAAGGCTTCCGACATACTCAAGCGTACTGCCAAAAAGAACCGTGATGTGTCAAATGCGCCGGTGGACATCTTTCAAAAGATTGCAACGTAAGCAGTCAGGCCCCAGCGACTTGCGCCAATTGTAATGGAAGTCACCCGGCGAGCTACCGAGGTTGCAAAATCGCAATAGAGCTACAAAAACGTCACAAAACTGTTAAGCACCATATTGTAGATAGGGCCACAACCCCAAAACGTTCTAGAGCTGACAAGCCGAAAACTCCAAAATCGGTCAGAAATACGAGATTGACAAGGAAAAAAATACAAACTCCGCAAGAAAACTTCGCCGGTCCAAGAACAAAGGGAAAATCATCACTCATCGGCCCAAGATCATACGCTGAAGTCGCGTCACACAAAAGCAAACCTCCAAAACCTACAGATTCGGTATCTCAAATATTATTTATGGTATTGGAAAAGCTTGAGCAACAAACTAAAGTTAATCAAGTAATATTTGACAAACTGAGCGAGCTAGAGTTTAAACCTCGTAAAACGAATAACAAATCATGAATATGAAGCTCATTAACATACTTACATGGAATGCAAATGGTCTTTTAAAGAAAATCGACAAACTAGAAGTATTTCTACGGGGAAAAAATATTGACCTATGCCAGATTTCGGAAACACACTTTAAGAAGGGATCCGGACCCAAAATTAGAGGTTACATCGACTACCACGCGCATCATCCATCAGAAAATTCGAGAGGCGGATCCTCTCTCTACATTAAAGACTGCATTAAGCATAACAAAAACGAAGGAATTGAGCTTGACTCTATGCAAATAACTTCAGTATCGGTAAAAATAGGTCACCTAGATTATAATATTGCCTCGAGTTATTTTCCTCCACAGTATAGGCTAGCGGACGACGATTTGACTTACTTGGGTCGAATTTTATCATCGGCGGGGACTTTAATGCGAAAAACACCTTTTGGGGATCACGGTGCAATTCAACAAGAGGTAGAGTACTCTTCAAAGCTAGCATGAAACGTGGCGTGGTTTTCCTTTCGACGGGAAAGCCAACGTATTGGCCAACCGACAGAAACAAAGTACCTGACCTTGTCGACTTCTTTATCGCAAAAGGGGTTCTTTGCAACCTCACAAATGTAAAAGAAGGGTATGATCTCTGTTCGGATCACTCGGCAGTCGTTTTGAAAATCGGCGGAAGTCTAGCAAAAAATGAGAGAGCGCCTAGGTTAACTAATAACAACACCGACTGGGATGGCTTTAGGAAATACTGCAAAGAAAATGTATCTCTACATGTACCACTTACAACCCCGTTAGAAATAGAAGACGAAGTCGATAAACTGGTTAGAACTATTCAAGACGCTGCTTGGAACAATACTTCTTTCCGGAAGACTGGAGTAAGGAAAAGCGGATCAATTTACCCGCGCGAAATTGAAGAGCTCATACGCAAAAAGAGAAAGGCTCGAAAGAGGTGGCATTTGTCTCGAGCTCCTCCTGATAAAGCCATTTTGAACGGGTTATCTAACGAATTAAAGCACATACCTCAAGATTCTAAAAGTCGCGAGATTGCCAATTACCTCGAAAACTTGACTGCCGATAGAGGGTCAAGCTTTTCACTTTGGAAATCCGTTAAGTCCATGAAAAGCATATTGTACACACGGCGCTCATAAGAAAAGATAACGGCAAATGGGTTATAGGTGACAAAGAGAGAGCAGATGTATTTGCAGAACATCTAGAAGAAACATTCAAACCGTTTGACGATGAACCGTTGGTTGACGATCTGTATCGCAATGCGGAACTAGACAATTATCGAATGAAAACCGTGACACTGTCTGAACTTCGTCAAACAATCTGAAATTTGAAGAATAACAAAGCTCCAGGCTACGACCTAATTACTGGGGAAATTTTGAAGGAGCTACCGAAAAGAGCGTTAGTCAAGCTTCTCTACATCATAAACGCATCAATGAGAATTTCATACGTTCCACGGCAATGGAAAGTCGCAGAGGTAATAATGGTTCCGAAACCAGGGAAATGCCCGAACGACAGAAAATCATATAGACCGATTTCGCTTCTGTCGATTATATCTAAAGTCTTCGAGAAATTTGTGCTCAAACGACTGCAACCAAAAATTGAAGAAAGACGATTGATTCCGGATCACCAATTCGGCTTAGGGTCAAACATTCAACAATTGACCAAGTCTATCGAATAACTAATGAAATTGAGAAAGCCTTAGAAGCGAAAATGATATATTCTACCGCTTTTCTTGACGTATCCCAAGCCTTTGATAAAGTTTGGCACGAAGGCCTAAAATATAAGCTACGGAAAGTTTTGCCGGAAAAAATTGTATGAACTCTTAGAGTCTTATCTTGACAACAGATTATTTCGAGTGAGATACGGGAGCGAATACTCAGAATTCAAAGAAATGCGAGCCGGCGTTTCACAAGGTAGCGTCCTCGGTCCAACACTGTTTTTACTTTTTACAAGAGATGTACCTCAAGTAGAGACAACGACAGTAGCCACGTTCGCTGACGACACGGCTATCCTCGCTACGGATAAGACAGTCGAACTATCAACGGGAAAACTCCAACGCGCTTTGAATAAAATGTGCGAATGGATAAAGGCCTGGCGAATCCTCCTAAATTAGACAAAATCAACTCATGTAAATTTTACTTACAAGAGGGTAATCAACTTACCTCTATTTATAAACTCGGTACAAATTCCGTACGCAAACGGGGCGAAATATTTAGGCATGACCCTAGACGCAAAACTTAAGTGGAAGCCACACGTTAAAAAGAAACACGATGAACTTGAAATCAAGCTACGAGAACAGAATTGGCTTATCGGACGTTGTTCGAAACTAAGCGTATATAACAAACTGCTATTGTATAAGCAAGTGCTAAAACCATCTTGGACGTACGGTATACAGCTTTGGGGTACCAAACCAAGCAACATATCTATTTTAGAAACTTTTCAGAATAAGACACTAAGAGCAATCGTAAATGCTCCATGGTATATAAGAAATAGCGATTTACATCGAGATCTAGGCATCGCAACCGTGACCGACGAAGTAAGAAACTTTGCTCGCAAACTTCACACTCGCCTTCACGGCCATTGCAACCACGAAATAATCCGAACTCTGGATAAGACAAATCTTACACCGACTACAACGAACAAGACCGTTGGATCTAGCGTCGTAGGAGGAAACCGCACATAATGACGGTATTGCAGGTGCTTTCGTTGGCAGGTCGCCTGCCAAACGCGATTACTATACAGAAGCTTGAACTACTTGTTAAGGAAACTTAGTCGTAGTCTTACAAATATTGGGAGGTTTTTTAGTGAGTAAGAACCTCACACTACTATGAGCACGAGCGTTCGATTCTCATAGTGCCTATGAAGGTTTTTACCTACCCACGGAAAAAAAAAATTTTTGGTTCAAATTCAATATTTTTGAAAAATCGACCCCTAAAAGGGGGCGTGGCTAAAAACTTTATATGAACAAAATCTGGACGGAAGTATTGTTTACCTAACCTGCTACTTTTTTGTTTCATGCTTTCCTAAATTAGGCTCAAGGCCAGTCGAAATTAAGTTTTTCTGGAAAATTTTAGGTTTTTCTTGAATTCTGCCTCCAAATGTGGGCAAGGTACAAAGTCTTGTATGAACAAAATGTGACACTAAGCGTTTTCTACATAAAATATTAAGCAAAGTTTTTTCAATTTCGAGCAAAAATACTGAGTAAACTGCATTTGAAAATTTACCCTTAAAATAGATGCCACGCCCACTAGAGGAGGTTTACCAATCAAATTTGTCTTTTTTGTGTCTTATATTCACTAAGAGATGCTAAATGCCAAATTTCAGCCTTTAAGAACGTCTTACAGTTTTGAAAAATCTGGAGGTAGTTGCATATTTAGATCGATTGTGGGCGTGTCTTTGGGCGGATTTCAAAAACTTTTACACTTGTACGGCTTCGCATGACCACGCCCCTAAAAAAGGGCGAGGCTGAAAATTTAACTAATTTCGTTGGAATCACGAGAAAAGGCATTTTGAAATAAAATGTAAATTTGAGGTTGTCTGACATTCACACCAATTGTGGGCGTGGCTGTTGGCGGATCTCCTCAATTTTCATACTTTGTCTGCACAAAATAATAACCAAGCAAAGCTGCAAGTTTCAGCTTCCTAGCTCAGTCTAAAAGACCTCAAAACTTCATACATACGGAGAGACGGACGGACGGACATGGCTTAATCGACTAACCTGTCGGTCTCGATCATATCTCTAAAAGGTCTTAGGGGTCTACGGTAATTATATCACTATGTTACAAACTATGCATTAAAATTAATATACCCTCGGTCGGGATAAAAAGAATAAAAACCAGTGAGTAAGTGCTACAGTGTGTACGCAGAAGTTACAGTATAAAAAATTTTATATCAACGAAATATGGACGGAAGTATTGTTTACCCAACCTGCTACTTTTTTGTTTAATGCTTTCCTAAATTAGGCTCAAGGCCAGTCGAAATTAAGTTTTTCTGGAAAATTTTAGGTTTTTCTTCAATTCTGCCTCCAAATGGGAGCAGGGCCCAAAGTCTTGTATGAACAAAATGTGGAACTAAGCGTTTTCTACATAAAATATTAAGCAAATTTTTTTCAATTTCGAGCAAAAATACTGAGTAAACTGCATTTGAAAATTTACCCTTAAAATAGATGCCACGCCCACTAGAGGAGTTTTACCAATCAAATTTGTCTTTTTTGTGTCTTATATTCACTAAGAGATACTAAATGTCAAATTTCAGCCTTTTAGAACGTCTTACAGTTTTGAAAAATCTGGAGGTAGTTGCATATTTAGATCGATTGTGGGTGTGTCTTCGGGTGGATTTCAAAAATTTTTACACTTGTACTGCTTCGCATGACGTGCCGCCGACCTACGAAGTTTCAACACCCTAGCTCAAAATTTAAGGCTTAAAAACATGTGACATACAGACGGACGGACGGACGGACATGGCTCATTCGATTCAGAATTCGGTCTCGATCATATGCCCTTAAGGTCTTGGGGGTCTACCATTATTATTTCACCGTGTTACAAACTATGTGACAAACTTAATATACCTCCTATCCTATGGGATGGGGTATAAAAATACTAGATAGTGCTACCATATCTTTCTCTCAATTTGCTTTAGCGTTATCCTTCTTATGTTTTTTTATGCCCCATCCCATAGAATAGGAGGTATATTAAGTTTGATTCATAGTTTGTAACATAGAGAAATAATCACCGTAGACCCCCAAGACCTTAAGGGCATATGATCGAGACCGAATTGTTAGTCGAATGAGCCATGTCCGTCCGTCCGTCCGTCCTTCCGTCCGTCCTTCCGTCCGTCCTTCCGTCCGTCCTTCCGTCCGTGTGTCGGTAGTTTTTAGGCCTTAAATTTTGAGCAAGGAACTTGAAACTAAATATCTGTTCTTTCCAGGTCCCGTTGCAGTACATGTGTAAAAATTTTCAAAATCCGCCCACTGACACGCCCACTTTACTTATTAGCAAAAAAATTCAAAGTTGTCGTAGGAAGCTGAAGTTTGGTACGCGTTATCCTCGCTTAAGTATATTGTGATTGGCATTTAAGAAAAAAGCGAAAACCGCCCCCTTGTAGGCGTGGTTATATATAATATGCATTCTAATAAACGATTTTTATTTGATATATTTGCTTTTAATCCAAAAAACTTGGACCATAAAATCATCAGATATGTACGTTAGCTATCAACTCAAATGAATAAATTTTTGGCACGCCCACTTTTGGGGGCGTTTTTAAGTATAAACCAAGATTTTTAATGTGAAAATGCAATCAAGACGTGTATATCGCTTCTGATAAAAAATGAACAAAAAAAAAAAGATGTAATTGAAAAGGGGTGGATGCCACGCCCCTTCTTAAGGGAGAAAATTCTTTTACTGAGAAATTCTAAATACAGTTGAAGTTAATAGAAACTGAAAATTAACAATCAAAATTTATGACACATGGCTCGTTTTTTATACCCCATCCTATAAGATAGGAGGTATATTAAGTTTGCCACATAGTTTGTAACATGGTGAAATAATAATGTTAGACCCCCAAGATCTTAAGGGCATATGATCGACACCGAATTCTGAATCGAATGAGCCATGTCCGTCCGTCCGTCCGTCTGTATGTCACATGTTTTTAGGCCTTAAGTTTTAAGCTAGGGTGCTGAAACTTCATAGGTCGGCGGCACATCATGCGAAGAAGTACAAGTGTACAGAGCAGTGCAAAGTACAAATTTTTGAAATCCGCCCAAAGACACGCCCACAATCGATCTAAATATGCAACTACCTCCATATTTTTCAAAACTGTAAGACGTTCTAAAAGGCTGAAATTTGACATTTAGCATCTCTTAGTGAATATAAGACACAGAAAAGACAAATTTGATAGGTAAACCTCCTCTAGTGGGCGTGGCATCTATTTTAAGGGTAAATTTTCATATGCAGTTTTCTCAGTATTTTTGCTTGAAATTGAAAAAAATTTGCTTAATATTTTATGTAGAAAACGCTTAGTTCCATATTTTGTTCATACAAGACTTTAGGTTTCGCCCACATTTGGAGGCAGAACTGAAGAAAAACCTAAAATTTTCCAGAAAAACTTAATTTCGACTGCCCCTAAGCCTAATTTAGGAAAGCATGATACAAAAAAGTAGCAGGTTCGGTAAACAATACTTCCGTCCAGATTTCGTTTATATAAAGTTTTTAGCCACGCCCCCTTTTAGGGGTCGATTTTTCAAAAATATTGAATTTGAACCAAAAAATTGCATTTTTACGCACAATTAGGTGTAACTTTTAAACATCTGTGGAAATATCTTATAATTAATAATTTGTAATTAGGGGCGGTTGGACCACGCCCCTTTTCGAAGTTTGCATTATTCATAAAATACACAATGTAGCACTTACTCACTGGTTATTTCGGTGCTTGTATATGACGATGGCAATGGTAAAAAGGTTGAAGGGGAGTGCGTAGATAGTATGTATACAACAATGCCCGAACACCAATTTGGCTTCTTTTTGCACCGCATGACATCATATGAAGAGAGTGTTAGAGTGAGATTTATCTGTATAAAGAATAAGAAAATATCAAGGGAAGTGATCGCGAAATTTTTTTATTTATCTTGTGGTACGGTGTTGGGTGGGATAAAAGGACTGTTAGAATCCTGTTTTTAAAATAATGAAGAACTATTCAATTGAATAATGAAAATTCGACAATTATCACTCATGATCTAATTTCTCTCAAAAAAAGTAACTTGTTTTTTTTTGATTACATAGGTACCTACCTACAATAAAAATGTAATAAATGTAGGTAGGTCATTATATTTTCTTCAAATCCAACAAAATTTTGAAAAAAAAATATTGTGGTCAACGGCTATTATCATTTCCATTCATCATTTTTGCCTAACTCAATATTGAACCTATCTTTCTTTCATAATAGCTAATATGAATTCCCATTCTTCTTTTCCACATGCCATACCGCCGTATCCCATCGAAAGAGAAAAAAATGTGTATTTTCTCATTACACTTCTTCACAGTTTTTTATACCCGACCCAGGGTATATTAAGTTTGATGTATAGTTTGTAACGCAGTGAAATAATCACCGTAGACCCCTAAGACCTTTTAGAGATATGTATGGGACTGACAGGAGAATCGATTAAGCCATGTCCGTCCGTCCGTCCGTCCGTATGTAAACAACTTTTAGGCCTTAAATTTTAAGGCAGAGAGCTGAAATTTTGTGAGTTGGTTAGAAGTCCAGTCCTTCAGATCAGGTTTGAAAATAAGCTGAATCCGCCCACAGACACGCCCACTACAGGCCTGTATGTGCGACCATCTCTAATTTAAAAAAATACATTTTGCAAATTTTAGCTATGTTACAATGGCGCTAGCGCATTCATTTTTGGTACGTAACATTGCCTTATAATTGTCTTTAAGGTAGCCAAAAAAATTTTGCTTTTTCATTGGCCACGCCCACTTTTTAAGGGATTTTAGCTTAAAATGACTGTTTTTCAATATGACATAAGCTGTAGATATTAGCATTTTCTAACTTTTATGTATATATCGTATGTGCCCACTTTTGTGGGCGTGGCGTTAAAAAAAGGTGAAGTTTTAGGCCGAAATGTATGCAACCACCTAGTATAAAGCATTCAACAGTTATATTTTTATATCCCGCCCACTTTTTGGAGGCTTGGCAGTTTTCTTTTTAATATGGTCGGGTATTTTGCAATCCGTCGTAGATGGATTGAAGCTTTTGCATACCCACAGTTGCACTTTCCCACTTGTTTTTGTTTGCCATATACATGCATGTATGTGTAGGTAGACCACTCCGCTTTGCCTGGGTGCGTGATCTACTTGAGTTTCCGTTTGCAAATGCGATGGGAAAAAGAAATCATTGAAGATCTTTACTCGAGCAGCTCACTATATAAATAGAGTAGCGCAACAGCTCGAGGTGAACCAGGGCCAACTTCTCAACCATGTATCCTGTGTGTGTTTTATTCTTCACATACAAGGGGACCTACAATTTTTTGCCGAATCCGAACGGCACTTTGAGAAGTTTTTCAAGACAAATGTTACTCTTGGAGGGTTTTTCAGACCCTCGCGGAGGTGGGAGCCGTGAAAAAGAACAAGTTTTTTTTTTTCAGGTGGCAGAGGCAGGATTCGAACCCAGACCTCCGGCGTCAGAGGCACACACACTTACCACTGCGCCACGGCACCCAGTAGCTCACTAACACATTCGAATTCGTTTACATGAGATTTGAGTTGGCTGTTTTGGGACACCTGCCCTAAATGCTCCATGGTACATAGGAAATAGCGATCTACACTGAGATCTTGGAATCGCAACTGTGACAGACGAGGCAACAAACTTTGCTCGCAAACTTAGTACTCGACTTCGCAGACATTGCAACAATGACTATGTACGAGCCAATTACAACGAATGAGGCCGTTAGAACTAGCAGCATAATATGAAACCGCATAAATTGACGGTATTGTAATGGCCTTCGTTGGAAGGCAGACTGCCACACGCAATTACTACAGAAGCTTGAACTACTTGTTAAGGAAACTTAGTCGTAGTCTGATGGAAAATAGGAGGTTTTTTAGTGAGTAAGAATCTTACACTACTATGAGCACGCGCGGCCGGTCCTCGTAGTGTATATGAAGGTTTTTCCTACCCACGAAAAAAAAAAACTTTTGTTATCTGGCTCGATGAGATAGGATCACCCTCCAAAAGTGTCCAAAGAACTGTGTCTTAAGAGGGCTGCAGAACTTCATCGGTTCCCAGTATCGCTCGAAGATTCACAGCGTTGTCATTTCCGTATACCACAGGGATCTCGACGGCTCGATACCTTAGCACCTGCATTCGAAGGTCTAGAATTACCTCGTGCGCCTTCATGAAGTCCACTCCAATGATGCATTCGTCGCATATGTCGGCTACCAAGAATGCATGTGAGAAGGTCAGTGCCGCGATTTGTATCCGTAGCAGCACCTCCCCGTATACTTTGACTGCTTCTCCTGTAGCTGTCTTAAGACAGTAGCAGCTGGTGTTGTGTAGCCAGGACGTCTGAACAAGATCTCTTCGGATGATGGAGGCCATGGCACCTGTGTCAATAGCGGCCACACACTTTCTGTTGGCGATGATTGCCTCCACTGTCAGACTCTTCTTGCAGCGTTTTGTTAGCGAAACTTGTATGATGGCCCTGGGAGTCCAGGAGGGTGAACGTTGTCCCTGCTAGATGCTTCGTTTTGCCTTCTTCTAGCGCAATGTGGGCAGCTTGCTTGCCTAGCTAGAGCTCTGCATTGTCACTCTAGGTGTCCCAGCTGGCTGCAATTCATCTTATTTGTCCCCGAGCGATGTTCGTGTTTCGCCTTCCGATGTCGATGCGCTGACATGAGCATTCTAGCGTAGCCATTTCCCTGATGCGGTAGCTACCTTGCGAAGCTTGGTCTGCAACTTCTATTGTCAGGGCGAATGCTAGTGCTTCAGCGAGAGTCTTTTTACCTGCCATTCTTACAGCGATTTGAAGCTTTCCATCCGCAAAGGCATTAGTAAACGCATCGGTTGCCAACTCGTTTATTATCTCCCTGCTGGTGTTGGCATGGGACAAATTCGCCAATCGCTCGATGTCGACTTGCAGCTGTTGAAACGTCTCACCCCTTGTCTGAACTCTTCGGCGCAACTGGACCCGGTAAACTTGCATGCATTACTTGCAAACTTGCTGCATGTGGTCGTCGCCAAACCTCATTTCGATGGCCTTTACCATGGCATCATAATCCTTTTGTTTCCCTTCAGGGATGGTCTGCAAAAATTCGGCAGCTGTTCCTCTGACGCAAGCGTGATCGATTGTAACGTCGATGATCGATTAATCGTGAATCGATTTTTCTTCGTTGTCCCAGTTGTTTGTCAACGCTGTAACTTTGAATTGTCTCTTATAAATTGGCCATGATGTTTGGCCATCGAAGACAGGCGGCTGCATTTCTTTGCACCGTAAGCTGTTTCTGTTTTTTTACGTAATCCAGCTCCTTAGCCAGCTGTTCATACTGCTGTTCTACTTTTTCCACTTGCACTTTGACATCGCCGACTGGTTTTTCTTCCACCATTTCTATTTTGCTTTCTAATTTTTGGTCAATGGCCTTAAATCTTTCGTCAAAAAAATGCACTGTGCATCGAGTTTACCCTTCTGGAGAGTTCTTTTGCTCCTCGAGAGCATTCTTTTGTTCTTCGATTTTGCATTCGAGAGAATTCTTTTGTTCTTTGACAGTATTCTTTTGTTCTTTCTGGCCGCTCTAAAGCTTCTCGAATTTCTCCAAGAGCAACTTCATGAAAGCGGGAGGTTCGTCAGCAGTACTTACTGCTGTTCTTCTTAAACTTCAAACAGCATCGTGTCTGGGTCTCCACCTTCCTTGGTAATGGCGTCCTGGAGTCGGAGCAACAATTCTCTTTTGAGCCCCGAAGTCTGGAGGTTTATTTTACCCAATTCAGCTTTCAACTTAGCTTTTTTTGTCAATTGTTCAGTTTTCCGACCTATTTTGAATTATCGAAGCACAATTTTCACAACACAATCCGTTTATGTTTTATATCTGTTCTAGAAAATTCACTCACGAATAAGTTCTCGACACTGTTCTTATAACTTCGTTAATTATAGCTTTACCGCACAATCAGTTTAAATATGTGCTATTTACACGCACTCTAAATCTAGAAAATTCCGGTTTAAAAAAAAAAAACTGTACGACACTGTTTCGTAAAACTCTACTGTAGAATTTACCCGCACAAATATGAGTTTAATCCCACTTCTGACACCAATGTAATGGTTTTGCCTGGGGTTCGTCAAATAAAACTCAATTTAACTTTTATAATTACACAGTGAAACTTTTTATTTATCAAAAAAAAAACTTATTTAAATTCAAATCACACTGTTATTCCACGTCAAAACTTAGAATTAAACATTTTGTTTCAATTCAATCACTTTTACTTTATTAGGGATTTTCACAAGTCCACGTTTAAAATATAACTGTCACCCGTGTATTTATACAAAATTAGGCACCTTCTAGTACGTTCCATACTTCCCCTTTGATGATTTTCCATTGGTACTCTTACGCTGAATTCCAAGGAGGAGAAATCGAAATTCGAACTTCGAATATGCCAGCTGCTGTCAGATGACTGGAATAACGGTTGGGTATGTTCGTTCAGTGAATCGAGCGGGTGTGTTCGTAGAGTGAATCGATGGGTGCATTTAGCAACACCTACATGTTGTTTTATTTCTTGTCGCCACATAACATAATATTGGAAATAACCCTATCATTGTGGATTAGATGAAAACCCAAAAACAATTTGGTCCGGAATCCAAAAGACTACATTAGTTCGGATTTGCAACTTTGTTTGAGGTAAAATTCAAAGCTTAATTTTTTTTAAAGAATATTATATACATTCATGATAAATCTACTTTCAGATTCCTTGCGACTGGGTCTAGCTTTGGCGAAATTTCGTTTAGATTATTAATGGAAAAAATCACTATACGAAATTGTATAATTCAAGGAATTGCTGCTATTAATTTTCACCTAAAGGCGGTTTATATGCCCACAATTCACAGCCCAAAGGTTGGGTCGATAAAGTCGCGGGCTTTTTAAAAAAATTTAACTGTCAAAACTGGCAAACTTGTAAGAATGTTTGCTATTCGGAACTCGGGAAGCTTGAATATTAAATACAAGAAGTACTTCTCTACGATCCTCATGGCTGCACTCAATGTAGACTAAAGATTTGTAATGGTTAAGCTTTCAGCCCAATGAATACGTTACGTCGAATCCGTTCTCTAACTCAGTTGCCGGTTGCGTACTTCAACGTTACGGCCGCAATGGATTCATTGGGCTGAAAGCTTAGCATCGGGGCTCATGGTTCGGACGCAAATCCAACAGTTTTTTTTTATGGATATTTTTAAAAAACTTGCCACAACTGACCCCTGACCCCGAACCCGAAAAAACTTTGGTTGGTGACAAAGCTTTTGGGTTGTGGTATAAGCTACTAGCACAGTACCCTGAACTGAATCTGGGCTGAGTGATAAGCAGCGGATTTTTAGCTGGGTATAAACAAATTTTCTTTCTAAATTCTGAAAGAAAATTTGTTTATACCAACACTCAGTCTACTGAGCCACTTATTCCAGGTTTTCGAAAACAAGGAGAATGGTAGAGTTGAGAGTACTTTCGGTATTCTTGTTCAAGCCTGGAAAATATTTTCATAGCCACAAGAAGTCCAGCCTAAAGTTGCCAAACCTATAACCCTACGCTGCCTGTATATTGCATAATTGTCTGCAAGCTGCGAAAACGAACCACGACACAAATGAATAGCTTTTGTCTCAACCACTTGTTGACCACACAAGAAGAATGCAACAATCCGCTTCGTATGCAGGAACAATAAGGAACCACTTTGCTGATTCAGTGAATCATTGAAGGATATGAAGAGTTTCAATATCATAAAGCCTTATATCTACACAAAAAAGTGAGTTAGTGATTATTTCACTGTGTTACAAACAGTTTACAGAGTGATAAAATACATGTAAGATAATACAAATAAAACATGCATAATTTGTAACACAGTGAAATAATCACCGCAGACCCCTAAGACCTCTTAGAGATAGGATCGAGACCGACAGGTGAATTGCGGGAAATCTGAATTTAGGTATGAAGCTTGAGAATGTCGTTCTTAATAAAATGTCAAAAGTCCCCATCGATCCGAGTGCCGCTTAATATTTTGGCAGGGGTCAAAGGTCACAGTTTTTTGTGAATATCTCCATAACGGTAACTTTTACAGAAAAACTTTTCCACCCCAAAATTGTAGCTCTGAAAATTTCCTATCAAAAAGGTTGTATGACTTTTCTTCGCTAGGCTAAAAGTTTTTGAGATATTTCAATTGTAGCGACTAAAGACCGGTGTTAATATCAAGTAATTTGACACGCTACCACTAGTAAACTCCTTAGCTTACAGCAACTACCAGCCTTACACGCTATAATCAACTGTAATATATGTATAGAAACTTAAATATATATAACGACTGCAAGTTAAATGTACAATATCACATATGAGGAATATATGGCAACTAATAAGAATGGGTGTTAACTGTTATTGTTAGAGAATGTTTTTAATTGTGCATTGAACTGCAAATCGCCAAATCACAACGTGGTGATTTTTCTTGTTAAACGGGTCTGTTAACTAGATTCTCTTCAAATTTTTTTCTATAAAATTTTATTAAAACTCGAAAAATGGCAGGAGTTTGTTTTATTTGCAGTAAAATTCTTTTAGAAGGTAAGACTGTTTTATTAGAAATATGTCTCAGCTGAGGGATAGTATCCAGGATGTCGTTCAGGAAGAGGCAACACTTCGAGCTGTTGTGCCACTAGATTTTTTTTATAATCCCATCCTATAGGATAGGAGGTATATTAAGTTTGTCACATAGTTTTTAACACGGTGAAATAATAATGGTAGACCCCCAAGACCTTAAGGCATATAATCGAGACCGAATTTTGAATCGAATGAGCCGTGTCCGTCAGTCCATCCGTCTGTATGTCACATGTTTTTAGGCCTTAAATTTACTGAAACTTCGCATGTAAGGTGCACGTCATGCGAAGCAGTACAAGTGTAAAAATTTTTAAAAATCCGCCCAAAGACACGCCCACAATCGGTCTAAATGTGCAACTACCAGTTTTCAAAACTGTAAGATATTCTAAAAAGCTGAAATTGGACATTTGGCATCTCTTAGTGAATTTAAGAGACAAAAAAGACCAATTTAAATGGTAAACCTCCTCTAGTGGTCGTGGCATCTATTTTAAGGGTAAATTTTCATTATTTTTTACTCAATATTTTTGCTCAAATTTGAAAAAAATTTTCTTAATATTTGGGCCCCGCCCACATTTGGAGGCAGAATTGAAGAAAAACCTAAATTTTCCCAGAAAAACTTAATTTCGACTGGCCTCGAGCCTAATTTAGGAAAACATGAAACATAAAAAGTAGCAGGTTAGGTAAACAATACTTCAGCCCAGATTTCGTCAATATAAAGTTTTTAGCCGCGCCACTTTTTAGGAGTCGATTTTTCAAAAATATTAAATTTGAATTGAACCAGTGAGTAAGTGCTACAGTGCGTACGCAGAAGTTACAGTCCGTAAAACGGACCGTTGAATACCCCATCCTATCCCATATTGTAAAATGCTGATGACATGGTTATTTTTTGACATTTTATAAGTAATGCAAACTTCGAAAAGGGGCGTGGTCCAACCGCCTCTAATTAGAAACCACAGATATATCCAAGTTACATATAAATGTACGCAAAAATGCAATTTTTTGGTTCAAATTTAATATTTTTGAAAAATCGACCCCTAAAAGGAGGCGTGTCTTAAAACTTTATATAAACGAAATCTTAACTGAAGTATAGTTTACCTAACCTGCTACTTTTTTGGTTTCATGCTTTCCTAAATAAGGCTCAAGGCCAGTCGAAATTAAATTTTACTGGAAAATTTTGGGTTTTTCTTCAATTCTGCCTCTAAATATGGGCGTGACCCAAAGTTTTGTACAAACAAAATGTAGAACTAAGCGTTTTCTACATAAAATATTAAGCAAATTTTTTTTAATTTTGAGAAAAAATATTGAGTAAACTGCATTTGATATTTTGATGATTTACTATTAAAATAGATGCCACGCCCACTAGAGGAGGTTTACCAATTACATTTTTCTTTTTTGTGTCTTAAATTCCTTAAGAGATGCTAAATGTCAAATTTCAGCTTTTTAGAACGTCTTACAGTTTTGAAAACTCTGGAGGTATTTGCACATTTAGAGAGATTATGAGCGTGTCTTCGGGCGGATTTCAAAAATTTTTACACTTGTACTGGTTCGAATGACGTGGACCGTAAGTACGAATTTTCAGCACCCTAGCTCAAAATTTAAGGCTTAAAAACATGTGACATACAGACGGACGGACGGACGAACGGACGGACATGGCTCATTCGATTCAGAATTCGGTTTTGATCATATGCCCTTAAGGTCTTGGGGGTCTACCATTATTATTTCACCGTGTTACAAACTATGTGACATACTTAATATACCTCCTGTCCTATGGGATGGGGTATAAAAAATTATATAATTGAAAAGGGGTTGATGTCACGCCTTTTTTTAAAAAAGAAGATTTTTAACTGACACAATTAGAGTTTAACACAATTAAACTTAATAGAAACTGAAATTTCAAACTGAAAATCAATCTTAGCATAGATATATCAAAGTTTGCGGCTAAAATGTAGGCAAAACTGTAATTTTTTGGCTCAAATTCAATAATTTTGTGAAATCGACCTCTAAAGATGGGCGCGGCCGAAAACTTTGTAGGTACGAACGAAATCTGATATAGTATCCGGTGTTCTTTTGGTGGTAAATTTTATTTCTTATTCTATACTTAGTAAGGCTAAAAAGCAGTCGAAATCCATGTTTTTCTGGAAATTTATAGGTTTTTATGGAATTATGCCTCTAAACATGGGTGTGGGGCCAAAACTTTGTATGAACTAAGTGTAGAACGTAATATTTTCTTCATAAAATATGGAGTACAAATTTTTCGATTTAAGACAAAAATATTGAAAAATTTGCTTTTGAACAATTACTCATTAATGCGATGTCAAAAATGTAATTTTTTGGGCAAAATTCAACAATTTCGTAATATCAACCTCTAAACATGGGCGTGGCCAAAAACTTTGTAGAAACGAAATCTAGTATAGAACTCGGCGAAGGTAATGTGCTAACTTTTATTTCTTATCCTTACTTAAGTTAGGCCAAAAAGTAATCGAATTCGATGTTTTCTGGAAAATTAGAGATTTTTCTTAAATTCTGCCTCCAAATCCGGGCGTAGCCCAAAACTTTTTAAGCAAAAAACTTAAAAAAAATGCTTTCTACATAATATATTAAAAAACATTTTTCGATTTTGTAATATCTCGTAATGAAACACTTGTAGAAGATTTAACGCACTTATTTATTAACACAATTGTTCAGCTCTGTTCTACGATCAACAACGAACTAACACGGAACGTGGTTTCACTAAGCTGCCGAACCTAAAGTGTTATATGTTATATTATGTATACATAATAATAGTCCAAGCAAAGTGGCATACACCACATTATCCCCTCTTAGTTCGTTGTTCATCATTAGTTACAAGTACAGCTTATCTTAACTAAAATTCATACCTTGATCAACTTATTTTTACATAATTCAACTGTATTTACTCTCATTGACACATTGTTGTATTAATTTTTAATTTTCTTTTTTAATCCTACCCTTAAACTATGCTTTTTAGGTGACTGATTCTGAACAGCAATTTCCGTTTTTTTATTAGCCTTTTTACCTTTAGTGTCAAGTCTTAATGTCTCGCTATTTCCTTCAATGCCTGGATTTTCCTGCTCCTTTTCCAAGTATTCTCTATTTATACTACCTGTATTTCTTTGTGCTTCAGTTCCTATATTACTTTCTGAGTCACTAGCTAAAGTTTCAATCCCTTCGTAAATACCTTCCACAATATCTTGAACATCTTTAGTACATTCACTAATTTCTTGGGCATCTGCCCCCTCAATTACTTCTAATGTGTCTTCTGAATCGAAAAACTCCACTTCTATAAGATCCTCTTCCAAATTTTCTTCCGGTTGAGTTGTTACAATCGGTGTGCTATCCGTTAATGATTGAGGCAAATATTCCTCACTTCTGTGACATATTTCAGCCCTTGGTATAATTTGATTTGCATGCCTTTTCCACTTAGTAGAGGAATTTTCTAAAGTTACTATGTAAATATTTGGTCCTAAACATGCAGTGATTTTTGCGGGTGACCAGGATACTTTATTCGGGGTTGCATAATTTTTAACCATAACCAGCTCATCCTGTTCAAAACTTCGGTTCAAACTGCCCCTATAGTTTTTAATTTGTCTAGCCTGATTTTTCATTACTTTTGCCCTAACATCTGGTCTTGAAATATTTTCTTGTCTTAGCGGATTTATCAAATCTAACCGTGTTCTTAATTTTCTGTCAAACATAAGTTCGGCTGGAGACATACCTGTTGTCATATGAACGGTGTTGCGATAGTCCAAAAGGAATACTGATAGATGTTTGTGAATATCACTGCGATGATCCGACCTAAACAATGCTCTTTTAAGAGCGGTTTTTACACTTTTTACTGAGTTCTCTGCTTGTCCGTTTGTAGCTGGATGCCCCACAGGTATTGTAACATGCCTAATCCCATTTTTTTCAAAAAACAACTCCATTTCTCGTGACACGAGAGATGTGCCATTGTCGGAGACCAGTATACGGGGTAAACCAAATCGAGCAAAAATTTTTCTTAATTCATTAATAGTAGCCTTGCTATTTATAGTGCGACCCATATCGATACATTCTACCCATTTTGTATAACTATCTACAACAATTAAAAAGTTCCGTTTAAAGAATGGTCCCATGAAATCGATATGAACTCGATCCCATGGTCGATTTGGCCATTCCCAGGGAATTAAGTTTGTTTTCTCTGGGTTGTTCCTTGTATGTAAGCAGTTTTCGCATGATTTCGCAACATTTTCTAGATCTGAGTCCATGCCCGGCCACCAACAATAATCTCTAGCTTTTGCCTTCATTTTGCTTATACCAAAATGCGATTCGTGAATCTGCTCTATCACCTCAGATCTTAATGACTCGGGAATAACTACTCTATACCCCCAAAACACACAATCAAATTCTGCATGTAGTTCTTTCGCTCTTGTGTAATATGATCTAAGGTCTGATTGTTCTTTACACAAGTTGTCGGTTGGCCAGCCTTTCCTAACATATTCTAGAACCCTAGCTAACACCACATCTTTGGCAGTTTCTCTTTTAATAACGTCAATGGTTATGGGTGCACGAGTGTGGCTTTCCACATAATTAATGTGCACATTACTGCACTCCGCAAAGCTGTCGATTGGCAGAGATTGAGGACTTGGTGATCTCGAAAAATAATCGGCTATGTTTTCCCTTGAACTAACGTATTGGATGGAAAAGCGGTAGGCTGTTAAAGCTAATGCAATTCGTTGCAACCTATTTGCTGCCATCACGGGTATCCCTTTTTTTGGTCCAAAGATGTATGTTAATGGTTTGTTATCAGTAACTAATACAAATTCCCTTCCGTAAAGGTACTGATGAAATCTCGTTATTCCAAAATAGATGGCTGTAGCTTCTCTATCGATCTGTGAATAATTCTGTTCACTACTAGAGAGCTTCCTGGAAGCAAACTCAATAGGCCTTTCTAATCCATTGGAATATTGATGCAGTAAAACTGCACCCAGACCCACAGGACTAGCGTCTACAACTAATTTTACCTTTACATCTGGATCAAAATGTGCCAAACAACGGTTCGAAGTCAATAATCTCTTGATTTGAGTAACAGCCTCACAATGCTCTTTTAGCCAAACAAATTTCGTGTCTTTCTTTAGCAACGAATACAGTGGTGAACAAACTTCTGTTATTTGTGGCAGGAATCTACGATAGAAGTTCACCATTCCTAAGAAGGCCTGCAGTTCGGTTATGTTCGATGGATCCTTCATATTAACTACAGCTTCTACCTTTTCTGTGCATGAATGCAACCCATTTTTATCAATTACGTGACCTAAATATTTAATAGACTTTTTGAAAAACTCACATTTATTTTTACCTAATTTAAATCCTGCATTTTGTAATCTGTCCAAAACTATTTTCAATATTCTTAAATGGGCCTTTCGGTTAGACGCGGTAATAAGTAAGTCGTCTATGAACACAACAACCCCTTTGATACCGGCCAAGAGACTTTCCATTATTTTTTGAAAAATGGCCGGTGCTGGTGCCAAGCCATATACCAGACGGGTGTATCTAAAAAGTCCTTTTGATGTTATGATTGTCGTTAAATCTCGCGATTCTTCATCCAAAACCAGCTGTTGATAAGCCATCGACAAATCCAACTTTGAAAATTCCTCTCCTCCGTGTAACTCAGCGAAGAGTTCCTCAATTCGGGGTAAAGGGTATTTATCGACAATCAATATTGGATTTACTGTGGTTTTAAAATCGCCGCAAATACGTACCTCACCATTCTTTTTTATAACTGGTACGATCGGAGTCGCCCATTTACTAAAATTAACTGGCTCCAAAACTCCTAACTGAACAAGCTTATCTATTTCTGCTTCAACTTTTTCTCTTAACGCAAAAGGAATTGATCTAACCTTACAAAATTTTGGCACCGCGTGGGGTAATGTCTTTAAGGAAATACGACTTTTATTAAATTCGCCCAATGTATCACTAAAAAGCTGACTATAACCTTTCAAAAAATTTTTAATGTCGTCATTTAAATTAGTTGTTAAGAAATTTAATTGCTCGAGGCCAATGTTAAACAAATTTAAAAAATTTCGTCCTAGGATTGGTGGCCCACCATTTTCTATTATTGTAATATCAATACCTTTACTTTCATTGTTATACGTAATAGGCATGTTACAAACACCTAGTGGTCTTAATATGGCACCATCGTACGTGGTCAAAACTAAATCCGTTTCCACTAACAGTGAATTGGCGAAATATTTTTTATACAAAGCAGAAGACATGGCCGAAATTGCTGCACCTGTATCAACTTGCATGTCTAGCACCACACCGCTTAACTCGACACATACTTGGATAGGCTTCGAACTATATTTGCTACCACTGACATGAAATAAGCTTAACTCAGAATCACCATTTATGTAGTTAAATCTATCACCGTTATCACTATTTCTTTTGTCCTCATTACACATATTTTTTAGGTGTCCCCGTTGATTACACTTGTTGCACCGGTAGTTTCTAAACTTACAGTTTAAGCTGGTGTGATTTGTCCGTCCACATGTTTGACATCGCTTTTGCACATGTGAATTACCTTTACTACTGCCGTTTCTGGAAATGTGGTAAATACCGTCTGATGTTGAAGGCTCTTGTTTAATGGTGTACTGCTGCTTAATGCACTCCACTGTCTGTGCTTTTAATACTGCTTCCGTTAAGGTTAGTTTTGCTGCATCTTCTAAAAATAGCTTGTCTTTCGTAGGTCCCTTTTCCAGACCCATGATGAATTTGTCCCTCGTTACGACTTCCAATTCCGTGCCAAACTCGCATTACATCGCCAATGCCCTCACTCTAGGGTGAGTTCCCTCACTGTAGAAGTTGAATCTTTCCGCAAATGGTGATCGTGCTGGCTTAAAATGGGTTTCCATCGTTCCGCATAACATTTCATATGTAGTTGTGGTGCTATCAACCAGTATTGGGTGCAGCAAGTTGCCTAATAGCTTATAGGTGTCTTGATTTAGGGCTCCAAGCAAAATTGCTTTTTTCTTTGCCGCATGCTCAGTTGCATGCACTAAATCGTTGGCAATAAAAAATTGCTCCAGTTGGCTTTTAAAAATTTTCCAGTCGTCACTTCTGTAGTCAAAATTTGGTACTGCACCAATTAATGCCGCCATCCTCGTCGCCATTGTAATATCTCGTAATGAAAGACTTGTAGAAGATTTAACGCACTTATTTATTAACACAATTGTTCAGCTCTGTTCTACGATCAACAACGAACTAACACGGAACGTGGTTTCACTAAGCTGCCGAACCTAAAGTGTTATATGTTATATTATGTATACATAATAATAGTCCAAGCAAAGTGGCATACACCACAGATTTGGAACAAAAATATTAAATAAAATGCATGTGAAAGATTATAATTTCAATCGATGCCACGCATTCAAGGGGCGGTTTGCGGACTTTATTTTTATTTTTATGGCTAGTTATCATTAGTAGGTGCTTAGTAATAAATTTCAGCTTTTCACGACGTCTTACAGTCTTGTAAGCACCGGAGGTTGTTGCACATTTTAACCGATTGTGGGCGTGTGTGTAGGCGGATCTAAAAATTTTAACACTTGTATTGCTTCGGATGACAGAGAGCTTACGTACGAAATTTCAGCTTCCTACCTCAAAATTTAAGGCCTTTAAATTGGTGACATACAAACGGACAGACGGACGGACGGACGGACGGACATGGCTCATTCGACTTACAATTCGGTCTCGATCATATGCCCTTAAGGTTTTGGGGGTCTACGGTAATTATTTCTCTATATTAAAAACTATGAATCTAACTCAATATACCTCTTATCCTATGGGATGGGGCATAAAAAACCAGTGATTAAGTCCTACAGTGTGTTCGCAGAAGTTACAGTCCGTAAAACAGACCGTTGAATACCCCATCTTATCCCACATTGTAAAATGCTGATGGCATGGTTATTTTTTGACATTTTATGAGTAATGCAAACTTCGAAAAGGGGTGCGGTCCAACCGCTCCTAATAACAAACTATTAATTATAAGAGATTTCCACAGATATTTCCAAGTTACACTTAAATGTACGTAAAAATGCAATATTTTGGTTCAAATTCAATATTTTTGAAAAATTGAGCCTTAAAAGGGTGCGTGGCTAAAAACTTTGTATGTACGAAATCTGAACTAAAGTCTCGTCTACCTAACCCTTTTTTTTTTTGAATACTAGGGTGGACGGAGGCTGAAACTCCAAAATCTTTCAAAGGAACCAATACGCCCACTATAGCAGGTATATAATACCGAAGTAGCCGATATTATTTATGCCCGATTTATACGTGCTAAAAAACCACCCATTTATGAGAGACACTATGAAACTGCCAGAACGCACTTCATAGTAGTAAATTTTCGCTCTCTCATAATACTTCTTGACTACAACTAAGTTAACTTAACAAGTAGTTTACGCTTCCGTAGTGTTAATCGCATTGGATAGGTTGCTTTCCAGTGAATGCACCTACTAAGCCATTCTTTGCAGCACTAGTGGACAGAACTGTGTCGACGCGGGCGGTCCTGAAGGTCAGTGTGCCACTGGAAAACCTTTTGAACGCACGACAGCTAAGGTGGGAGATCAGAGGCGTTCTTATCGGAATGCTGCTGTCTCCTCCTTAGCAGTTCGAATTGGGAAAGCAGGTAATGACAACAGTTTGAGTGCTGCGGAGTGCGAACACTGCAAAACTCGACTGTTAGACCTTGCTGAGGCAACTAATGCTTGCATTCAGGTGGAGAGCTGTGGTTTGAAGGACGGAACCTTTTGGGTGAAGACCTCATCGCAGCAAACCTCTGAATGGCTATGCAGTATGGTGCCGAAAATCACTCCCCTTGGGACCTCAACTTTTGAGGTCTAAAAGCCACCCAAGCTAACGCGAGCCGTCTGCTGGATCCCTGGGAAACTGGGGAAAACGAGGGATGTGCTGAAGCGTTTGCAAGCCCAGAATCCTGGCCTCGACACAAAAGCCTGGATTGTCCGTTCGCATAGACCAAAAAAAATCGTCTTAATGAAGATGGTAGTTTTTTGGTCGTGGGCATGGACATGGCTTCTACCGAGGTCATTGAATCTAGGTACAACATGCGTCCCTATCTGCATTTTGGTAGGATTCACTTCCGTTTCAATGCCAAACAGCGCTAATAGTGTACGTAACCCTGAGTCTACATCCATAATGTTTACTCAGATTAACCTACAGCACTGCAAGGCCTCTACTGCTCTTCTAAGTAGCAGGCTTGCGGCATGTAGTACAAAAACATGCATAACATCCATCCAGGAACCATGGGTGTGGAAAGGTAACATCTGTGGTCTTATTGGGTTGAGTGCTTCACACGATATTCTTTACGATAAGAAGTCCGAAAGACCTAGGACTTGTCTTATCGCATCCAAATCCTTAGAGGCCGTCACGATCGAAAGGTTTTGTGCCCAAGATCTGGTTGCTGCCTCTATTCCCTGCCATGCTAACGGCAAATGGGAAACCTTTGTCGTTGCCTCGGCCTACTTCCCCTATGACTCTTTGACTCCTCCTCCACCAAAGGCAGTTGTTGAGCTTGTAGATTATTGTGAATCCAAAAGATTGGGTCTCGTCTTGTGCTGCGATGCTAATGCTCAGAATACTGTCTGGGGCAGCAGCAAATGTAACGCAAGAGGAGATCGTCTTTTGGAATTCATCTTATCGTCTGACATTACCATCAATAATTTGGGTCACAGACCCACTTTTGTTACCGCCAGGAGACAGCAGGTAATTGACCTTACCCTGTCCAACAAGTTTTCAAGGACTATCGCAAAATGGAGGGTATCGCCAGATAGCACCCTGTCAGATCACAGATACATCGAATTTCAAATCAATTGCGAAGTTCTACCTTTGCAAGAGAGGACAAATCCGAGAAAAACGAATTGGTCACAGTTTAGAGAGGAGCTTGGCCACTCTGTTCAAGTTCCACTCAAACTGCTCAAAATCTGAACAGCATCCTTACCCGTTGTTTTGAACTCGCGTGCCCAGTTACGAAAAACCTCCGTAGAAAATCGGTACCTTGGTGGAATGCCGAACTGCAGCGTATTCGCAAAGAGACCAGGAAGCTCCTGAATCGGTCCTTAAAACCAATTTAGTAGAAGACTGGAATCTATATCGATCAAGGCAAAAGGATTTTAAGAGACTTATTCGCAAGTCGTAAAATGACTCTTATAAAAAATTTTGTGACGAGATCGAATCTCTAAGTGAAACTAGTAGGCTTGTGAAAGTTCTTCAGAGGAACAGGCCAAGCAGACTAGCTTCAATACTCAAACCTGATGGCACCTACACTGAGACCAAGGCGGAGACCTACAGTCTTCTCCTTGAGACTCACTTCCCGGGAAATCAGGTCACCACGTGCTCTTCAGTGGTACCGGCAACGGTGGCCACTGCAGAACCAGCGAACACAACGCGGCTTAACTGGTACATTGCATCTAGAGTGGTGACTGATGACGCTATCAAATATGCTATTGCATCTTTTGAGAGCTTTAAGTCACCTAGTCCAGATGGAATCTACCCGGTTATGCTGAAGCAAGGTTTAGGTCAGCTGTTACCCACGTTGAAAAGAATTTTCACTGCGAGCCTTGCCTTGGCTTACATACCCACCCTTTGGCGTATGGTTAAAGTCGTTTTCATACCAAAACCTGGTAAGTCAGACTATAGCCTAGCCAAAAGCTTCAGACCCATAAGTCTGTCTTCCTCCCTGCTGAAAAGCTTAGAGAGACTGGTTGAGCTGCGCGTGCGCAAAGTTGCTCTTCGTTTGCACCCTCTTTCTGAAATGCAACACGCTTATCAGCGCGGAAAATCCTGCGAAACTGCGCTTCAAAACCGTGTTGGTAGGATTGAATGTGCTCTTGACCAGAAGAAGTACGTGCTGGGCGTTTTCGTCGATATTGAGGGTGCTTTTGATAACGCGACGTTTGATAGCATGTGCAACTCAGCCAGACAACATGGTGTAGATGAAACATTGGTTCAATGGATTAGGGCAATGCTAATGAACAGGACGCTGATAGCCGAAGCAGATTGTGGCAAGTGCGGCATAACTGGGGTAAACAAGGGCTGCCCGCAAGGTGGTGTTCTGTCTCCCCTTTTATGGTGCATGGTTGTAGACTCTCTACTATCGGCTCTCAACCTACGCGGATGATGTCGCCGTTCTTTCTGTCGGTTCAAACCTAGGGACTGTGTGCTCTCAGGCGCAGAGATCCCTGGACTTGATCGATGATTGGTGCACTAGGAATGGGCCTTCAGTGAATCCTCTTAAAACTACGGTTGTTCTCTTTACGAGAAGGAGGAAGGTCACTAGTCTGACTCAACTAGTGCTTAAAGGTGTCACTATCCCGATATCCGATGAAGTCAAATATCTGGGAGTAATCCTTGATAGAAAACTTCTATGGTCTAAGCATGTTGAATCCAAAACCGAAAAAGCATTGTCCACCTTCTGGCAGTGCAGAGATGCTTTTGCCAAGACATGGGGCTTATCTCCGAAAAGGGTCCTCTGGATCTATACTGCCATGGTTAGACCACTCCTCTTATACGCATCGGTTGTTTGGTGGAACAGGCTTTCGCGGAAACGTGTTACTGCCTCTTTTGCCAAACTCCAAAGAACGGCTTGTCTTGGCTGCACAGGGGCCTTGGGCTTTGCTCTAGATGCTTTAATGAACCTCCCCCCCCCCCTTGATATATTTATCATAGGGTGTACGCTGAAAACCATCTTTCGCTTAAAGAGAGGTGGTTTTTGGTACCACACGCATTGGAATTTTGAAGAACTTGTTCGAGAATTGTCCTTTGACCCCTGTCTTATGGACATGCCCTCTGACGCAATGACCCCAGAAATCCTTTTGCGACAAAATTACCAAGTCAACTTTCCTCAGGTAATGGAATGGCTTCGGCCAGACTCTGAGCCAGGGAAAGAATGCCATCGTATTTTCACGCATGGCTCCAAAACCGGACAGGGGTCTGGTGCTGGAGTCTTTGTGGAAAGCGAGAACATCAGACTCCACTACCCCTTAGGTAGATAAGCGTCTGTCTTCCAAGCGGAGATTTTCGCTATCCTAATGGCTATGCGCTAATTTGTGACTAACAAGTGGAGGGCAAGAATATGCGTTTGCAGTGACAGCCAAGCCGCTCTAAATGCGTTGCTCAACCCTCTTACCTCGTCCAAGATAGTGCTCGAACTCAAGAATTCGTTGAACTTAGTCGGAAGGCTAAATGCAGTGAATCTTGTTTGGGTTCCAGGTCATACTGGTATCCAGGGAAATGAGATCTCTGATGAGCTTGCCAGACTTGGCTCAGAAGAGGTTTTCTCAGGACCCGAACCTGCTTTAGGCCTGCCTGTATCTGTTGTCACGCCTGCCATTGATACTTGGGTTTCTCTTGAGCACAGGGCTCGTTGCCGTGACTGCGATGGGTGCAGACAGACTAAACGACTACGCCCAGACATCTGCGAGGGTTCAGCGTCTTTTCTTCTATCTCTTAGGAGAATCGATTGCAGACTTCTTGTAGGCGTCCTTACCGGCCACCAAGCTTTTGCTAGACACTTGAATGTGTTAGGCTTAAGCGAAACCACCACCTGTCTTGCCTGTGGAGAGGACGACGATACAGCGGAACACTTTCTCTGTAGTTGTCCTGCCTTTGCTCGCATCAGGTGGCGGATCTTTGGGGCTGACGTGGTGAGTGCCGAACACCTAAGCTCTTCATCACTGAAGCTCCTTCTCATCTTTCTTCGAAATACGGGTAAACTAAATACATTAATGTAAGGTGTCTGCATGGTAGTACAATGGACCAGTAGTTGTGTCTGAGTGCTCCATCGGATAGTAGCAACCTCCAAAAAAAAAAAAAAAAAAAAAGCCATTCTTTCATGCGGCTTCACCCTACGTCGTTAGATCGAAGGGTCTTATTCTTTGTAGTCGTCGCTTCTTCGTTAGAAGTCTCGTTGGATCATTTCATTATTGCAATGAACATGAAGGCGAGCATTTAGCTATCGAGCAAAGTTTGTTACTTCTTCGCTCATGGTAGCTACTCCTAAATCTCTGTGAATATCACTATTCCTAATATACCATGGAGCATTCATAATTGCTCTTAGTTTCTTGTTTTGGAAAGTCTGCAACATGGACATGTTGCTTGGCTTGGTACAACCCCAAAGTTGTATACCGTATGTCCAGGACGGCTTTAACACCTGCCTGTACAAGAGCAGTTTGTTATATATGCTTGATTTCGAAAATCTTTCGATAAGCCAATTCATTTTCCTGAGCCTAATCTCGAGCTCGTCACGCTTCTTCTTTACGTGTGGTTTCCACCTTAGTTTAGCGTCCAGTGTCATCTCTAGATATTTCGCTTCATTTGCATAAGGTATTTGTGCAGTATTTATGAACAGAGGTAAATTGTTAACCCTTCTGTAAGTGAAATTCACATGCGTAGACTTGTTCTCGTTAAGAGCGATTCGCCAAGTCTTCGTCCAGACACAAATTCTGTCCAATGCTCGTTGGAGGTTTCTCGTTGATGACTCGACTGATTCACC
This sequence comes from Neoascia interrupta, assembly GCA_947623515.1. NCBI lineage: Eukaryota > Metazoa > Arthropoda > Insecta > Diptera > Syrphidae > Neoascia > Neoascia interrupta. Next base: position 87,770,913 of record OX392462.1, read on the forward strand.
TGTTGCCTGGATGGCCGTATCGTCCGCAAACGTGGCCACGACAGTTTGGTCATCTAGAGGTATGTCTCTTGTGTAGAGCAGAAACAGGGTCGGACCGAGGACGCTTCCCTGGGGTACGCCAGCGCTTGAATTTGATTGAAACTCGAGTATTCACTACTACACCTAACACGAAAGTGTCTGCTTTCAAGATAATTTTCCAATATTTTAAACATGTCTTCTGGCAAGTTTTGCCGTAGCTTATATTTCAAGAATTCGTGCCATACCTTGTCGAAGGCTTGCGATACATCGAGGAAAGCACTTGAACATATTTTTTTTGCCTTCTAAGGCTCTTTTAATTTCATGCGTTATTCTGTAGACTTGATCTATTCTGGAATGGTTAGGTCTGAAACCGAATTGGTGATCCGGGATCAAGCGTCTTTCTGCAATTATTGGTTGTAATCGCTTCAGCAGAAGTTTCTCGAATACTTTCGATATTATCGGCAGAAGCGATATGGGCCTATAAGATTTTTTATCATTTGCGCATTTTCCCGGTTTTGGCACCATAATAACTTCAGCAACTTTCCATTGTCTTGGAACGTATAGAAGTCTAAGAGAAGCGTTTATCATATAAAGTAGCTTGACTAATGCCTTTTTTGGTAGCTCTTTCAATATTTCGCCAGTGATCAGGTCGTAACCCGGGGCCTTATTATTTTAAAGTTTGCTAATTGTCTGTCTGAGTTCAACTAACGAAACTTTTTTCATTCTAAAGCTATCAGGTTTCGCGTTGTTGTTTAGAACGTCAGCCAACGGCGGCCCATCGAAAGGCTTGAATGTTTCTTTTAAATGTTCAGCTAACAAATTCGCTTTCTCTTTGTCTTCTCTTGCCCATTCGCCGTTCGCTTTTTTTATTGGTGCCGAGTGGATTATAGATTTCTTGATAGACGTAACTGCATTCCACAGCGAGTAGTTTGAGCTCATATCCGCCGACAAGTGGTCTCCCGATTTTTAAGATCTTGCAACATTCCTTTCAGTTTGTTAGAGAGGCGATTCAAGAGGGTTTTGTCTGGGGGAGCCTTCGTGCCTTGCCATCTCCTACGCTCTCTTCTCTTTTCACGAATCAATTCTTCGATTTCGAGCGGATATGTTTTGCGTACATGCCCGTCGGTGCTAACTGCGTTCTTTTGGGACGAATTGTTGTTCCAAGCAGCGCTCTGAATTGCTTCAATGAATTTGTCAACTGCGGTTTCTAACTCGAAAGGAGTTTTCAATGGCACATTCAAGCCAACACCCTCCTTACAGTCCTTTCTGAAGGCGTCCCAGTTCATGTTTTTGCTAGCTAATCTAGGAGCTCTTTCTATTTTCGCCAGTCTTCCACCCATCTTCAAGATTACAGCGAGGATCTGAGACACTGCATCTGTTGTGGGCGATCTTGCCTTGTTTTCGTTTGCCGCAACCTGTGCGTATGATTTCGGTCCGATCAGTGGTGGCTTCTCCGCTGCACTTGAACTGGCGCCGCTCTTTTGTGGAGCTTTTACGCCTTTTGTCGACGCCTCCTTTGCCAATCTCGCACTTTTGATCGGCTTTGGCGTCTTTGGAGTCTTTGGCTCAGGAGTTTCAGCAGTTTTTGGACGTCCTTGGCTTTGATTCTGACCTCGAGTATTTTCCTTAAGCGGTTCTCGTCTATGCGTCTCTATGGCTACGTCGCATCCTCGATAGTTTGCGGGGTGGTTTCCGTGGCAATTGGCGCTAACTGCTGGAGCCTTTATGTCAACTTTGCACTTTTTTGAGAGGTGTTTTCCGGCACATTTCACGCAACGTGGCTCTTTTTGGCAGTAGGCACAGGTGTGGCTGAATTCTTGGCATCGCTTACACTGTGATATCAGTGTATTGCCCTTTCGCATGGGTTCGATTTCAACCCTGATGTTAAGTATCATTTTTTTTTTTATAAATATCGTTTATGCTCTCAGTTCTTTTAAAGGAGAGCATAATAATTGGAAGGCCGCGTCGGATCACAGTGTCTCTTTCTCCTTCCGTGCGTTGCTTTTCCTTTTTTTTCCATATTGACGGCATTAATAATTTTAAGGCCTTTATTTTTTACGTCTTTTACAACGTCTTCTTTTGTGCATGATGGTTGGAGCCCCCTTACAATGAACCGCAGTTGTTTTTTCGTACTTATTTTGATAAGTATACCACTCGATTCTTTCTGCATTCAGTCTAAGAGACAGCGCGCGATAGAAATCGGCGTTGTCAACATTTACTTTCCACACGTTATTTCAATGCGAAGTAAGCTTATAGTTTACTGTTCTTACCGTGTTTGCACGAAGGTTGCGCAACCTCCCGAAGTCGGCTATCCCGACGATGTTTATTGCGGGAGGTGGACGAATTTTCGCTTCTGGTTTAGCCTTGTTTGAGAGGGAGAGGAATTCGCCTTTCGCTTCTTGCTAGACCTTTTCCTTGAGACTGAATCGGTCTCAAGTGCAAGTTCGTCCTCGTCCATGAAGTATTCGACTGCTGGTCGGTTCGGTATTACAAACTCTTTCATTACCTCACAGTCTTTCGTTAAACGAGTATTTTTAATATCCTCGTTTTCTTTTTGCAGAGAGTCAACTTCCATTTTTAGATCTTGGAAGAGTCGCTCCATTTCAGTAAGCTTAGCTCGGAGTTCATTATTCTCCTTTTCTAAGCTCTCAATTTTCACAGAGTCCTGGTTTACCGGTGGACTGCTTTTTCTGGGTATTTTCGATCTAGGTGGTGGTGATCGATTTAGTTTTGTCCTTTTCTCAAAAGGATTTATAATCAATAAAAGTCTCTCCCCAGAATCCGTAGAGCCAGCATTTCCAGCATAGCTGCGCTGCCACCTGGGGTAATCAAATCTTTCGTTTTGTTCATTGCCATTTTTTTTTTACTTGTCCTTTTTATGAGAAATAGGTAAGTCGCTTCTGGAGGCAGACACTGACCAGTGAGCCACACAATGTGTGACAGACACTTCTGGATTTTAATTTAACCTTCAGATTCATCTATAAGTTAAAACCTTTCTGCCAAAAGTTGCCCCAAATGGAGCAGCATCGACAACATCCATTGAAACATTAAAGAATATTTCTTCCGGTGGATTTAAGTCGGCTCTTACGACAGGCATACCCTACCTAAAGGCTATTCCAACCCCGACCTTGCAAGGGGAAACCTGCAAGGTCGGGGTTAGAATAGCCTTGAGGTAAGGCCTACCTTACCTACTACTTTTTTTGTTTCAAGCTTTCCTGTATTAGGCTCAGGGCCAGTCGAAATTAAGTTTTTCTGCAAAATTTTAGGTTTTTCTTCAATTCTGCCTCTAAATGAGGACGGGGCCCAATGTCTTGTATGAACAAAATGTGAAATCAAGCGTTTTCTACATAAAATATTAAGCAATTTTTTTTCAATTTCGAGCAAAAATATTGAGTAAACTGCATTTAAAAAATTTACCCTTAAAATAGATGCCACGCCCACTAGAAAAGGTTTTGTCTTTTTTGTGTCTTATATTCATAAGGAAATGCTAAATGTCAAATTTTACCCTTTTAGAACGTCTTACAGTCCTGAAAACTCTGGAAGCAGGTGCACATTTAGACCGATTGTGGGCGTGTATTTGGGCGGATTTCAAAAATTTGTACACGTGTACTGCTTCGCATGACGTGGACCGTAAGTACGAAGTTTCAGCACCCTAGCTCAAAATTTAAGGCTTAAAAACATGTGACATATAGACGGACGGACGGACGGACATGGCTCATTCGATTCAGAATTCGGTTTTGATCATATGCCCTTAAGGTCTTGGGGGTCTACCATTATTATTTCACCGTGTTACAAACTATGTCTCAAACTTAATATACCTGATATCCTATGGGATGGGGTATAAAAAGAATCTAGTAGCGCAACAGCTCGAAGTGTTGCCTCTTCCTGAACGAAATCCTGGATCCACGCCTGATGAGTATATATACATACTAATACTATCCCTAAGCTGAGAAATATTTCAATATTTCTAATAAAACGGTCTTTCTTCTAAAAGAATTTTACTGCAAATAAAACAAACACCTACCATTTTTCGAGTTTTAATAAAATTTAAAATTGAAGAGAATAATAATAATTGAAGAGAATCTACTTAACACACCCGTTTAACAAGAAAAATCACCACGTTGTGATTTGGCGATTTGCAGTTCAATTCACAATTAAAAACATTCTCTAATAATAACAGTTAACACCCATTCTTATCAGTTGCCATATATTCCTCATATGTGATATTGTACATATAACTTGCAGTCTTTATATATATTTAAGTTTTTATACATATATTACAGTTGATAAATGCGTTTAAGGTTGGTAGTTGCTGATTGCTGTAAGCTTAGGAGTTTACTAGTGGTAGCGTGTCAAATTACTTAATAATAACACCGGTCCTTGGTCGCTACAATTGAAATATATCAAAAACGGTTAGCCTAACGAAGAAAAGTCATTTAACCTTTTTGATAGGAAGATCAGAGCTACAATTTTGCGGTAGAATTTTTTTCTGTAAAAGTTACCGTTATGGAGATATTCACGAAAAATTGTTTTCAGTGACCTTTGACCCCTGCCAAAATTTTAAGCGGCACTCGGATCGATGGGGACTTTTGACATTTTAATAAAAACGACATTTTCAAGCTTCATACCAAAATTCAGCTTTCGCGGAACTTTTCCGAAGTTCGATGTCTATTTTCCCTGGACTACAGACAAAGTGTGAAAATTGGCTCAGTTCGTGAACGGCCACGCCCACTACTGGCTTCAATGTGAGACAACCTCTATTTCACATTTTCTTTCAAAATGCCTTTTGGTCAAGTTAGATTAGGCGTAGGTACTCAAATCTTGAAACCGAATAATATTGGCCAAGGGTAGGTGTCCCTCAGAACCGAAGTCAGAGCTCAAGTAAATGCACTTGCATGTATTGGTAGCCAAATTGACTTCTCTTCGAATTTGAATCTATTCTACACTCGCTAATTTCATTCATTTAAAAAAAATCTCTGCTTTTCCATGTTCCAATGCTAATAAATCAGTAGTCGAAAAATTAGCAACGCAGCAAGCCACCCTTCTAGAACTGTTGAACGCCAACAACCACACCTCTAAGTCGTCGGCAAGCCTTCCTAAAATCACAATCCCATCCTTTTCGGGCGCGAACTATAAGGATTGGCCAACATTTAGGGATCTTTTCATCAGCTCGGTTGACTGCAATGCGTCATTGACATCTACTCAAAAATTTTATTTTTTGAAATCATCCCTTACGGGAGATGCCTTGAAGCTCATCCAATCAATCACCATTTCTGATAATAATTATATTGAGGGCTGGGAAAAGTTGGAGAAGCGATATGATAGGTCACATCTTATCATCCAATCCTACGTTCAAAGTAACCTGTCATTACCTTCGCTTAAAACATCCAACGTTTCAGTTCTGAGGAAAATCACCGATGGTGCTGATGAGGCTATCAGAGGTTTGAATGCTTCAGGCGCAAATAGCCGTGACCCCTGGCTCATTTACCTTTTGCTTAACAAACTCGATCCTGTCACAAATGAAGCTTGGGCTCATCATATAGGATCAAAGGATGATTCCACCATCATTGAACTTCTTGATTTCCCGCAAGACAGATGCGCTTGTCTAGAATCATGTTTTTCATCGCCGCGTTTAATTCAAGAACAATATCGAAGCAAACCTCATGGGGTAATTCAGTCACACCTTATCGACTCAAAGCAGGTTTGCCCCAAATGCAAAGCTGACCCCGGTTTGTTTAGTTGCAAGGGATTTCTCTCGCTGTCCATTGACTCTCGTCGCCACTTCGTTAAAGAGCTTTCGTTATGCCATAACTGCCTAAGAGGAGGGCATAACGCAAGTAAATGTCGCTCAAATTTCCGTTGCACGGTTTGCAAATCTAAGCACCACACGCTTGTTCACCACCATGTTCACCACCATACAACCCTGAAACGAATTCAACAGCATCGTCATCATCTTCGGTATCCAACATAGAACAGCCTGTCATCAGCAACCATTCGTGCGAACCCCATCATCGTTTGCAGGCCATTCTACCTACTGCTATCGCAAAGACTACCGACAGACAAAATTCATTTCACCTCCTTCGCTTACTCCTTGTCACAGGGTCGCAGGTTTCCTTTATATCGGAAACAGCCGTTCAAAGTTTGGGTCTTGTTCGGCCAAAATCTCGAATCCCTGTCCTAGGAGTCGGTTCTACACCAGCTGGGTATACTACGGAGTAGTATCACTCAGGCTTGTATCGCGTTTCAGTTCCAGATTTATTGACGTCACCTGCCATGTGTTATCTAAGTTAACCCAAGCAAATTCGGGCTGGCGTACCCCAGGGAAGCGTCCTTGGTCCGACCCTGTCGCTGCTCTACACAAGAGACATACCTCTAGATGACGAGACAGTCGTGGCCACGTTTGCGGACGATACGGCCATCCTGGCAACAGGTGAATCAGTCGAGTCATCAACGAGAAAACTCCAACGAGCATTGGACAGAATTTGTGTCTGGCCGAAGACTTGGCGAATCGCTCTTAACGAGAACAAGTCTACGCATGTGAATTTCACTTACAGAAGGGTTAACAATTTGCCTCTGTTCATAAATTCTGTACAAATACCTTATGCAAATGAAGCGAAGTATCTAGGGATGACACTGGACGCTAAACTAAGGTGGAAACCTCACGTAAAGAAGAAGCGTGACGAGCTCGAGATTAGGCTCAGGGAAATGTATTGGCTTATCGGAAGATTTTCGAAATTAAGCACATATAAAAAACTGCTCTTGTACAGGCAGGTGTTAAAGCCGTCCTGGACATACGGTATACAACTTTGGGGTTGTACCAAGCCGAGCAACATGTCCATGTTGCAGACTTTCCAAAACAAAACACTAAGAGCAATTGTGAATGCTCCATGGTATATTAGGAATAGCGATATTCACAGAGATTTAGGAATAGCTACCGTGGGCGAAGAAGTAACAAACTTCGCTCGAAAGCTAAATGCTCGCCTTCATGTTCATTGCAACAATGAAATGATCCGTACTCTAAATGAGACTCTTAACGATGTTAACAACGAGCGACGACTACAAAGAACAAGACCCTTCGATCTAGCGACGTAGGGTGAAGCCGCATGAATGAACGGCTTAGTAGGTGCATTCACTGGAAAGCAACCTATCCAATGCGATCAACACTATGGAAGCGTAAACTACTTGTTAAGTTAACTTAGTTGTAGTCAAGAAGTATTATGAGAGAGCGAAAATTTACTACTATGAAGTGCGTTCTGGCAGTTTCATAGTGTCTCTCATAAATGGGTGGTTTTTTAGCACGTGGAAATCGGGCATAACCAATATCGGCTACTTCGGTATTATGTACCTGCTGTAGTGGGCGTATTGGTATCTTTGAAAGATTTTGGAGTTTTAGTCTCCGTCCATCCTAGTATTCAAAAAAAAAAGTTAACCTCTTTGCTACCAACTTCTCCAATCGAAAACACTTGTTTCAGCAATCTAGATTCGTTTGAACTTGCTGATCCGAAGTTCTACCAGCCTGGTCCAATCGACGTTGTGATTGGCGTTGACCAGGTGTTCAACATTATCACAGGAACTCTCAGGAAAACGGTCTTCCTAATTTGTTTCCTACGATTTTTGGCTCGGTAGTAGCTGGGAACTCTCTCAAAAATCCTAACGAACTCAAAACTGCCTTCAGAATACAATGTGCGCAGGTAGAAAAATCACAATTTGATCTTGAGAAATTTTGGCGCTTAAAGGAAGTTAATTTTGAACCTACACTCTCTCTCGAAGATCGACATGTCGAGGATCTTTTCGTTTCAACACATACCAGACTTCCAAATGGCCGTTATATGGTGAAGTTACCATTTAGGACTAACGAAAGTACCGACTAAGAAGACTCATTAGGTGTTGCTCTTCACCGTAAGCTTTCTTCAAACCCCTCGCTGCGCGACCAGTACCAGCGGATATGTTTTACGTACATGCCCGTCGGTGCTAACTGCGTTCTTTTGGGACGAATTGTTGTTCCAAGCAGCGCTCTGAATTGCTTCAATGAATTCGTCAACTGCGGTTTCTAGCTCGAAAGGAGTTTTCAATGGCACATTCAAGCCAACACCCTCCTTACAGTCCTTTCTGAAAGCGTCCCAGTTCATGTTTTTGCTAGCTAATCTAGGAGCTCTTTCTATTTTCGCCAGTCTTCCACCCATCTTCAAGATAACTCCTGAGTGGTCTGAGCAAAGATCATAACACTCTTCAATTCGCGTAAGGTATATGGGGTACCCTTCGCGATGAAAAAATCGACAAGGTCAGGCTTTTTATTCCCATCGGTTGGCCAATATGTTGGCTTACCCGTGGAGAAAAAGTCCACCCCACGCTTCATACTATTTTTGTACAGTAATCTGCCTCTTGTTGAATTGCATCGTGAGCCCCAAAAAGTATGCTTCGCGTTAAAGTCACCCCCAATGATAAAATTGGACCCAATGAAGTCATACATACGATCAAGATCGTCTTCCACCAGTCTATATCCTGGCGGGAAATAACAAGATGCAATGTTATAATCTAAGCAGTCAATTTTTACAGAAACTGAACTGATCTGCATAGAGTCTAGCTCAACTTCTGTGTTCTTGAAGTGCTTTATGCAGTTCTTAATGTAGAGAGAGGATCCTCCTCTCGAATCTTGCGAAGGGTGATGTGCGTGATAGTCATTGTAACCTTTAAGTTTGGGTGTAGACCCGTTTTTAAGGTGAGTTTCCGTAATCATGCAAATATCAATATTGTTTTTCCGTAGAAATACTTCTAGTTCGTCTATTTTATTCAGAAGGCCGTTTGCATTCCATGTTAGTTTTTTAAATAACTGTTTCATATTCATGTTCTCTTGTAATTTTTTCGAGGCTTAAACTCGAGCTTGCTCAGTTTGTCAAATATAACTTTGTTGATTTTAGTCTGATCCTCAAGTTTCTCCAAGATTACAGCGAGGATCTGAGACACTGCATCTGTTGTGAGCGATCTTGCCTTGCTTTCGTTTGCCGCAACCTCTGCGTATGATTTAGGTGCGACCAGTGGTGGTTTCTCCGCTGCACTTGAACTGGCGCCGCTCTTTTGTGGAGCTTTTACGCCTTTTGTCGACGCCTCCTTTGCCAATCTTCCACTTTTGATCGGCTTTGGCGTCCTTGGAGTCTTTGGCTAAGGAGTTTCAGCAGGTTTTGGGCGTCCTAGGCTTTGATTCTGACCTCTAGTATTTTCCTTAAAAGGTTCTCGTCCCTTTTGCAGCTCTATGGCTACTTCGCATCCTCGATAGTTCGCGGGGTGGTTTCCGTGGCAATTGGCGCAAACTGCTGGAGCCTTTATGTCAACTTTGCACTCTGTTGAAAGGTGTTTTCCGGCACATTTCACGCAACGTGGTTCTTTTTGGCAGTAGGCACTTGTGTGCCTGAATTCTTGGCATCGCTTACACTGTGATATCAGTCTATTGCCCTTTCGCATGGGTTCGATTTTAACCCTGATGTTAAGTATCATTTTTATTTTATAAATATCGTTTATGCTCTCAGTTCTTTCAAAGGAGAGCATAAAAATTGGAAGGCCGCGTCTGATCACAGTGTCTCTTTCTCCTTCCGTGCGTTGCTTTTCCTTTTTAATGATATTGACGGCATCAATAATTTTAAGGCCTTTATTTTTTACGTCTTTTACAACGTCTTCTTTTGTGCATGATGGGTGGAGCCCCCTTACAATGACTCGCAGTGGTTTCTCGTACTTATTTTGATAAGTACACCACTCGATTTTTTCTGCATTCAGTCTAAGAGACAGTGCGCGATAGGAATCGGCGTTGTCAACATTTACTTTCCACACGTTTTTCGGTGCGAGGTAAGCTTATAGTTTTCTGTTCTCACCGTGTTTGCAAGAAGGTTGCGCAATCTCCCAAAGTCTGCTATCCCGACGATGTTTATTGCGGGAGGTGGACGAATTTTCGCTTCTGGTTTAGCCTTGTTTGAGCCAGAGGGCTTATCTTCTTTTTGTATTACTTCGGGAGAGGAATTCGCCTTTCGCTTCTTGCTAGACCTTTTCCTTAAGACTGAATCGGTCTCAAGTGCAAGTTCGCCCTCGTCCGTGAAGTATTCGACTGCTGGTCGGTTCGGTGTTACACACTTTTTCGTTACCTCACAGTCTTTCGTTAAACGAGTATTTTTAATATCCTCGTTTTCTTTTCGCAGAGAGTCAACTTCCATTTTTAGATCTTGGAAGAGTCGCTCCATTTCAATAAGCTTAGCTCGGGGTTCATCATCGTTTTCTAAGCTCTTAATTTTCACAGAGTCCTGGTTTACCAGTGGACTGAAATCTGCTTGTAAAGTATTATCATAGACACTATTTACACGCTGGTGTAACACTCATGTTCGCAATGATCATGTTCATGACTCATGTTCGCAGAACTTTTACATTCTCGGTTGCCGAAATCTTTTGCGCAAAGCAGTGCATCAATGCACTCAATGTTTTCGGCTGCGCAAGGCTTCATCGCAATTTATGGGCGATCTTCCAAAAGATCGAATTCGGTTCCAGCGTCCATTCAGCAAGGTTGGATGCGATTATGCTGGACCTATTACTCTTCGACTTTCGCGAGGTAGAAATCCAAGGTTCGTAAGGGCATACATCGCCCTATTCGTCTATTTCGTGACAAAGGGGATTCACTTGGAGCTGGTTGGAGATCTGACTTCAAACTCTTTTCTAATGGCTCTAGATCGGTTTTGTGCTCGCCGTGGAAAACCTTCTCAAATTTGGAGCGACAATGGAACCAATTTCCACGGTGCCCGGCAAATTCTCAACGAAATGTACGAGTGCCTTTTGAGTCAACAGCATCAAAACATCGTCATCGATCACTTGTCTAAAGATAACATCGACTGAAAGTTCCTGCCACCGTAATCGCCTCACTTCGGAGGATTGTGGGAGGCAGGTGTTAAGTCTGTTAAACAGCACCAAGCGGACTATCGGCGATCATGTTTTAACTTACGAAGAGATATACACCCTGTTGACGAGAATTGAATCGCTCTTGAATTCGCGTCCTATGTGGGCCACCTCTGACACAGAACCCTGTGCCTTAACGCCTTCCCATATCATGATAGGCCAACCTCTCTCTACCATCCCTCAACCTGACTCTGAAAATTTTAATATTTCTATAAGCACTAATTGGTATCTTTTGCAGGCTTCTGGAAGCGTTGGCACCTCGAATACCTCACTTCTCTTCAACAGAGGCAAAAGTGGAAGTCACCCCAACCAAACCTGGCCGTTGACGACGTCGTGTTATTGAAAAAACCCAACCTGCCACCCTCCAAATGGATCCTGGGACGAATCACACAAATTCATCAAGGGAATGATGGCAGAGTTCGAATAGTTACCGTGCGAACAAAATTTGGGGAATACACTCGACCCATCGTCAAGATTGCTCCACTTCCTGCTGCTGAAAGACCGGAGCGGCGTCTTTCAGGGGGGGCTGAATGTTCTGAAATGTATGCATAAATGTCAAATACACGCAACATGCCCTATAAGTCATCACCGCCTTCGTTTGCTCATCATAAACCTAAAGCTTATCTTTCAATTCACTTAGCTATTGTACAGTAATTTATTTTGTATCGCTTAAACCAAATGCTTTCATATTATATTGTTGCACACGTATGTATGTAAATTGTAAAACCTAACGTATTTCTTCTTTTTTAAGCTGAAATCAAATGTTACCTTTTCTCTTAAATTTCTCTTATATTGTATGTTTAACTAGTCGAAACCTATTTTCGTATTTTGCTTTGTGCCGCTATTCGCGCTCTCATTAACTTTTGCATAAGCCCATTTTCACTGTAATCTAATGAAATTCTACCTCTTTTGCATTTGGACCACGGAGCTGTAAGCATCTTAGATAGCCCTAGCTGTATGTGATTATTATTTGGAAAATGGTTGTTTTTTCTTCATCGTCTGCTACACTGGGAAGCCACTTTCTGCGCAAAATTATAAGTATAAATAAATCGCCTACATTTTCGTGCCCATCGTAGAATTCTGTTCGAATTCTAATTAATCGTTGCAAAAGACGCACTTTGTCGTCATATCATACACAAAATCAGCGTCATCTTTAACACAAAAAATAATTATAAATACAGTCCACTCATCATCATTCGTCCTATTCAAACTCAGCGAGTTTGAATTCAGATGTCTGCTTTTGATTTTGAAATTGTTTGCTTTTGAATTCGTATGTGCAAACACTTATGGCGTATTCTTTTCAACACCGAATCGTGAAACTGGTGTGGAATACAGAAAAACATTGTTCTTTTCTCGTACACCTAAGCGGAATCGTGCTCATGTAAATGTTGTTTTGAACTCCGAATTAGTTCGGTGTCGACACCGAACTCGAAATTATGCCACCGTCGTATTTGACGGTGGAGGCTGAGTGTAGCTTTGATTGTGTTTCTGAATTGACGTTTCGCCACAATTTTCATTCGTGATTATTTACAACACGACTCAAATTGTATAAAATCGTTAAAAACTCAAATTTAGAGCTTTCAAAATTCATTTTAAGTAAAAAGTGCAAAAAACTGACGCCAACAAAATCACGCTACGAAATGAAAAAAAAGTTTTTTTTTTTTTTGTTGAATACTAGGGTGGACGGAGTCTAAAACTCCAAAATCTTTCAAAGATACCAATACGCCCACTATAGCAGGTATATAATACCGAAGTAGCCGATATTGCTTATGCCCGATTTCCACGTGCTAAAAAACCACCCATTTATGAGAGACACTATGAAACTGCCAGAACGCACTTCATAGTACTAAATTTTCGCTCTCTCATAATACTTCTTGACTACAACTAAGTTAACATAACAAGTAGTTTACGCTTCCATAGTGTTGATCGCATTGGATAGGTTGCTTTCCAGTGAATGCACCTACTAAGCCGTTCATTCATGCGGCTTCACCCTACGTCGCTAGATCGAAGGGTCTTATTCTTTGTAGTCGTCGCTCGTTGTTTACATCGTTAAGAGTCTCGTTGAGAGTACGTATCATTTCATTGTTGCAATGAACATGAAGGCGAGCATTTAGCTTTCGAGCAAAGTTTGTTACTTCTTCGCTCACGGTAGCTATTCCTAAATCTCTGTGAATATCACTATTCCTAATATACCATGGAGCATTCACAATTGCTCTTAGTGTCTTGTTTTGGAAGGTCTGCAACATGGACATGTTGCTCGGCTTGGTACAACCCCAAAGTTGTATACCGTATGTCCAGGACGGCTTTAACACCTGCCTGTACAAGAGCAGTGTGTTATATATGCTTAATTTCGAAAATCTTCCAATAAGCCAAGACATTTCCCTGAGCCTAATCTCGAGCTTGTCACGCTTCTTCTTTACGCGTAGCTTCCACCTGAGTTTAGCGTCCATTGTCATCCCTAGATACTTCGCTTCATTTGCATAAGGTATTTGTGCAGAATTTATGAACAGAGGTAAATTGTTAACCCTTCTGTAAGTGAAATTCACATGCGTAGACTTGTTCTCGTTAAGAGCGATTCGAAAAGTCTTCGTCCAGACACAAATTCTGTCCAATGCTTGTTGGAGGCTTCTCGTTGATGACTCGACTGATTCACCTGTTGCCAGGATGGCCGTATCGTCCGCAAACGTGGCCACGATAGTCTCGTCATCTAGAGGTATGTCTCTTGTGTAGAGCAGGAACAGGGTCGGACCGAGGACGCTTCCCTGGGGTACGCCAGCCCGAATTTGCTTGAAACTCGAGTATACACTACTACACCTAACACGAAAGAGTCTGCTTTCAAAATAATTTTCCAATATTTTAAACATGTCTTCCGGCAAGTTTTGCCGTAGCTTATATTTCAAGCCTTCGTGCCATACCTTGTCGAAGGCTTGCGATACGTCGAGGAAAGCACTTGAACATATTTTTTTCCCTTCTAAGGCTTTTTCAATTTCATGCGTTATTCTGTAGACTTGATCTATTGTGGAATGGTTAGGTCTGAAACCGAATTGATGATCCGGGATCAAGCGTCTTTCTGCAATTATTGGTTGTAATCGCTTCAGCAGAAGTTTCTCGAATACTTTCGATATTATCGGCAGAAGCGATATGGGCCTATAAGATTTTTTATCATTTGCGCATTTCCCCGGTTTTGGAACCATAATGACTTCAGCAACTTTCCATTGTCTTGGAACGTATAGAAGTCTAAGAGAAGCGTTTATCATATAAAGTAGCTTGACTAATGCCTTTTTTGGTAGCTCTTTCAATATTTCGCCAGTGATCAGGTCGTAACCCGGGGCCTTGTTATTTTTAAGTTTGCTAATTTTCTATCGGAGTTCAATTAGCGAAACTTTTTTCATTCTATAGCTATCAGGTTCCGCGTTGTTGTTTAGAACGTCAGCCAACGGCGGACCGTCGAAAGGCTTGAATGTTTCTTCTAAATGTTCAGCAAATAAATTCGCTTTCTCTTTGTCTTCTCTTGCCCATTCGCCGTTAGCTTTTTTTATTGTTGCCGAGTGGATTATAGGTTTCTTGATAGACTTAACTGCTTTCCACAGCGAGTAGTTTGAGCTCCTATCCGCCGACAAGCCTTTAAGGTATTCAGTGGTCTCACGATTTTTAAGATCTTGCAACATTCCTTTCAGTTTGTTAGAGAGGTGGTTCAATAGGGTTTTGTCTGGGGGAGCCCTCGTGCCTTGCCATCTTCTACGCGCTCTTCTCTTTTCACGAATCAATTCTTCGATTTCGAGCGGATATGTTTTACGTACATGCCCGTCGGTCCTAACTGCGTTCTTTTGCGACGAATTGTTGTTCCAAGCAGCGCTCTGAATTGCTTCAATGAATTTGTCAACTGCGGTTTCTAACTCGAAAGGAGTTTTCAATGGCACATTCAAGCCAACACCCTCCTTACAGTCCTTTCTGAAAGCGTCCCAGTTCATGTTTTTGCTAGCTAATCTAGGAGCTCTTTCTATTTTCGCCAGTCTTCCACCCATCTTCAAGATAACTCCTGAGTGGTCTGAGCAAAGATCATAACACTCTTCAATTCGCGTAAGGTATTTGGGGTACCCTTTAGCGATGAAAAAATCGACAAGGTCAGGCTTTTTATTCCTATCAGTTGGCCAGTATGTTGGCTTACCCGTGGAGAAAAAGTCCACCCCACGCTTCATACTATTTTTGTACAGTAATCTGCCTCTTGTTGAATTGCATCGTGAGCCCCAAAAAGTATGCTTCGCGTTAAGGTCACCCCCAATGATAAAATTGGACCCAATGAAGTCATACATACGATCAAGATCGTCTTCCACCAGTCTATATCCTGGCGGGAAATAACAAGATGCAATGTTATAATCTAAGCAGTCAATTTTTACAGAAAATGAACTGATCTGCATAGAGTCTAGCTCAACTTCTGTGTTCTTGAAGTGCTTTATGCAGTTCTTAATGTAGAGGGAGGATCCTCCTCTCGAATTTTGCGAAGGGTGATGTGCGTGATAGTCATTGTAACCTTTAAGTTTGGGTGTAGACCTGTTTTTAAGGTGAGTTTCCGTAATCATGCAAATATCAATATTGTTTTTCTGTAGAAATACTTCTAGTTCGTCTATTTTATTCAGAAGGCCGTTTGCATTCCATGTTAGTATTTTAAATAACTGTTTCATATTCATGTTCTCCTGTAATCTTTTCGAGGCTTAAACTCGAGCTTGCTCAGTTTGTCAAATATAACTTTGTTGATTTTAGTCTGATCCTCAAGTTTCTCCAAGATTTCAGCGAGGATCTGAGACACTGCATCTGTTGTGGGCGATCTTGCCTTGTTTTCGTTTGCCGCAACCTGTGCGTATGATTTCGGTCCGACCAGTGGTGGTTTCTCCGCTGCACTTGAACTGGTGCCGCTCTTTTGTGGAGCTTTTACGCCTTTTGTCGACGCCTCCTTTGCCAATCTTCCACTTTTGATCGGCTTTGGCGTCTTTGGAGTCTTTGGCTTAGGAGTTTGAGCAGGTTTTGGGCGTCCTAGGCTTTAATTCTGACCTCTAGTATTTTCCTTAAGAGGTTCTCGTCCCTTTTGCAGCTCTATGGCTACTTCGCATCCTCGATAGTTCGCGGGGTGGTTTCCGTGGCAATTGGCGCAAACTGCTGGAGCCTTTGTCAACTTTGCACTCTGTTGAAAGGTGTTTTCCGGCACATTTGACGCAACGTGGTTCTTTTTGGCAGTAGGCACTTGTGTGCCTGAATTCTTGGCATCGCTTACACTGTGGTATCAGTCTATTGCCCTTTCGCATGGGTTCGATTTTAACCCTGATGTTAAGTATCATTTTGATTTTATAAATATCGTTTATGCTCTCAGTTCTTTCAAAGGAGAGCATAAAAATTGGAAGGCCGCGTCTGATCACAGTGTCTCTTTCTCCTTCCGTGCGTTGCTTTTCCTTTTTAATGATATTGACGGCGTCAATAATCTTAAGGCCTTTATTTTTTACGTCTTTTACAACGTCTTCTTTTGTGCATGATGGGTGGAGCCCCCTTACAATGACTCGCAGTGGTTTTTCGTACTTATTTTGATAAGTATACCACTCGATTCTTTCTGCATTCAGTCTAAGCGATAGGAATCGGCGTTGTCAACATTTACTTTCCACACGTTATTTTGTTAAGGTAAGCTTACAGTTTTCTGTTCTCACCGTGTTTGCAAGAAGGTTGCGCAATCTCCCAAAGTCTGCTATCCCGACGATGTTTATTGCGGGAGGTGGACGAATTTTCGCTTCTGGTTTAGCCTTGTTTGAGCCAGAGGGCTTATCTTCTTTTTGTATTACTTCGGGAGAGGAATTCGCTTTTCGCTTCTTGCTAGACCTTTTCCTTAAGACTGAATCGGTCTCAAGTGCAAGTTCGTCCTCGTCCGTGAAGTATTCGACTGCTGGTCGGTTCGGTGTTACACACTCTTTCGTTTCCTTACAGTCTTTCGTTAAACGAGTATTTTTCATATCCTCGTTTTGTTTTCGCAGAGAGTCAACTTCCATTTTTGATCGTGGAAGAGTCGCTCGATTTCAGTAAGCTTAGCTCGGAGTTCATTATTCTCCTTTTCTAAGCTCTTAATTTTCACAGAGTCCTGGTTTACCGGTGGACTGCTTTTTCCGGATATGTTCGATCTAGGTGGTGGTGATCGATTTAGTTTTGTCCTTTTCTCAAAAGGATTTATAGGCAATAAAAGGCTCTCCCCAGAATCCGTAGAGCCTGCCTCCGAAGAGGCTGGATTTTCCAGCATAGCTGGGCTGCCACCTGGGGTAATCAAATCTGTCGTTTTGTTCATTGCCATTTTTTTTTAACTTGTCGTTCTTATGAGAAATAGGTAAGTCAATTCTATTTTCATTTTTAAATACAGCCGCTCCTTTGGAGACAGACGCCGCCCAGTGAGCCGCTCAATGTGTGACAGACGCTTCTGGATTTTAATTTAACCTTCAGATTCATCTATAAGTTAAAACCTTACTGCCAAAAGTTACCCCAAATGGAGCAGCATCGACAGCATCCGTTGAAACATTAAGGAATATTTCTTCCGGTGGATTTTAGTCAGCTCTTACGACAGGCATACCTTACCTCAAGGCTATTCTAACCCCGACCTTGCAGGGGTAAACAAAAAAAAAAGTAAACAAAATAAAGTCAAGGCAATTCGTCACTCTGTCGTTCTGTACACAAGGATACCGAGTGTATCCCAGGCTGGTATTGTCGCGAACACCGAGTATTATTTGACAGCTCGGTGTGGCAGTTCGGTGCTCAAAAGAATACGCCATAAGTTTATACCTACCTACCTTCATATAGGCCGTTCAAATTCAAGTGAACTTACGGGAAGTTTTTTTTTTCTCACAATTTATACAAAATATTTTTTGCGACAATTTGTGACAAAGTACTATTAAGCCTTTTATTCCAGTCAAATGGTTTTTCGACTAGGGAAAAAATAACGGCAGAAGCATTTTTTTCGCTGGTTCTGTTATGGGTTTTCGGAATGCTGAATCCGATTTCAGCTTCACTTTTTCCAACAGACATAGCCTGAAGCCATTGGCCTCACCTCGACCTTTTCTAGTTCCTTGCCAAAAAGTTATAGAAATGTCCAGTTATCGAGGTAGACCACAATAAGTCAAATAAACAAGTTTAAACTTAAAATTTTTAATAAAAACATACCTACTTTAGGTGGGTTTTTCGGTTCATAAGGCCACTTGAGCGCGCTGAAAATAACCCAAATTTTAAAAACGCTGTTTTCCCGTTGCTTTTTTGCTTGAAACGCAAAAGCTATGCCGAAATCGGTGAAAAGAACTTCATTTCATTAAATCCGCTTTAATTTTCTACAAATCGAACTTCTATGCCAATAATTTTTTTGAGCCTTGTAAAAATTATTCCACCTTGAAATGTTATGTCTTTTGCAGTCAAATCAATTCTGACGTGCAGGGAAAAAATAGAGAAGTTTTATTTTTACTCATTCTATACATGGTTTTCGAGATGCTGAATCCGAATTTCTATTTTGCTACTTCCTATAGACATGGCTTCACTTTTCAATATTAGATATAATTTTGTAGGGATTTGATATAGGGGTATATAAGCAATGACACGTTCGGTTAGATTTTTTATTAGGCAAATTTTTAGGGAATTTCTTAGGCAAAAATAGCCGAGCAGACACTTTTTCAAAAATTAATATCTAAGATACTACAAAACTTAAATCTTTTTAGTTACAAATAAATTGTGTGTGTAGTCTCCACCCCAATTGGTGTTTCACAACAGGCGTGACAGTTTGATCGTCAGTTGGGCGTCTGTCACGCCCTGCCCAAAACACAAACTTCACTTAATTTCAACGCATGACTTAAAGAAAAGTCAGCAAAAATTAAATGTGAAGCGTATAGCTCAACGAGTCTTCGGATGAAGACGTTGCGTTGAAGATTCTAATAGAATCAAAAAGATTTTAAAAACCGTTACTTAGTGTGCATTTAATTTCCAAAATGTTAAAACATTTTACAAGTAAACTAGCGAATTGCTAATTTTACGTGTAAAAATTTGGGGTATATTTGAATAGTTACAAATAAATTGTAGGAGTAGTCTCCACCCCAATTGGTGTTTCACAACAGGCGATAATCAAATCAAAATATCAAAAATTAAATAAAATCGGTAAAAAAAATTTACCTTTGGAGGCCGCAGTGTTTGGTTGGACCATTCGCAGATTTAGAGGATTTCATCCCTCTCTATCGCGGAGCTTGGCCGATAAAGAGGGTTGAAAGGTTCTTATTAAAACTATTTATTCAAAGTAATAAGTAGTTTTTTATACCCCATCCCATAGGATAGGAGGTATATTAAGTTTGATTCATAGTTTGCAACATAGAGAAATAATCACCGTAGACCCGTAGAAGACCTTAAGGGCATATGATCGAGACCGAATTGTTAGTCGAATGAGCCATGTCCGTCCGTCCGTCCGTCCGTGTGTCTTTAGTTTTCAGGCCTTAAATTTTGAGCTAGGAACTTGAAACCTAATATCTGTTCTTTCTAGGTCTCGAAGCAGTACAAGTGTAAAAATTTTAAAAATCCGCCCACTGACACGCCCACTTTACTTACTAGCATGAAAATTCAAAGTTGTACTAGGAAGCTGGAATTTGGTACGCGTTACCCTTGCTTAAGTATATTGTGATTGGAATTTAAGAAAAAACCGAAAACGGCCCCTTGTAGGCGTGGTCAGATAGAATATGCATTCTAATAAACGGTTTTTATTTGATATACAGGGTGTTTCCAAATTCGATGCAAATATTTTGACACAAGATTCTTGGGTATATTTGAAGAAAAAAATTGTTTTACAGTATGGGCCTATCTCAAATTTTGATACCACTTATTGGGAATTTAAGAAAACACCTACTTTGAGGTACCTTGACCCATACTAACACAAATATCTCCGCTAACACTTACAACAGGTACTTCGTTTAGGACCTAAATTTTCGAAGAAATAGTACTCCTTTTAACTGCATTTAAATAAAATTGATGACTTTTTTAATTTTCGAGATATTTGCTTTTAAGTCGGATCCTTTTTCCCTGCCCATGACATTTTTTTGACTTTCAAGACACATTTCTGCGAAAAATGCGTAATAAACATATCGGTAATTTTTTTTCTAGTGCACCTAACAATACTTAATAAAAATTGCTAAGACTGATACTTGAGAAATTCCATAGCGGGTAAAATTATGAAAAACTCGATTCATAGTGTTCAATTCCTATTATTCTGAATAAAAATGCTTGTGTTTGGTTTATGTTTTTTTTTTTTTTCATTAAGTTAACATTACAGTCAAATAAGGTGTTTAAAGTGTCCTCCTCCATTTTGTATGCATGCTAGAGCCCGTTTTTGGATTGCGCTGTCAACGTTTATTGAGGATAACTCCTGCCTCACTTGTGACGAGGCTTGGAAAATGCGATCTTCTAAATCATTTAGAGTTGATATTTCTGTAGAAAAAACAAGTTCTTTCATTCTCCCCCATACAAAAAAATCTATAATTGTAAGGTCTGGAGATCTTGCAGGCCAGTGAACTGGTCCATTTCTTCCTATCCAACGACCAGCGTACTTTTGGGCTGGGGCTCCATCCTGTTGAAAATATGACGAAGCTCGTTGAGTTACCGGAACATCCTCCAGTAGATCTGTTAAATCATTGCGCAAAAATTCCAGATAGTTTGCAGAATTCAGTGTGGGTGACAGTTTGAAGGGACCGATTAAGTTGTTTCCAATAACACCTGCCCACAAGTTGACGCTAAATCTGTGTTGAAATGATGACTCTCTCCCTGTGTGTGGGTTTTCCGCAGCCCATTTGTGTAGATTGTGAAAATTTGTAATCCCATCTCTAGTAAATTGAGATTCGTCCGTCCATAGGATTCTGCTTATAAAACCGTTGTCATCCAAGTTCCGCTCTAACAACCAGTTGCAAAACTCAAGTCTCGGCTCCAAATCACTCGGAAGCAGTTCCTGCACAGGTGTATGGTGGTATGGACACAAGTTTTCTGTATGCAGGAGACGAACAATTTTATGTGTTGAAACATTAAATCGCAAGGATAAGCGCCTGATGCTGATTGATGGATCATTTGCAACCGCTTCCAGTATTCTTTCATCAACTGCAATTCCTCTTGTTGAAATAGATCCCGTTTCCTGAAGTCTTCGAAACGAATTTGTAAATACGCGGGGATTAGGTACTCTTCGGTTAGGATAAAGCTGATGGTATCTTTGTTGTGCTCTAATAGAACTTCCGTTGCACATCCCATAAACGTAGATAATATCGGCGTATTCTTCTTTTGTAAAAGATGCCATTTCAAGTAGGGTTTCTTAACAACTATTGTGTCACCTCGGCTTCAAAAATGACTTTGATGGATTTAATTTTGTTTTCTAACCTTTTATACAATTTACATCAGGTAAATTTTCCAACTAGGCGACCAACCTCAAACTTAATCCTTTTTGGGATTTAACAGAAAAATGATAGGGAAATTACCTTTTTATCAGGTATCTAATAAAAATGCATGCTCTAAAACCTACGTAAATTAAATTACCGATATGTTTATTACGCATTTTTCGCAGAAATGTGTCTTGAAAGTCAAAAAAATGTCATGGGCAAGGAAAAAGGATCCGACTTAAAAGCAAATATCTCAAAAGTTAAAAAAGTTATCAATTTTATTTTAATGCAGTTAAAAGGAGTAGTATTTCTTCTAAAATTTAAGTCCTAAATGAAGTACCTGTTGTAAGTGCTAGCGGAGATATTTGTGTTAGTATGGGTCAAGGTACCTCAAAGTAGGTGTTTTCTTAAATTCCCAATAAGTGGTATCAAAATTTGAGATAGGCCCAACTCAAATGAATAAATTTTTGCCGCGCCCACTTTTGGTGGCGTTTTTAAGTATAAACCAAATTTTTAGTGTGAAAATGCAATCAAGACGTGTATATCACTTCTGATAAAAAATGAAAACAAAAAAAAGATGTAATTGAAAAGGGGTGGATGCCTCGCCCCTTTTTAAGGGAGAAGATTCTTTAACTGAGAAATTCTAACTACAGTTAAAGCTAAAAGAAACTGAAATTAAACAATCAAGATTTATGACACAATTCGAAGCTTGAAAGTGGTCAATTGGGATGGGGTATCCAACGATTCGCCTAAGCGGATTGTAACCCTCCCACTAGTTTCATTCCAGTTCGAATTGAAAATTCAAAGCTTGGACAAAATAACATCTGTTCAGTCAGCTAGGGCGTGTGTCAGCTGTCTGGCAGGTGCCTGTGGCCCTATACGGATATGTAAAAGTTGCACACTTTTTTAACCTGTTTTTCCCTATAAAATCTAAACTAATCGAGGCCGACAATTTTTAATAGCATATTCGGAATCGGGACACCTAAAGCAATATAAAAGAATAAAAAATCCTCCAAATTCCACTCTGACCTTAGTGCCAAAATAAATTTACTATGTTTTTTAACGACAAATTAAAAAAAAAAAAATCATGCAAAATTATTTTGCTACAAAAAAGACAGTCCTCAAATATATTTGTTTTAAATAGTCGCTAAGTTCAAACAGTTAATTTATTTTAACCCAATGAATCTGTTGCGTCGAATCCATTATTTAACTCAGTTGTCGGTTATGTACTTCAACGTTACGGACGCAATGGATTCATTGGGCTGAAAGCTTAGCATCGGGGCTCATGGTTCGAACGCAAATCCAACAGTTTTTTGGAAAAACTTGGATGAATAATCCAGCAGAACTAAAATTGCCTGCTGATACTCCTTTACTGGCCACAACTGAACCAGAACTCTATGTCCTGGTTGGTGATGAAGCTTTCGGGTTGAGGTATTAACTACTAGCACAGTACTTTGAATCTGGGCTGAGTGATAAGCAGCGGATTTTTAACTAGGTATAAACATAAGGAGACTTTCTGAATTCCTTATTCCAGGTTTTCGAGAGCAAGGAGAATGGTAGAGTAGAGAGTACTTTCGGTATTCTTGCTCAAGCCTGGAGATTATTTTCAAAGCCACAAGAAGTCCAGCCAAAAGTTGCCAAACCTATAACCCTATACTCTGCTGTATATTGCATAATTGTCTGTGTACGATCGCGACTAAACTTTGCGACCGGCAAGGAAGACGTTTAACTTTCTTATTAGATTTGAACGAATTCTTTAAATGTCCAATTGAATTCGATTGTCCCGAGGTTGTACCTTTCTAATAAGAACTTCACTTTCTTACTTGCGTGGAGTAAGAAACAACCAAGTGAAACTAGCGAAGCGACAAAGTTTAGAATGAGAAGACGGTAAACCTTTTCACAACGTTATAAAAGATTTCTTTATTTTCACCGCATTTTTAAAGTGAATTGGATAAAGTGTATAACAGTTTTTTATACTAAAATATGGCGAGCCTTGGTAAACAGGCGGCAGATTCAAAAATACAAACTTTTCATTTAGGTTACAGTGGCTTACTAATTTTACAATAGTTCATTTCTTAATTCAACAATATATTGGTTTATGTCGTTTCTAAATTATCATTCAAAATTCCGGGCCCTTTGAAAGAATCCACTTTCAAACAGGAAGCATCGCCAATTTGTGGATCGGACGTCGAAGAGTGCCTTTTGCTGTCCGAACTTCCGCCACTCGGACTTTTCCGTCTTCGCCTGGTATGACTTGCAGTATTCGACCCAACAACCATCGCTGGGGGGTACGTTGTCTTCATGCATTATCACCATCTTTCCAAATTGAAGGTTCGGCTCAACTGTGGACCATTTAGCGCGCCCCTGTAGCTCGTTGATATACTCATGACTCCATCTCTGCCAGAAGTGTAACTTAACCATGCTAATTCGACGCCATTTCTGTAAATAGTCAAAATTATTGGAATCATCAATGGGTTCTGAGAGTACTTTAAATGATTTTCCGATAGGAAAATGGGCTAGACTCAGGGCTTCCAAGTCATTTTGAACCGTGGATGCTGGTGTTATCGGTCAGGAGTTCATGATGGCCTTGATCTCTACTAGCGATGTAGTCAGCTCTTCAAAGGTCATCTTTGCGTTGCATAAGCTTCGATACATGTGTCCCTTTGCCACCTTCACAAAGGTGGCAAAGGAATTAAAAGGACATTAATATTTTGCGTTATGCAAAAATTATTAATAATGTTTTGTGTAGTTTCTCTAAAGAAAAAATTTCTAAATTCACGGAGCTTATTTTGAGCTCCAACAAAATTCGTTGCATTGTCGCAGAAAATATCACGAGGTAGTCCTCTGCGACCGATCATTCTTTTTGGTGCCGCTATAAACGCGTCTGAAGAAAAATCTGATACCGCCTCGAGATGCACCGCTTTTGTTGCAAAGCAGATGAAAAAGTTTAGATTGGACCAAAGAAATCTACCCCACAACTCGAAAAAGGTCGAGACGCTGTCACCCTTCTCGATGGTAGGTCGCCCATGACCTGCTCCAGTAGCTTTGGTCGATATCTCACACAATGTATGCATATACCCAAACCAAGGATATGCTGTCATCAAGAAAAGACACCCAATACCGACGTCTTGGACAAAACATCACCATCGACAGCTATAACTTTGAGGTAGTTAGGGACTTTGTCTCTTAGTTATCTATCTAGGATAACTCTTGCCAATCGCTGTTTCTTTGGGCTAAGAAGGCAATTGAGTAGCAAAGCCCTCTCTCGAGCAACTAAAGTGTCCATGTATAAGACCCTCATCATCCCAGTCCTGCTTTACGGTGCAGAAGCATGGACCCTGTCAAAGGCGGATGAAAACACTTTAGGCTGCTTCGAGAGGAAAATTCTTCGGACGATTTACGGTCCCGTCTGCATAGACGGAGAGTGGAGGAGGAGATATAACATCGAACTGTACGGGCTGTACAGCGATACCGACCTAGCCAAACGAGTCAAAACACAACGTCTACGATGGCTGGGTCATCTAGAGCGGATGGACCCCAACGCCCCGGCCCGGAAAATCTTCGAATCCACACCGCAGGGACGGCGCGGTAGAGGAGCACCGACTCAGGTGGCGCACGCAAGTGGAAGGGGACCTCAGCCAACTTCGCGTGCGAAACTGGAGACGGCTAGCTAGAGACAGAGCTGGCTGGCGAAGCTTGTTGGCTGAGGCCCAGGTCCACCCCGGACTGTAGCTCCACCTTAAGTAAGTAAGTAAGTATGCACCCTCGAACAATCTGGCGCGCTATTTCCCTGGCGTTGATCACCCAAAATTGCCTCCTTATTCACACCACCAGTGCTTTTGGTTCAGCATGATAATTGGTGATGTGTAAATGCCGAATCATTCACTGAACGAAGTTACTATACTTGGGAAATAGCATTGGATGCTTACGATCTTATGGGATGTTGGCATGATTCAACCTTCCTCCGACCCTGAGTAGCGGAATTCCATGTTCTATCGCGATGAATGGACTTAACCATTTGATTGATCCTTTCTGAATCTGATGCTTCGATACAGGATCGATTTCCTTTCTGAAAAATTGTGATTGAATCGCTCATACGATTCGCTTTAAGGATCTCTCCATTTCACTAACAGTTGGCCCAATCAACTTAACTGTTTCTCACTTTCGAAATCTATCAAGACCCCGAAGTACGTAAGTAACTACACGTAAGTAACTACACGAATAAGCTTAAGGTATGAGCTATGGCTCTCAATTATAGTGAGTAAATGACTCGGGATTTGCTTTTTCGAAAGCAGAACTGCTTTTCGTTTTTCAAGAGCAAGGTTTTTTTTTGAAAGCTTGTTTATAAAATTTGATGGCCACTCCTCTGTATTATTTAGCAAAAATGACGGCCCTGGAAACCAAATTGAATTTCCAAGTTCTACTTCGGAGCACCCCCTAGAAACTATAACTACTGGATTATCGTGTGTTGAAACGTATCTCCAAAGAGCCTCCGGTGCTCGTTCCTGTATTTCTGCTACACGATTTCCGACAAAGTTTCGATGAATGCGTGCCAATCCAATGCAGCACTACCTCTGAATCCGTCCAAAAGTATACATCAGTGTAATTGATGCGAAGCCTAAATCTAATTTTTGACCACAACTTGGTAATCAGATGCACTCCGCACAATCAAGCGTGGAAAATGTTTCTTTTTGGCCGGAGATAGCCGGGATTTTGCGGTCAGCTGTTTAACTGATATGTTTCCACGATTGTCAGAAATCGCAAATAGATACAGCATCCATATGCGTCAAGGGATGCATCGCAGAACCCATGGATTTGTATTTTCGCACAATCTCCTGCCAACGCAAATGCCTTGGAACTGATAAATTCTGCAACGAATATAGATCCGCCATGAAATGCGTCCACTCGCCTTCAATTGTCTGGGGTATGTGTACATCCATACAGTATGTTTCAAACCAGAGTTTCTAAAGCACGATCTTAGCTCTTATTATGATTGGACTAAGTAATCCCATTGGTTCAAACAATGAAGACGATAAAGAAAGGATCGATCTTTTTGTGTATTTTGTGAATGTTTTATTCAATTTGTAAGAAAAGTTGAAGCAATCGTTGCGCGAGTCCCCAGTTATGCCGAGAGTACTAGTAAGACCTGAATCATTGAGCTGTTTATGCTTTATATCGTGCGAATCTGGTGAAGAAGAGTGTTTACTGTGCCACTTCGACAGTTCAAATCCGGCTGTTTCTAAAATTGATATCAATTCCGATTGAGTTTGAGCAAGAGTTGCCAAATCATCTGCCCCTGTCAGTAAAACATCCACATAGAAATCTGAGTGCAGCACCGCGGCACCAAGAGGGTGACTGGCTGGAAACTCATTCAAACGATTATCGTTAAGGTTCAAACATCAAAGCTTTCTAGAATTTGCTTGCGATTTGTATCTTCCCGATACGATCCAACCGAATGATGATTTTTGCAAATGGGTAGGCCTTGTCCTAATCGTATGCGGCTTTCTAAGAGAAGATCGAAGAAAGCTTCTGCCTTTAACAGAAGGTCAACTTGCGCTGGCTTATTAAAATTCTCGTCAACAGGTTCAATATTTTTAGGAAGATTCCAATGCGAAATGTTTAGTGCTTCATCTAGGTAATTGATGGTGACACGAGAAATTCCAATGAAACCTCGAAGTCACTAAAGCGCGATCTTATAATTGTGTATGTTTGGTGACTAATTGTTGTTCGCGATATCCCTACACCAGCGATGTTAACCAGCTTCCGTTGCTTCTGAAGATTGAGAGACTGTGCAAAACTATCCTTAATAAAGTTCATTTGGGAACCAGAAGAGCCCTTCCTAGTTGAAAACCGCTGGCAGAATCTTTTACCAACACTATTGCTGTCGCTAAAATGACTAATCTCTCCTTCCGTCCAAGCGCTGTGTGGACTGATGCGGATGAAGCTGCTCCCCATCTTTGATCACAATTTCCTGTTGAGTCTTATAAAATGAGGCCATGATGCGACTGCTTGCATGTTTTACACCTAAAGGTCGAGGGGCATTTCGAGACATGGTGTCCCTTTTTTAAACAGTTATTACATAACCCCATTTGCTTAACGTTTGCAAATCGATCTTTGACTGCAAGTTCTGCAAACTTTGGACAGCCAGTGATTGAATGAGTATTATTACTGCAGAAAACGCATGATGCTCCAGTAAGGATGTTATTGTAAGGATGTTTGAAGCCGAGATGTATTATACTGTGAATTTGGCTTTCCGGTGTATTTTTGATAATGCTCAGAATGAGGCTGCTTGCTTTCTCTTGCTTCAAGATACTGGCAGCGCCTGCTCAAGACAGCAGCCCACTCAGTCCAGGTTGGCAGTTTGCACTTGGATCACTTATCAGAATCAACCTTGGACATAGCGATGTAAAATATGATCGCATTGGCTATGTCAGCTTTTGTTCCTAATGATGCAAGCGAATTGTATAAGGCTGTAATTGTGTCAACTAGGTTTCGCAAGCTGAGCCCTTGGGTCCCTTTGCTAATTCAAAAATATCGGAGATGTTTTCTTGGAAAATTCGACAATTATTGTCGTAACGAGTTTTAAGTGCGTCCATTGCTTTTGCGTAGATATCCTCAGTGACTTAAAAAGCCCTAACGGTACCCAATGCTTGACCAATAAGACATGAATTGAATTTTTCAATTTTCGTGAGCGAGAATTATTGTCGACCAAATTGTTAAAACAGTTAATGAAGTTCTTAAACTCAAAATATTTCCCATTATATTTAGGCAAACGAAACGGTATATGACTAACTGGCGTTGACACTGCAATTGATCTTTCCAATGCACTGTTCCGCCTCTCTGGTACCATCAACGATTGATTCTTGTTATAATATAAAGTTCCTGCAGTTCACTCCTCCCCATATCAGTAGGCTGAAAGCGTTCAATTTGTTTCTGGTATGCAAGAGCTTGCTTGTAGTAAGACTCCAAGATCCCTAGGCGACATTCTAACTCGGTTGAAGTTAGACTTGATTTCGATTCAATTAGAGTTTTAATCCTGGTGATGTTTCTTTCAGTTGAAGCTCATTGCTGCTTCAACTCATCAATGGGTTGTGAACTACCTAGATCGTCGGGCATGCTGTATCCAAGTGGAAATTTTAAGTAGTGGGTTCCACTAAACCTCTTACACGTTTCTAGCTACCTAAACCTTTTCAGGTACGTTATTACGTTAATTAACAATAATGAGAAGCGAAAAGTAGCCACTGAAGCGACGAAAGCGAAGCAGTAACTGCTTGGAGTTTTAAAGGCACCAAACTAATAAGACAGCTCCAATAACTAAGCTCGCAATTATAGCGACAACGGCAGCGATCCAAATGCGCGAAAGTTCCGATTATTTTTAATGATGTAAGCTGCAAGAATTGCGACGCTATATGACGACGAGAGAATCGATTGCAAGCTGGGCAGATGCTGATAAAAAGCTGATTATACCCACGTAAGCGATGATATTGAGAGGTCAATTCAACTTTTACGTTTGATGTAATTGCAACAAGAATAGTTTTGATTTTTATACGCATTTTGGAGCTTGACAGTGGTCAATTGGGGTGGGGTATTCAACGATTCGCCTAGGCGGATTGTAACCCTCTCACTAGTTGCCTTTAATTTAATGTTCTTGTTCAAACAGTTTTGTTTTTTTTTTTCACGTGTGAGTAAGATTTGCCCACGTTGGGCGCCACAATGTACGATCGCGACTAAACTTTGCGACCGGCAAGGAAGACGTTTACTTTCTTATTAGATTTGAACGAATTCTAGAAATATCCAATTAAATTCGATTGTCCCGAGGTTGTACCTTTGTAATAAACTTCACATTCTTACTTTCGTGGAGTAAAAAACAACCAAGTGAAACTAGCGAAGCGACAAAGTTTAGAATGAGAAGACTGTAGACCTTTTCACAAGGTTATTTTATAGCTGAATTGGATAAAGTGTATAACAGTTTTCCATACTAAAATATGGCGAGCCTTGGTAAATAGGCGCCAGATTCAAAAATACAAACTTTTCGTTAAGGTTACAGTGGCTTACTTATTTTACAATAGCTCAATTCTTAATTCAACAATATATTGGTTTGTGTCATTGCTAAACTATAATTTAACAGTCTGCAAGCTGCGAAATTAATATCTTTTGTCTAATCACTTGTTAACCACACAAGAAGAAGCAACAACCCACTTCGTATGCAGTAACAATAAGGAACCAATTTGCTGATTCAGTGAATCAATGAAAGATATGAAGAGTTTCAATATCAAAAATCTACACAAATCTTATATCTACACAAAAAAGTGAGTAAGTGCAAGAGTTCGTCTATGACAAACTTCTATATACCCGACCCTATATGCCGTGTATAGGGCACGCCAACAAAAGTGGGCATGGGCTAAAAATTAAAATCAATTAATTGTTATTTCGTTACAATCATGAAAAATTACGTTAAAAGCGAAAATGATTTCAGAAAAAACAAATGAGTAAGTGCAAGAGTTCGTCTGTGACAAACTTCTATATACCCGACCGCGCTATATACCGCGTAACACCAAATCTTAAATTTTTTTGTCCCGAATTCATATATTTTTTGTATAGGCCACGCGTGGCCTATTTGGGCGCGCCCCCAAAAGTGGGTCTGGGCGAAAAATTAAAATCAATTAATTGTAATTTCGTTAGAATAATGACAAAATGCGTTAAAACCGAACATTATAGCAGAAAAAAACGTTTTTTCCTGAACACGCTCCTTAAAAGTGGGCGCAGCTCAAAACTTGGTATGAAGCAAACCTAGCGAATAGTAATATCTTGAAAATTTGTTATAATTTGTTTTTTCAATTTGGAGTAAACTTTCAATATTGTGGGACCATTATTGCTCTATACGAACATTTTAGTTAAAAGCGGGACCATTATTGCTCTATACGAACATTTTAGTTCCTATGCTTTGTCTAACATGACCAAAAGGCATTTTGAAAGAAAATTTTAAATAGAGGTTGTCTTACATTGAACCCAGTAGTATGCGTAACCGTAATCGCATTTAAGTAATTTTCACATTTTGCCTGTACAAAAAAAGAACCAAGATATACTCCAAGTTTGAGCGTCCTAGCTCAATTTTAAAGACCTAAAAACTTCACACATACGGACAGACGGACGGACATGGCTTAGTCGACTCACCTGTCGGTCTCGATCATGTCTTTAAAAGGTCTTAGGGGTCTACGGTGGTTGTTTCACTGTGTTACGCATAAAACCCGTTTTTTCCTAAAAAAAAAAACGCCCCTTAAAAGTGGGCCTCAAAACTTTGTAAAGAGCAAACCTAGCAACAAGTGAGTAAGTGCAAGAGTTCGTCTGTGACAAACGCCCCTTAAAAGTGGGCCTCAAAACTTTGTAAAGAGCAAACCTAGCAACAAGTGAGTAAGTGCAAGAGTTCGTCTGTGACAAACTTCTATATACCCGACTCTATATACGGTGTAACACCAAATCTTATTTTTTTGTTTTGAATTCATATATTATTTGTATAGGCCACGCCCCCAAAAGTGGGTCTGGGCTAAAAATTAATATCAATTAATTGTAATTTCACTAGAATCATGACAAAATGCGTTGACCGAAACTTAATGCAAAAAAAACGTTTTTTCCTGAACACGCCCCTTAAAAGTGGGCGAAGCTCAAATCTTCGTATGAAGAAAGCCTAGCAAACAGTAATATCTTAAATATTTGTTAAATAATTTTTTTCATTTTGAAATAGTGGTTGTCTTACATTGAAGCCAGAAGTGGGCGTGGCCGTCAGCGGATTTAACTAATTTTCACACTTTGTCTGTACCAAAAAAAGAGCCAAGATAAACACAAAGTTTGAGCGTCCTACCTCAATCTCAAAGACTTAAAAACTTCACACATACGGACAGACGGACGGACACGGCTTAATCGACTCACTTGTCGGTCTCGATCGTATCTCTAAAAGGTCTTAGGGGTCTAAGGTGATTATTTCACTGTGTTACAAACTATGCATTAAAATTAATATACCCACGGTCGGGTATAAATACTAATATATTTGATATTTGTTACATTTTTTTTTCGATTTAGAGTGAACTTTCCGAGAAATCGGGCTCTTCAAGATCTAACATGTTAAAAATGGGTAGGCTCGATATTGTGGGCGGTCCAATTGCCTTATTTAAGGTGTTGGGCCAATATTGTTTGGTATCAAAATTTGAGTACCTACGCCTTGTCTAACTTGACCAAAAGGCATTTTGAAAAAAATGTGAAATAGAGGTTGTCTCAAATTGAACCCGGTGGTGGGCGTGGCCGTTGACGAATTGAGCCAATTTTCACACTTTGTTTGTGCAACAAAAGAACCAAGCCTTGACCAAAGTTTCAGCTCTTTTACGATGATCTTTTCACTGTGGTACAAACTGTGCATTAAAATAATTAATATAACCTGGGTCGTGTATTTTTTTTTTGAATATTAGGGTGGACGGACGCTAAAACTCAAAAATCTTTCAAAGATACCAATACACCTACTATAGCAGTATTTAGTACCGAAGTAGCCGATATTGGTTATGCTCGATTTCCACATACTAAAAAACCAACCATTTATGAGAGACACTATGAAAACTGCCAGAACGCACTTCATAGTAGTAAGTTTTCGCTCTCTCATAATTCTTCCTGCATACAACTAATTGAACTTAACAAGTAGCTTACGCTTCCGTAGTGTTTATCCAATTGGGTAGGCTGCTATCCAGTGAATGCACCTACTAAAACCGTTCGTTCGTGCGGCTTCACCCTACGTCGCTAGATCGAAGGGTCGTGTTTTTTGTAGTCGTCGCTCGTTTACATCGTTAAGACTCTCGTTGAGAGTACGGATCATTTCATTGTTGTAATGAACATTAAGGCGAGCATCGCTGTTTACATCGTTAACAGCCTCGTTGAGAGTACGGATCATACCATTGTTGCAATGAACATTAAGGCGAGCATTTAGGTTTGGAGCAAAGTTTGTTACTTCTTCGCTCACAGTAGCTATTCCTTAATCTCTGTAAATATCACTAATCCTAATATACCATGGAATATTCACAATTGCTCTTAGTGTCTTGTTTTGAACATGGACATGTTGATCGGCTTGTTACAACCCCAAAGTTGTATACCGTATGTCCAGGACGGCTTAAACACCTGCCTGTACAAGAGCAGTTTGTTATATATGCTTAGTTTCGAAAATCTTCCGATAAGCCAATACATTTCCCTGAGCCTAATCTCGAGCTCGTCACAATTCTTCTATACGTGTAGTTTCCACCTTAGTTTAGCATCCAGTATCATCCCTATATATTTCGCTTCATTTGCATAAGGTATTTGTGCAGAATTTATGAACAGAGGTAAATTGTTTACCCTTCTGTTAGTAAAATTCACATGTGTAGACTTATTCTCGTTAAGAGCGATTCGCCAAGTTTTCGTCCAGACACAAATTCTGTTCAATGCTCGTTGAAGGTTTCTCGATGGTTGTATTGTCCGCAAACGTGGCCACGACTGTCTCGTCATCTATAGGAATGTCTCTTGTGTAGAGCAGGAACAGGGTCGGACCGAGGACACTTCCCTGGGGTACTCCAGCTCGAATTTGCTTGAAACTCGAGTATTCAGCACTGCACCTAACACGAAAGTGTCTGCTTTCAAGATATTTTTTCAATATTCTAAGCACATCTTCCGGCAAGTTTTGCTGTAGCTTATATTTCAAGCCTTCGTGCCATACCTTGTCGAAGGCTTGCGATCCGTCGAGGAAAGCACGTTAACATATTTTTTTCCCTTCTAAGGCTTCTTCAATTTCATGCGTTATTCTAAAGACTTGATCTATTGTGGAATGGTTAGGTCTGAAACCGAATTGATGATCCGGGATCAAGCGTCTTTCTGCAATTATTGGTTGTAATCGCTTTAGCAGAAGTTTCTCGAATACTTTCGATATTATCGGCAGAAGCGATATGGGCCTATAAGATTTTTTATTTTTCATTTTTACATTTCCCCGGTTTTGGAACCATAATGACTTCAGCAACTTTCCATTGGCTTGGAACGTATAGAAGTCTAAGAGAAGCGTTTATCATATTAAGTAGCTTGACTAGTGCCTTTTTATACCCCATCCCACAGGATAGGAGGTATATTAAGTATTATTCATAGTTTGTAACATAGAGAAATATCACCGTAGACCCCCCAAGACCTTAAGGGCATACGATCGAGACCGAATTGTTAGCAGAATGAGCCATGTCCGTCCGTCCGTCCGTGTGTCGGTAGTTTTAAGGCCTTAAATTTTGAGCTAGGAACCTGAAACTAAATATCTGTTCTTTTCAGGTCCCGAAGACTTTTTGAAATCCGGCACTGACACGCCCACTTTACATATTAGCACGAAAATTCAAAGTTGTCGTAGGAAGCTGAAATTTGGTACGCGTTATCCCCGCTGAAGTGTTTTGTGATTGGCGTTTCAAAAAAAGGCAAAAACAGCCCCCTTTTGGGCGTGGTCATATTTCATTTGCATTTTAATAAACGGTTTTTATTCGATATATTTTCTTTGAATCCAAAAAACTTGCGCTATAAAATGTTCAGATATATGTGTCAGGTTTCAACTTAAATGAATAAATTTTTGCCACGCCCAATTTTTGGGGCGTTTTTATATATAAGGTAAATTTTCAATGTGAAAATGCAATCAACACGTGTATAAAAAATATAAACAAAACAAGTGGGAAAGTGCAACAGTGCGTATGCAAAAGTTTCAGTACATCTACGACGGATTGCAAAATACTCGACCATACCAAAAAAAAAACTGCCACGCCTCCAAAAAGTGGGTGGGATACAAAAATAGAACTGTTGAATGCTTTATACTAATTGGTTGCATACAGTTTGGCCTAAAGATCCGCCTTTTTAACTTAAAAAATCACTTTTTTAAAGTCACGCCCACAAAAGTGGGCGAAGGCACATATTTCTTATAAATGAAAGTTAGAAAATGCTAATATCTACAACTTTTGTCATATAACTTTTAGTCAAATTTCATATATATATATTGCAAAACAGCCATTTTAAACTAAAATCCCTTAAGAAAGTGGGCGTGGTCAATAAAAAGGCTAAAATTTTTTGGCCTTTTCAAAGACAATTACAAGGCAACGTCACATTCCAAAAATAAATGCGCTAGCACTATTCTTACATAGCTAAAATTTAGAAAAAGTATTTTTTTAAATTAGAGATGGTCGCAAATACGGGCCTGTAGTGGGCGTGTCTGTAGGCGGATTCGGTTAATTTTCAAACTTGATTGGGCCCAATGAACTTCCAGCCAACTTACAAAATTTCAGTTCTGTACCTAAGTTGTTTACATACGGACGGTCCCATAATCCCATTCATAACTCTAAAAGGTCTTAGGGGTCTACGGTGATTATTTCACTGCGTTACAAACTATACATCAAACTTAATATACCCTGCGTCGGGTATAAAAACGATGTTATTGAAAAGGGGTGGATGACACGCCCCTTTTTAAAAGAGATTCTTAAACTAAGGATTTCGAAATACAATTAAAGTTAATAGAAACTGAAATTTAACAACCAAGATTTATGACACAATTCGTAGCTTGAAAGTGGTCAATTGGGATGGGTATCCAACGATTCGATAATTCCAACGGGAATTGGGTATCCAACGATTCGCCTAAGCGGATTGTAATCCTCCCACTAGTTGAGAATATATTTCATTTTTATGCCCCATCCAATAGGATAGGAGGTATATTAAGTTTTATTCATAGTTTGTAACATAGAGAAATAATCACCGTAGACTCCCAAGGGCACATGATTGACACCGAATTGTAAGTCGAATAAGCCATGTCCGCCCGTCCGTGTGTCTGTGTTTTGAGGCCTTAAATGTTGAGCTAGCAGCTTGAAACTTGATATCTATTCTTTCTAGATCCTCGATATCCTCGCTTAAGTGTATTGTGATTGACATTTGAAAAAAAAAATCCGCCCCTTGTAGGCGTGGTCATATTAATATGCATTCTAATAAAACAGTTTTAATTCATATATTTGCTTTAAATCCAAAAAACTTGCACCATAGAATGTTCAGATATGTGCGTAAGCTATCAAATCAAATAAATAAAATTATGCCACGCCCACTCGTGGGCGAGTATTTTAATAAAACCAGCGAGTAAATGCTACAGTGTGTACGCAGAAGTATTGGATACCCCATCCTATCCCACATTGTAAAATGCTGATGGCATTGTTATTTTTTGAAATTTCATAATTAATGCAAACTTCGAAAAGGGGCGTGGTCCAATCGCCCCATATTACAAACTATAAATTATAAGATATTACCACAGATATATCCAAGTAACGATTAAATGTACGTAAAAAAGCAATTTTTACAAAAGTGGGCGTGGCTTAAAACTTAAGTAAACGGAATCTGGAATGAGGTCTCCTTTACCTAACCTGCCACTTTTTTTGGTTCATGCTTTCCTAAATTAGGCTCAAGGCCAGAAATTACGTTTTTCTATTAAAAATTTTAGCTTTTTCTTCAATTCTGACTCCAAATATGGGCGTGGCCCAAAGTTTTGTATAAACAAAATGTAGAACTATGCGTTTTCAACATAAAATATTAAGCGAAATTTTTTCAATTTCCAGAAAAAATATTGAGTAAACTGCATTTGAACATTCACCCTTAAAAAAAAATGCCACGAATACTGGAGGAGGTTAACCAATAAAATAGGCGAATTGTAACCCTCCCACTAGTTTGGTAGTTCTTTATTTATTTATATATTTCGCCAGTGATCGGGTCGTAACCCGGGGCCTTATTATTTTTAAGTTTGCTTATTGTCTTTCGGAGTTCAATTAACGAAACTTTTTTCATTCTATGTTGTGCGTACATGCTCGTCGGTGCTAACTGCGTTCTTTTGGGAAAAAATGTTGTTCCAAGCAGCGCTCTGAATTGCTTCAATAAATTTGTCGACTGCGGTTTCTTACTCGAAAGAAGTCCTCAATGGCACATTCAAGCCAATACCCTCCTTGCAGTTCTTTCTGAAGGCGTCCCAGTTCATGTTTTTGCTAGTTAATCTGGGAGCTCTTTCTATTTACGCCAGTCTTCCATCCATCTTCAAGATTACTCCTGAGTAGTCTGAGCAAGGATCATAACATTCTTCGATTCGTGTAAGGTATCTATTTGGGGTACCCTTTAGCCATGAAGAAGTCGACAAGGTCAGGCTTTTTATTCCTGTCGGTTGGCCAATATGTTGGCTTACCCGTGGAGAAAAAGGGTAAGCCAACATATTGGCCAACCCCACGTTTCATACTGTTTTTGTACAATAATCAACCTCTTGTTGAATTGCATCGTGAACCCCCAAATGTATGCTTCGCGTTAAAGTCACCCCAAATGATAAAATTGGACCCAATGAAGTTATACATGCGAACAAGCTCGTCTTCCACCAGTTAATATCTTGGCGGGAACTGTCAAGATGCAATGTTATTATCTAAGCTTAATCTAAGTTTAATCTAAGAAATTAAACTGATCTGCATAGAGTCTAGCTCAACTTCTGTGTTCTTGAAGTGCTTAATGCAGTTCTAAATGTAGAGGGAGGATCCTCCTCTCAAATTTTGCGAAGGGTGATGTGCGTGATAGTCATTGTAACCTTTAAGTTTGGGTCTAGACCCAAGGTTTAAGGTCAGTTTCCGTAATCATGCAAATATCAATATTATTTTTCCGTAGAAATAGCTACTTCTAGTTCGTCTATTTTATTCAAAAGGCCATTTGCATTCCATGTTAGTATTTTAAATAACTGTTTCGTATTCTCTCTTGTAGTTTTAACTCGAGGCTTAAACTCGAGTTTGCTCAGTTCGCAAAAATGAGTTTGTTGATTTAAGTCTGATCCTCAAGTTTTTTTAAGATTACAGCGAGGATCTGAGACGCTGCATTTGTTGTGGGCGATCTTGCCTTGTTTTTCTTTGATGCAACCTGTGCGTATGATTTCGGTCCGACCATTGGCGGTTTCTTTACTGCACTTGAACTGGCGCCGCTCTTTTGTGGAGCTTTTACGCCTTTTGTCGACGCCTCCTTTGCCAATCTCACACTTTTGATCGGCTTTGGCTTAGGAGTTTCAGCAATTTTTGGACGTCCAGGGCTTGGTTTTTGACCTCGAATATTTTCCTTAAGAGGATTTCGTCCCTTTTGCTGCTCTATGGCTACTTCGCATCATCTATAGTTTGCTGGGTGGTTTCCGTTGTAATTGGCGCAAACTGCTGGAGCCTTTATGTCTACTTTGCATTCTACTGAGAGACGTTTCCGGCATATTTCACGCAACGTGGTTTGTTTTGGCAGTAGGCACTTGTGTGCCTGAATTCTTGGCATCGCTTACACTGTGTTATCAGTCTATTGCCTTTTCGGATGGGTTTGATTTTAAACCTGATGTTAAGTATCATTTTTATACCCCATCCCATAGCATAGGAGGTATATTAAATTTGTCACATAGTTTGTAACACGGTGAAATAATAATGGTAGACCCCCAAGACCTTAAGGGTATATGATCGAGGCCGAATTCTGAATCGAATGAGCCATGTCCGTCCGTCCGTCCGTCCGTCCGTCTGTATGTCACATGTTTTTAGGCCTTAAATTTTAAGCTGGGGTGCTGAAACGTTCGTACGTAAGGTCCACGTCATGTACTCATAGGCAGTACAAGTGTAAAAATTTTTGAAATCCACCGAAAGACACGCCCACAATCGGTCTAAATGTGCAACTACCTCCAGAGTTTTCAAAACTGTAAGACGTTCTAAAAAGCTGAAATTTGACACTTAGCGTCTCCTAATGAATGGTAGACTCAAAAAAGACAAATTTAATTGGTAAACATCGTCCAGTGGGCGTGGCATCTATTTTAAGGGTAAAGTTTAAAATGCAGTTTACTCAATATTTTTGCTCGAAATTGAAAAAAAAAATTGCTTAATATTTTTTGTAGAAAACTTTTAGTTCTAAATTTTGTTCATACAAGACTTTGGGCCACGCCCACATTTGGACGCAGAATTGAAGAAAAAACTAAAATTTTCCAGAAAAACTTAATTTCGACTGGCCTTGAGCCTAATTTAGGAAATTAGGCTATAGGTCCGTTTTTCGGACTGTAACTTCTGCGTACACACTGTAGCACTTACTCACTGGTTATTTTATAAATATCGTTTATGCTCTCAGTTCTTTCAAAGGAGAGCATAAAAATTGGAGGGCCACGTCTGATCACAGTGTATCTTTCTCCTTCCTTGCGTCGTTTTTCCTTTTTAATGATATTGACGGCATCAATTATTTTAAGGACCTTAACTTTTACGTCTTTTACAACGTCTTCTTTTGTGCATTATGGGTGGAGCCCCCTAACAATGACTCGCAGTGGTTTTTCGTACTTATTTGATAAGTATACCACTCGATTCTTTCTGCATACAGTCTAAGGGACAGCGCGCGATAGGAATCGGCGTTGTCAACATTTACTTTCCACACGTTATTTCGGTGCGAGGTAAGCTTATAGTTTTCTGTTCTCACAGTGTTTGCAAGAAGCTTGCGCAATCTCTCGAAGTCTGCTATCCCGAGGATGTTTATTTCGGGAGGAGGAAGAATTTTCGCTTCAGGTTAAGCTTTGTTTGAGCCAGAGGGCTTATCTTCTTTTTGTATTACTTCGGGAGAGGAATTCGCCTTACGCTTCTTGCTAGACCTTTTCTTTAAAACTGAATAGGTCTCAATTGCACGTTCGTCCTCGCCCGTAAAGTATTCGACTGCTGGTCGGATCGGTGTTACACACTCTTTCGCTACCTCACAGTCTTTGGTTAAACGAATGTTTTTAATATCCTCGTTTTGTTTTCGCAGAGAGTCAACTTCCATTTTTAGATCTTGGAAAAGTAGCTCCATTGCAGTAAGCTTAGCTCGGAGTTCATTATTCTCCTTTTCTAAGCTCATAATTTTCACTGAGTCCTGGTTTACCGATGGACTGTTCCCTTCGGGTAGGGGTTAGAATATACCCGAGGAAAGGCATGTCTGTCGTAAGAGGCGACTTAAATCCACCCTCCGTATGCCGAGCGCGTAGCGCATACAAACTATGCAATGGAAAAAAGAAAAGATATTATTACCCCAGGTGGCAATCCAGTTTCACTGGCAAATCCACCCTCTTCGGAGGTAGGCTCTACGGACTCTGGGGAGAGCCATTTATTGCTTATAAATCCCTTTTTGAAAAAATCAAGGGTGCCTCGATCTCCACCAGCTGGATCGAAAGTCCGCCAGTTAATCAGGACTCAGCGAAAATTAAATGCTTTGAACTGGAAAACAACGAACTCCGTGCTAAGCTTAATGAAATGGAACGTCTCTACAATGAGCTTAAGAGCGAAGTAGATTCGTTACGTAAAGAAAATGAAATCAAGGAATCAATCATGAAAATGAAATTAAGGAACCCCCGTGGTACTATAGTATGCGAGGAAACGCCGAAACGTCAATGTGAATACCAGATGGACGAGGAAGAACTTGCACGCGAAATGAATCCGGTCTTTAGGAAAAGGCTTACCAAGAAACGAAAGGCCGGGTTTTCACCCGAAGTAGAAACCGTGCAGCAAAAAGAAGAAACACCAGTCGTGTCAAACAAAGCGAGAGGAATACCCCAAGAAAAAACCGCCGACCACCTGAAATAAATGTCGTTGGGATCGCGGACTACGGAAAGTTGCGAAACATCCTTAAAAATTTACTTGGGACGAAATATAACTTAACATCACTTCGAAACAACGTATTAAAAGTTAACGTCGATAACTCTGATGCCTATCGGTCACTGTCACAAAAGTTAAATTTAGAGAAAATCCAATGGTTTACTTATAAAAATCACCTCGAAAAGCCGCTGCGGGTTTTCGCGAGGGGACTACACCCATCGTGTACCAAGGACGAAATAATACAAGACGTTCAAGCCCAAGGCTTTAAAATTCTTGACGCCGTGAACATAATAAAGAAAGGGAAGCAACGTACGGACAAAGGCAAAGATTCCGCTGTTGTCCGACGCGGCCTGCAAATTTTTATGCTTTCTTTTGATAGAACTTAAAATATTAACGAAATCTACAAAATTAAATCAATCCTTAACATCAATGTAAAAATCGAGACCAAGCGGAAGGGCAATATGCTAGTTCCCCAATGTAAGCGATGCCAAGGTTTCCGACACACGCAAGCGTACTGCCAGAAAAAGCCGCGATGCGTAAAATGCGCCGGCGAACATCTCTCGACGGATTGCAATGTCAGCAGTCAAGCACCCGCGGTTTGCGCCAATTGCAGGGGAAGTCACCCAGCGAGCTACCGAGGTTGCGAAATTGCCATTGAGTTGCAAAAACGACGTGAAGCTCCGAAGAAAATAGTGAAAATAAGGGCCAAAGCCTAAGACCTCCTAAAGTAGATAAGCCAAAAACCCCTAAGTCAACAAGGGATAAGGGATTGATTAAAGGCAAAATTCAAAATGCGCAAGAAATTTGTTGGTCCAAGATCGTACGCTCAAGTCGCGTCACGTGAAAGTAAGCCACAATCGGCCGCATCAGATTCGGTCTCTCAAATGCTAGGCATGATTTTAGAAAAGTTTGAGCAACAGGCGAAACTTAATCAAGTAATATTCAACAAATTGAGCGAGCTCGAGTTTAAACCTCGAAAAGCATTTAATAAAAAATCATGAATATGGGAAAGTCAATCAAAATAATTGCATGGAATGCAAACGGCCTTTTGCAAAAAATTGACGAACTAGAAGTATTCCTACGGAAGAATAATGTAGACATATGCCTGATTTCGGAAACCCACTTTAAAAAGGGTTCAGCACGCAAAATAAAAGGTTACATTGACTATCACGCGCATCATCCTTCAGAAAATTCAAAGGATGAATTCGCGTGGTGCCGCTAGATGATGTCCGCCAGTGACCCTTAATTTTTGGAATTAGATTGATCTCGGTTAGGGCAAAAATATCGTAGGGAAGCTTTTGGGAATTTAAGTAAATATTGGGAAGCTTAGAGGGGAGTCCTCTTACATATTGATAATAGAGTGACCAGCATTAGGCAGTTTGGTAAGGACCGATAATAGTTTTTGTGATTATTACGGATTCGCTGAAGGTGTGAGAGACGTTTGGAAGAAACGTAGGAAGAGAAGGTGGAAAGGTAAGTTTTAACTTGATCAGGGGGGATGTCGAAGCTTTCGTGGTATCGAACAAAGAATTGCATTAATTCATCTTTTTTTTATCGGAAGGCCCTCACGCTGAACTGAAACTAGTATAATCGTTTTTGTGATACCATCGATACAGCATGTATTGGGCTTATCATGCAGGTAAGCTAGATATAAACGCGCTTTCTCGTAAATTCGCTGATCTTTCAGGCGAGATACAATATATCTACTATCACCGTTCTGATCTGCTGAAAGTTGCTTTGATAATTTTACCGTAGGAGGAAACAAAGGATCGATAAAAGACGAATTTTCACGGATGAAGGAGGGGTGTTGGGGCGTGTTGGGTAGTTAACAGTGGGGGTTCCTGGAGCCGTTTTTGAAGTGTGGGGTGGGGGTCTGCTCAGGATGTGTGAGTGAACAAAGTTACGATATTTGTCTGTTTGAGAATAAGATTGAATTGAGTCTGCGGTTAAATTAAAGGACACCCAATTGCGATTAAGCTTAAGCGGCTTGGGATTGGAGGTGAGGATAGGAGGAGTAACTTGAGAAGTTGTTGGAGTGAACGAGGTGGGGACTGGTGGTACATTGGATGTGGGCAGACGAACGGGTGGGGAAAATAGGGGAAAAGTTCCAACTTGGAAACTCCAGTTAGGATCACGGTTAGATTGGTTAGATTTTGGTTAGATTTAGTATAAGGCCTTCTAGACATATGATAAGGTTAATAGCTAGGTTTTCTTGCACTATTCAGCTTGGCGATTTGTCAGCGATTGTCAGCTTTCCCAATTTAAAGATACCGTAAGAGTGCCGTGAAAAAAGACATTCGTATTTTGTGGGTATATCGAGCTGGAAGCGCTTAGTTTTATTTGTCGGTGGAGCCATCAGGCAATTGCTAATGGTGATGGAAAAATTCCGCTGGAAAAAAATCGTTAGCCAGGAGACGTCAGCGACAAAAGACTGAATTGGAATCTTAATGTAGGGGAAAGAATTAAGAAGGCTTATAATGATCTTTTTATTTGCAGGAGAACGGTAGGAAAAACTTGGGGCTTAAAATCTGCTATAGTTCACTGGTTGTATACTGTGGTGGTAAGACCCAAGGTTGGTTTGGTGGAAAGCAAAAAACAGAAAAACAGTGTACGGAAAACTATCAGCGGTTCCAAGAACGGCCTGTATAGGTATAGCCATCACAGGTGCGCTCCGTACTACACCTACGGAAGCTCTGAACACTCTCCTGCACCTAAAAACGCTTGATCTACATATAAAAAAACTCGCTGGCAATAGTGCGTTGCGACTCACTAATTTAAATCATTTTAAGAGCAGAAGCTACGGGCACGGCACCATCCTGACGGAGCTACTGCCAGGCAATCCAACACTAACGGATGAAATTCCCTCCCGGAAGGACTTCGACATACCGTATGATGTTATCTATCCAGTGAGGAAAGACTGGGAAAATAATGCAATTATCAGGCCTAACGAAATTGCAGTATTTACAGAAGGCTCGAAAACAGGGGGAAGGAACAGGCTCCGGCATCTTCTCAAAAGACCCGAAACTTAATGTATCCTTAAGACTACCGGATACAAGTAGTGTCTTTTAATCAGAAGTTCTG
Source organism: Neoascia interrupta (assembly GCA_947623515.1). Classification (NCBI taxonomy): domain Eukaryota; kingdom Metazoa; phylum Arthropoda; class Insecta; order Diptera; family Syrphidae; genus Neoascia; species Neoascia interrupta. Next base: position 87,813,994 of record OX392462.1, read on the forward strand.
GCTGTACTTAGAGCGGAGGAGCTTTTGCAGATGAGATCGATATCCAGAAGTGATATCGCCATTTACATCGTTAGCCAGGCTTCGCTCAAGGCAATGGATTCGGTCAAATTCAAATCTAATTTAGTCAGGGGCTGTCGCACCGAGTGAGACTGTGAACCGAGTGAGACCGTGCTGGGTGCCAGGACACTGCGGTATAGAGGGAAATGAACAAGCTAACGAGCTTGCAAAAAGAGGAGGTCTCCTCGAAAATAGTGTGGTTTTTAGCATCAAACCACCCCTCTGCGTAAACTTTAGATAAAATAGACGGCACAAACCTTAGGGGCCTCCGGGGCTATTACAGGGAAATTGAATGTGTCATCAGGGAGCATGTTTAGGTTGTTTTGCCTTTTGAGTTGTTAAATTCAACTGGTTCCCCAGGGATCGCGATGGGCCCTTTTTGGTGCCTAGTGTTTATGTGGCCCTTTTTTACCACACAACTGTTTAACCTAACCTAACCTATCTCTTTGGCTGTAATCATAGCTATCATTTGATTGCTTCATTAAAAATTTTATGTTCGTGTTTTTAGAGGTTTGAGTAAACAATACTGACATTGATTGGTCTTTAAATGAATCTAACGAGTTATAAAATTTTCCGAGTAAAAAAATACCTTATTTTGACTGAAACTTTCGTTCAAATCCACTTTTAAAATTTCACTGACAGAAATCGATTTAGATGAACAGCTGATCTTCGTTTCTGTGTTTCAGAACATAATCGTTTCACTGAATGTATTGCATTCTCTTTTCATTCTATCTGTAAGTTCTACTTTCAGTGATCAACCGTAACCTCAAACACCTGTGTTAGATAAGTTTATTTTGCCATTGCCTGGTCTTTGTACTCCTTGCTTTTGCCGTATTTTTCAATTTAAACAAGTGGGAAAGTGCAACAGTGGGTATGCAAAAGCTTCAGTCCATCTACACGGATTGCTACGACGGATCTGCTACGGATTGCATCTACGACGGACAGCTAATTTTCGAACTTGATCTGAACAACTGGACTTCCAGCCAACCCACGAAATTTCAGCTCTCTACCTTAAAACTTAAAACCTAAAAGTTGTTTACATACGGAGGGACGGACGGACGGGCGGACATGGCTTAATCGATTGTTCTGTCAGTCCCATTCATATCTTTAAAAGGTCTTAGGGGTCAACAGTGATTATTTCAATGCATTACAAACTATACATCAAACTTCATAAACCCTGGTTCGGGTATAAAAACATGCAGCAGCACAATTTTAAAGAGATCAAAGCAAAATGGGAAGCACGAGACTTCGAAACAAAGCTCATTTTGGAAGTTAAAACCATTGTTGCGCTTCTCCAAAGATAGTGAGGAACACAGTAACCGTGGACGGCCAGAAAATACTTGGGTGGACATTGCTTTTGTTTTGGGAAAAAGATGTAAGAAATTTCTTTTGTTGTGCTTTGTATGTTTCTTAACAAAAGTATCTATGCTTTTAGCTGACGAATGCCAAAAAAAACAATGCAATACCCTTAGAATACTCCATACCTAAAGGTGCCGAAGAAGTAAGAGATAAAAATGAGACCGATCGACAGGAGAATCGGTTAAACCATGTCCGACCCTCCGTACGAATACAAATTTTAGGCCATACATTTTAAGCCAGATAGTTTACAGTAAGTGAGTGAGCTGGAAGTCCTGTCCATTAGATCAAGTTTGAAAACTAATTGAATCCGCCCACAAACACGCCCACTATAAGCCTGTATGTGCGACCATCACTTGTTTTTAAAATACTTTTTTTTTATTTATCCTATGTTACAATGATGCTAGCGCACTAATTTTCACGGTGTGACATTGCCTTGTAATTTCATACAAATAATTTAATTTTTAGCAAAAAATTTCTGTTTTTCAATAAATGTATATGAAACTCGATTAAAATTCCAATACAAGAAATCTAGATGTGAGCATTTTCTAACTTTTTTGTGTATCTAGTATATGTTTCCGCCCACTTTTATGTGCGTGGCGTATAAAAAGTTTTTTTTTTTAATTTTACAAGTGAGTAAGTGCAAGAGTTCGTCTGTGACTTCTTCTTATACCCGACCCTATATGCCGTGTAACACCAAATCTTAAATTTTTTTTGTCCCGAATTATTAAGTAATTGTAGTTTTGTTTGAATCATAGCAAAATGCGTTGAAACAGAAAATTGTTACAGAAAAACCGTTTTTTTTCTAAACTCGCCCCTTAAAGTGGGCGGAGCTCAAAACTTTGTATGGAGCAAACCTAGCAAATAAGAATAGCAATATTTTGATTATTTGTTATATTTTTTTTCCAATTTGGAGTAAACTTTCCGCGAAATCGGATTTTTAAAGATCTAACATGGCAAAAGTGGGCATGGTCGAAATAGTGGGCGGGCCAATTTTTGCCTTCATAGAGGTTTTGGGCCATTATTGCTCTATACCAAAATTTGAGTTCCTACGCCTTCTCTAACTTGACCAAAAGGCATTTTGAAAGAAAATTTGAAATAGAGGTTGTCTTACATTGAACCAAGTAGTGGGCGTGGCCGTTGGCGGATTTAACTAATTTTCGCACTTTGTCTGTACAAAATAAGAACCAAGATACACTTCAAGTTTCAGCGTCCTAGCTCAATTTGAAAGACCTAAAAATGTCACACATACGGACGGACGGAGGGGCTAAAAGGTCTAAGGAGTCTACGGTGATTATGTCACAATATACCCTCGGTCGGGTATAAAAAGGCGGAATTTCAGTCCAAAATGTATGCGACCACTTAGTATAAAGCATTCAACAGCTATATTTTTATATCCCGCCCCCTTTTTGGAGGCATGGCAGTTTCTTTTTTTGGTAGGGTAGGGTATCTTACAATCCCCCTTATACCCTATTCTTATTCCTATTCTCCTTTTCATTCTTATTCCTATTTCTGTATCCATCCCCGTTCCGCTACCATTCATGCATGATTTTAAACAGAAAAAAAATTTATTCCTTGTAAAGTTTTGTTCAATCTATTTTTTAAAAGGCCTTGGCATATCCAACTCCTTTAAACAAAAATCAATATTAGCATAGAAGTATACAAGTTTGCGGCTAAAACTTACGCCGAAATGTAATTACTTGGTTCAATTTCAATAATTTTGTGAAATTGACCTTTAAGTATAACAAATCTAAAACGTTATACTTTATGTGCTATTTTGTTTCTTGTTCTTCCTCAGTAAAGCTTAAAAGCAGTCGAAGTCCAAGTTTTCCTAGAAAATTATAGGTTTTTCTCGATTTCTGTCTCCAAATGTGGGCGTGGCCCAAAACCTTATTTGAAACAAATATAAAGCAAAGTATTCTCTACATAATATATTAAGCAAAAATTTTCAAATCTGTAACAAAAATATTGAATACATTGCATTTTAATGTTTACTCTTTAAATCGATGCCACGCCCACCAGGGGCGGTCTGCCGATTTCGTTTTTAGTTTTTATGTCTTATAGTCATAAAGAGATACGAAATTTCAAATTTCAGCTTTTCACGACGTCTTACAATTTTGAAAGCACTGGAGGTAGTTGCATATTTAAACCAAATGTGGGCGTGCCTTTGGGCGGATTTCAAAAAATTAAACACTTTTGTTATCTCGAATGACGGAAAGCTCACATACAAGAATTCAGCTTTCTAGCTCAAAACTGAAAGCCTAAAATTTGGTGACATACGTACGAACGCACGGACGAACATGGCTGATTCGACTCAGAATTCGGTCTCGACCATATGCCCTTAAGATCCTGGTGGTTTTCCGTTATTAATTCTCTGTGTAACACTTTCGCCTGTATCAAACTTATACTCTATTCCTGTGGAATAGGGTATAATAAGTGAGTAAGTGGAAGAGTTCGTCAGGGACAAACTTCTATACACCCGATCCTTTATGCCGTGTTACACCAAATCTCAATGTTTTTTTGGCCCGAATTCATATGTTATTTGTATAGGCAATTTTCGGACGGGCGGACGGACATGGCTTGATCGATTAAAATTAATATACCCTGGGTCGAGTATAAGGACTGCCCGAATATTGTTTATGACTTATTTCAATGCCGTTATTGTTTTTATACCCGACTTTATTGCTTATAAATCCTTTTGAGAAAAGGATAAAACTAGATCGATCACCACCACATAGATCGAACATATCCGGAAAAAGCAGTCCATCGGTTTTTTTTTTTTTTTCCGTGGGTAGGAAAAATCTTTATAGGCACTACAAGGACCGGCCGCGCGTGCTCATAGTAGTGTGAGATTCTTACTCACTAAAAAACCTCCAATTTGCTGTCAGACTACGACTAAGTTTTCTTAACAAGTAGTTCAAGCTTCTGTAGTAATCGCGTGTGGCAGGCTGCCTTCCAACGAAGGCACCTACAATACCGTCAATTTATGCGGTTTCATCTTATGCTGCTAGATCTAACGGTCTCATTCGTTGTATTCGGCGCGTAAGATTTGTCTGATCCAAAGTTCGGATGATTTTATTGCTGCAGTATCCGCGAAGACGAGTACTAAGTTTGCGAGCAAAGTTTGTTACCTCGTCAGACACGGTTGCGATTCCTAGATCTCGGTGTAGATCGCTATTTTTTATGTACCATGGAGCATTAACGATTGCTCTGAGTGTCTTATTTTGAAAAGTTTCTAAAATAGATATATTCCTTGGTTTAGTACAACCCCAGAGTTGTATACCGTACGTCCAAGATGGTTTTAGCACTTGCTTATACAAAAGCAGTTTGTTATATATGCTTAGTTTCGAAAATCTTCCCATAAGCCAATTCATTTCTCTTAACTTGATTTCGAGCTCGTCGCATTTCTTTTTAACGTGCGGCTTCCATTTAAGTTTTGCGTCTAGAGCCATTCCTAGATATTTCGCTTCATTTGAGTACGGGATTTGTACCGAGTTAATGAAAAAACGTTTGTTGTTTATCTTTTTATAAGTAAAGTTAACATGCGTTGACTTAGTCTCGTTAAGGACGACTCGCCAGCTCTTCGTCCAGTCGCATATTTTGTCTTAAGCGCGCTGGAGTTTCCTTGTTGATACTTCAACTGTCGTATCAATAGCGAGAACAGCAGTGTCGTCTGCGAACGTAGCTTAAATTGTTCCCTCATCGTGGGGAATGTCTCTTGTATAAAGCAAAAATAATATTGGGACGAGAACGCTTCCTTGCGGGACACCGGCATTTATCTCTTTGAATTCCGAGTACTCATTTTCGTACCTTACGCGAAAGATTCTGTCTTTAAGGTAAGACTCTAAGATTCTATGGAGTTTTTCTGGTAAGCTAAGCCTTAACTTGTACTTCAGGTCTTCGTGCCACACCTTGTCGAAGGCTTGCTATACGTCGAGAAAAGCGCTAGTACATACCTTTTTCGATTTCGTTTGTTAATCGATAGACCTGGTTGATTGTTGAATGCTTTTTCCTAAATCCGAATTGGTGACCCGGAATCAATCGTCTTTCTTCAATGATTGGTTGCAACCTTTTAAGCAACAGTTTCTCGAATACCTTAGATATTATCGGCAGTAGCGAAATAGATATGTTTGACTTTTTGTCATTTGGACATTTTCCTGGTTTCGGAACCATTATGACCTCGGCCACTTTCTATTGCCTTGGAACGTATAAAACTCTCATGGAAACGGTTATGATATAGAGTAGCTTGACCAAAGCTTTTTTCGGTAGCTCCTTTAGAATTTCGCTAGTAATTAAGTCGTAGCCAGGGGTTTTGTTGTTTTCCAGATTATGTATCGTTTGACGAAGTTCAGCCAATGACACGGTTTTTATTCTATAATTATCTTGTACCGCATAAGGATTGAGCTCCTCGACCAACGGTTCCCCGTCAAATGGTTTCAATGTTCCTTCTAGGTAATCTGCAAATAAATCCACTTTTTCTTTGTCTTCTCTCGCCCATTCGCCGTTGGCTTTTCTTAATGGCGCAGAGTGTGCTATAGGCTTCTTAACGGACTTGACTGCTTTCCAAAGAGAGAAGTTCGAACCTTTATCGGCAGTCAAACTTTCGAGGTAAGCAGTATTCTCGCGACTTTTTAAATCTTGAAGTTCGTGCTTCAGTTTGCCATCTTCACGTTGCCATCTCTTGCGCGCTCTCCTCTTTTCGCATATTAGCTCTTCTATTTCTCGCGGATATATTGTTCTGCGACGCGCTGTCATGCGACTTCTTTAACATCATACTTGAGAGAATTGTGCAGAACTCTCGCGCCAACACCAGAGGTACAATCTTTCAAAAGTCCGTTCAACTATTCGCATACGGAGACAACATTGACATAATCGGTAGAACAAAGCGTGATGTCAGTGAAGCCTTCGTGAGTATTGGGACGGAAGCGGCGAATATGGGCTTAGCAGTCAATGAGGGCAAAACCAAGTATATGCTGTTATCAAGAAAAGACACCCAACACCGACGTCTTGGACAAAACATCACCATCGACAGCTATGACTTTGAGGTAGTTAGGGACTTTGTCTACCTGGGTTCCGCTATCAATTCAGACAATTACACCAGCGCTGAAATTAAACGAAGGATAACTCTTGCCAATCGCTGTTTCTTTGGGTTAAGAAAGCAATTGAGTAGCAAAGCTCTCTCTCAAGCAACTAAAGTGTCCATGTATAAGACCCTCATCATCACAGTCCTGCTTTACGGTGCAGAAACATGGACCCTGTCAAAGATGAAAACACTTTAGGCTGCTTCGAGAGGAAAATTCTTCGGACGATTTACGGTCCCGTCTGCATAGACGGAGAGTGGAGGAGGAGATATAACATCGAACTGCACGGGCTGTACAGCGATACCGACCCAGCCAAAAGAGTCAAAACTCAACGTCTACGATGGCTGGGTCATCTAGAGCGGACGGACACCAACGCCCCGGCCCGGAAAATAATCGAATCCACACCGCAGGGACGGCGCGGTAGAAGAGCACTGAGACTCAGGTGGCGCACGCAAGTGGAAGGGGACCTCAGCAAACTTCGCGTGCAAAACTGGAGATGGCTAGCTAGAGACAGAGCTGGCTGGCGAAGCTTGTTGGCTGAGGCCCAGGTCCACCCCGGACTGTAGCGCCACCTTAAGTAATAATATTGTTCTGCTGTTCGATAATTCGGACCTCTGAAAAGAAGTCTTATACCACGCAGCGCTCTGAATAACTCTCACGAGTTTATCTAGTTCGTTTTCTATTTCAAGAAGCGTTTTGATCGGTACTTTGAAGCTATATTTTCTTTGCAGTATTTTCTAAAGCCGTCCCAGTCGGTGTTGTTGTTATTTAATCTAGGCGCTCTATTCTTTTTCGCTAGGCTTCCGCCGATTTGCAAAAGAACTGCCGAGTGATCTGAACAGAGATCAACGCGTTCTTCTACATTCGTAAGGCAACGAGGTACTCCCTTAGCGATAAAGAAGTCGACGAGATCAGGTATTTTATTTCTGTCGGTTGGCCAATATGTTGGCTTTCGCGTCAATAAGAAGATCACGCCGCGTTTTGTACTTGCTTTAAAGAGGGCTCTGCCTCTTGTTGAATTGCACCGTGGGCCCCAAAAACTATTTTTCGCGTTAAAGTCCCCGCCGATGATAAAGTTTGACCCAAGTGAATCAAAGAGCAGAGCAAGATCTTCATCTGCCAGCCGATACTGTGGAGGAAAATAGCTCGTCGCGATGTTGTAATTTATGTGACTTAATTTTACTGAGACTGAGGTTATTTGCATAGAGTCAAGTTCTATTTCTTCGTTTTTGGAGTGCCTAATGCAGTCTTTAATGTAGATAGAGGATCCACCTCTCGAATTTTCTGAAGGATGATGCCCGTGATAGTCAATGTAACCTTTTATTTTGCGTGCTGAACCCTTTTTAAAGTGGGTTTCCGAAATCAGGCATATGTCTACATTATTCTTCCGTAGGAATACTTCTAGTTCGTCAATTTCTTGCAAAAGGCCGTTTGCATTCCATGTAATTATTTTGATTGACTTTCCTATATTCTTTATTTTTTATTTAATGCTTTTCGAGGTTTTAACTCGAGCTGGCTCAATTTGTTGAATATTACTTGATTAAGTTTCGCCTGTTGCTCAAACTTTTCTAAAATCATGCCTAGAATTTGAGAGACTGAATCTGATGCGGCCGATTGTGGCTTACTTTCACGTGACGCGACTTGAGCGTACGATCTTGGACCAACTTGACTGCTGACATCGCAATCCGTCGAGAGATGTTCGCCGGCGCATTTTACGCATCGCGGCTTTTTCTGGCAGTACGCTTGCGTGTGTCGGAAACCTTGGCATCGCTTACGTCGAGGAACTAGCGTGTTGCCCTTCCGCTTGGGCTCGATTTTTACCTTGATGTTAAGGATTGATTTAATTTTGTAGATTTCGTTAATATTTTCCGTTCTATCAAAAGAAAGCATAAAAATTTGCAGGCCGCGTCGGACAACAGCGGAATCTTTGCCTTCGTCCGTACGTTGCTTCTCTTTCTTTATTATGTTCACGGCGTCAAGAATCTTAAAGCCTTGGGCTTGAACGTCTTGTATTATTTCGTCCTTGGTACACGATGGGTGTAGTCCCCTCGCGATAACCCGCAGCGGCTTTTCGAGGTGATTTTCATAAGTAAACCATTGGATTTTCTCTAAATTTAACTTTTGTGATAGTGACCGATAGGCATCAGAGTCATCGACGTTAACTTTCCATACGTTGTTTCGAAGTGATGTTAAGTTATATTTCGTCCCAAGAATATTTTTAAGGGTGTTTCGCAACTTTCCGTAGTCCGCGATCCCAACGACATTTATTGCAGGTGGTCGGCAGTTTTTTTCTTGGGGTATTCCTGTCGCTTTGTTTGATACGACTGGTGTTTCTTCTTTTTGCTGCACGGTTTCTACTTCGGGTGAAAAACCGGCCTTTCGTTTCTTGGTAAGCCTTTTCCTAAAGACCGGATTCGTTTCGCGTGCAAGTTCTTCCTCGTCCATCTGGTATTCACATTGACGTTTCGGCGTTTCCTCGCATACTATAGTACCACGGGGGTTCCTTAAGGCTTCATTTTCTTAACGTAACGAATCTACTTCGCTTTTAAGCTCATGGTAGAGACGTTCCATTTCATTAAGTCCTGATTAACCGGCGGACTTCCTTTCCCGGAGACCTTCGATCCAGCTGGTGGAGATCGAGGCACCCTTGATTTTTTTAAAAAGGGACTTATAAGCAATAAATGGCTCTCCCCACAATCCGTAGAGCCTACCTCCGAAGAGGGTGGATTTGCCAGTGAAACTGGATTGCCACCTGGGGAAATAATATCTTTCGTTTTTTACATTGCATAGTTTGTATGCGCTACGCGCTCGGCATACGGAGGGTGGATTTTAGTCGCCTCTTACGACAGGCATGCCTTACCTCGGGTATATTCTAACCCCTACCCGAAGGGGTCCGCTAGGTTAATACTGAAAATACACGAAAAATGCACTTTCTATTGTGAATGCAATTGAAAAAATGCAGTTGCAAATATAACTAAATGCAATGAGCGGCACCAGATAAGGCCTGGTCGATTATGTGAAGAGTACTTCCTCAAACATTTAAGTACCAAAAAATAATTTGTAGAGTACATAGGAACCGAAATAATAAAATAAATAAATAAATAAATAAATAGAGTGGACAAAGATAAGTTCGACAAAGATGGACTTAGCCCTCGCAACATTCTACCCTGCAATTTATTTCTGTTTTGAGAAATCGGTTCCGTTCTCAGTTCGTAAAGACTACACGTCATCCCTGCCCTGGTTACCAACGAGTTACGGTCACTTCGAAACAACAGGAACAAATTATGGCGAAAATTCTTAAGAACTCGATCCGAATCAGATTCCACGAATTACCAACATATATATAGCCGCTTTTCCGATCTCACCGCATGCAATTTAAGCTTATATCTGATCCAAAAAGTTTCTATCAATTTGTTAATATTAAAAAAAAACTGACGGCTTTCCCCCAACTTTCAAATATCTCCATAATACGTCAACAGACCCAAAAATAATTGCGAACTTCTTTGCGCAATTCTTGTGCCAATCATTCCCCGAATCCACCATAGAACGTGATATCGATTACTTCGGCTATATGAGCAACTGTCCTCAGACATCTCTTATCTCTGTAAATATAACCCAAGTATTGGTAGGAGACAACATAATAAAGCTAAAAGATGATTATTCTCCCGGCCCCGATGGTCTCCCGGCTATAGTTCTCAAAAAATGCATGAACAGTTTGGTGGCCCCTCTTACTGCCCTGTTCCGTTTGTCTAACACAACAGGAGTGTTCCCATTTCTATGGAAAGACTCTTACATTATTCCCAGACATAAGAAGGGTCACAAGTATGATGTTTGCACTACAGGATAATCGCAAAACTATTATGTACACCCAAACTCTTTGAAAACACCGTTTACCAAGAAATCCTGCCTCACTGTAAGACACTTATCTCCATCGACCAACACGGGTTCTTAAAAGGTAAATCCACCACTACAAACCTAATTGAATTAATCTCTAAGCCCTTGTGTGCACTAGACTATGGAAAGGAAGTTGACGCCATTGCCACCGATTTCAGCAAGGCCTTTGACAAACTCGCGCACCAAGTTATAGTTTTTAAGCTTAAAGCGCTCGGCTTTCACCCTTGTTTTGTCAAATGGATCAAATCATACTTGGAGGATCGACAATACAGAGTCGTTTTCAGATCCTCGGTCTCAGACTCAGTTAATGCAACCTCTGGGGTACCTCAATCCAGTCATCTAGGACCAATCCTCTTCATTCTTTCAATCAGTGACGTTTACATGATCATGATAAATTTTGATTTACCCGTCTTTGCAGAAGACATGAGAATTTCTTAGGTAATCTCCTCGCTCTTGGATGCCTTTTATATACAGAACGACCTTAACCAATTTTCAGAGTGGTGTATAAGGAACCTTTTGGACCTCAACGTCAATAAACTTACTTGACTTATGTTAGACTTGTCCTTGAATATGCCAGTCAAGTTTGGTCTGCCTACCAACAAATTTATATACAGAAAATAGAAGCAGTCCAAAGAAGCTTTCTTCGCTTCGCCCTGCGTGGCCTTGGTTGGACAGATCCCATAATTTTACCATCCTATAAAGATCGATTAAAATTAATTAATATGCAGTCCTTTAAAAGGGAACAGGAGATTGCTGATATTCTCTTCATCCACCAACTTCTTACTGGCAACATCGATAGCCCACAACTCTCACAGCTAATCACCTTCAATCCTAACACCCGGAACCATCGATCAGTACCTTTCATTCGACTAAAATCCCATCGCACTCACTATGGTCACTTTGAATCTATTTCTAGAATGTTACGTATCTGTAACAAGCACGCACAATCGTTTAGCCTTAATAGAACCAAGAGCACACTTAAAAATAGTCTTTTAAATCAACCCAATCCCGAAAACCCTTAATATCCCAAAGTTCTAATCTACCCTCTTTTTCTTAGCTTTAAGTTACAGTTAGTTTAGATTGTTTAAATTCTTAGTTTGAAGCTTACAATAATTAATAAGCTAATAAATTGCCCCCGAGGGGGGGCGTCACTTCGCGCTATCCGAAAGGGATAATTCCACTCCATTTAACTTGGGGAGTTTGAATTGCGGTATCTTGTACTTCCTATTAAAAAGAACCAAGTCCGTTTTTAAAGGGTTAACACTGAGACCACAGCTTTTGGTCCAGATGCTTATAGTCCTCAGAGCACCCTATATGATTTCACTTAAGATATTTCCCTGCACCATTACCACCACGTCATAGCACTTAGCTTCCTTAGAATGTTGTTGATAACCACCACTCACAGGAGCGGAGATAATACTTTACTTTACTTTGCCCAGTTCAATGCCAGCGTCTACTAGAGCTTTTACAATGGAACTGCGCTCTACGTTGTTAAAAGACCCTTTAATGTCAAGGAAGCAAACTCTTTTGCTTTGCCTCCAAAAGCTGAAGGAATATATCCTATTCTTATTTTTCCATTATTTCCGTAAGGTTCCATTATTTTTCGTTAGGAAACTGGGAACGCACGCTTTTTTAGAAAGCATCTTGAGTAGCTTCGAGGGCTTATCTGTTGCTGCGATGGATTCGCAGCAACAGATTTGGCAAAACATAGGAATGCCAGGTTTGGCAAAACATAGTTCGCTACTCATCAGCCGGCCGAAACCGGTTAAATCTTCGTAACTTAAGCCCCCACACCGGCGTCATTGAAGATGACGCTCACGACAAGGCGTTGCCACGTGGAGGCAGCCAAAGAGATAGAGAGTCCTTACATTGAGCAGTTTCTGCTCTCAGTTGACCTTTTAAAAGTTTCAAAGCTTATTTACGTTATTTGAATGTCACCGATAGACTTCTTGAACAGATCATAATTTCCAAGAAGCAGGAAAAGATGCACTTAGAAGGTAACACTGAGGTGGTTGGGCAGATTCGATGACTTCTCCTGGCAGTTTGCAAAATAATGATGATGATAAGGGTTTTAACCGCACACCACCCGGATCAACAGAAAGAAAAAGATTATTCGAGTTTGTCAGTTTCTATTTACCCACCTAGGTACTTAAAAATAAATTGAGTGGAGCAACAGCTCGAGGTGAACCAGGGACAACTTCTCACTAATGTATGCTGTGTGTGTTAACTTCTTCATATACAAGGGGACCTACAATTTTATTGTCGAATCTGAACGGCACTTTGAGAAGTTTTTCAAGACAAATGATACTCTCTACTAGCTTTTGCTAATAACTCTCAAGTGAAATCCTGCAGACAACCGTCATCAGTATACGGTTTATGAAAGACCATTTAGCTCCGCGACTCTTTTAAAGGATAATCGACGAAGAGAGAAAGTGATGATATGATGATAAAACTGTAAAAACTACATTTTTTGTAGTCGTACGTCACTCATAGAGCCTTAGGCACGTAGCCCGTTTCTAGCAGTAGCCCATAGTAAGGTACACACCATTGGCAACCGAAAGATGCACTTAAGGTAGAAGGTATCTAAGCAGCTTCTCCATTGCATAAAACGCTTCCAGTTTTTCCCGCAGATACTTTTCCATGCAAAGGTTTTTTGTGAAGATAATTCCTATATACGTACTTATATTCTTTAACGATCTGAATGGTTTTGCCGCTAAGCTTCCACTTCTTATTCATGCAGGTTCTCCCTCCACCCCTCTTAAATTCCGGAAGTGATTCCAAGCAGCAGGGGACTTGATAGGCACACAGCTTTGTTTTACACCCGTCGTTGTACAAAACTAATGACAAAGGTGTTCTCTGCTCCATACAGCTGCAGAATGTTATTGGTAGAGGTCCTCAATCACTCTTCAAAGTATTCGCCACAATAGAGCACCGAGGTCTTTGATGTCAAAAACTGCTTTGAAGTCCGCGAAGAATGCATAGGTACGTCTTTTTCCCATTTGTTCAAAATGGCTCAGCAATGCTCTTTAGAACAAAAATATGGTCAATGCTAGAGTAGCCAGACCTGAAGCCGGCTTGGCATTCGCCTAAGAGGTTATTCGCAGCAATCCACGAGATTAAACGTCCGAGCAAGATTGAAGTAAACAAGTTGTAAATACGGTGCGTTTTAAAATGAAGTACCTACGTCTGTAGTTTGTTAGATCAGACCAGAAAAAATGCCTAGCTTGCATTTTCTGAGGTTAAGATAGCACATAAACACCTAAATTTTAATCTTAAAGCGAACACAGACAAATACATCTAAGAGTATATAGGTTTGAAGAAATATATACCGTTAATTGAATTGTTTGAGTAAAATGATATCGTTGAGTGCTATTAGAAGCTTCTGCAATTACATTAATACATTATTGATTAACTCAGCAAATAGCCAACCCCATTCGTACCTACGCAGTTTATCTGACAACAAGGGTACAAAAAACAAAAATCGACAGCGCTCAAGTGCTTTGCATTGAGGAAACGACACCTATAAACATTAACTTGTCAATAAAGGTAATTCATTATGTCGCAACGAAATACCCAGAAGACCAACAAGTGTCTACTTTTATATAATTTTCCCCATCGACATCGCATCCAATAACTTTACCACTCTTTTCAACATCCCTTGTCCAATAATGTATCTCCAATGCATAGTAAAAGGCAAATGTGTCTGTAGAGGAAAACGAACACATCTACAACGATTTCCTTTTATGTGGATGTTTGAACATAACCACAAAATTTTATTCACCTGCAGACGATGAATTCGCGTGACACGTCAGCTCAATTTTACAAAATATATTTTGAGAAATTTATTTTCCTGTCGTTACAATTTTGAACGTGTTTGTCTCATGTGCCTTTCAACCCTATAAAAATAAGAGTATAGCAACGTAGCAAACCAATAAGAGCGTTCGTGAGTACAGTGCACAGTTGTTAAGAAGGTTCGTGTGAGGATACATTCAAGTATGCTGGGTACTAAATGTTTTCTGATGCATAGCATAATACACAATATTTGTACCTACATACGTACATATGTATATGTAGATACCTTCCTATATATTATTTCATTATAGTATAGGTATAAACGGAACTCCGATTCAACTAATAAAGGTGGTTGGAAGGTATCTATGTAGATATAGGTACCTACCTACATTTTCTACAGAAATTCCACAATAAAAAAAACCGATTGGATTTTTCATGTCGTTAGGGCATCTTAATATCTATGTATGTATGTAGATACGATATTTTAACCGCGACCACGTGGAAATAAGAACGAACTTTATTTCGATGGAATTAAAATAGATCAAAAAAGTTAGGAATCTAAAGCGTTTTAACAAAGGTGCACACAAAAATATTAGAGTTACTGCAAATGGCATAAAGTCTACTAGGTCTACGTACTCCAATTACTAAATGTATCAGCACTATGCGCCATTCATCTAAGTTCTGGTGCGCTGGCCGATTTTCAGCACAGTCAGCGATAAAATTTCTATCAGTGCCGGAATCGCGCCATTGCTTTGCGTTTTACTAATCTGTACACAATTAATAGCAGACTTTGTTGGCTTGTGTCTGCAATAAAATCCAGTTGAGGTTCTTACATTTTAAGTTATTCAAAGAGGAGAGCTAGTCAAGCTACTTATGCAAGGTTTGCGCTCATTCATCTATATCACGCGATAGCCTAATGGGTAGATACATACGATCACCGCCTATCTGATCTAGAGGACCTAGGTAGACCAGGATTGTGAAGCAAATATAAATAAACGAGAAGCTGACTTCGTCCAAGAAAGTAAAATATTTAAAAAATAATTTTTTTTTAACTTTTTTCAAAGCATTTTGACTTTATGTGTCACTTGCCACCGTTAACCACCGTCAAACCACTGATCAGATATCATATAGGCTGATATTATAGTGATGCTATAATATAAATCGGTAGCTCCTTACAATTGGCGCAGGACGCTGGAGTTTGACTGCTGACATTGCAATCTGCCGAGAGATGTTCACCGGCGCATTAAACGCATCGCGGTTCTTTTTGGCAGTACGCTTGCGTGTGTCAGAAATCTTGCCATCGCTTGCATCGAGGTACTAGTCTGTTGCCCTTCCGCTTGGGCTCGATTTTTTTTTGCTTTTAGGATTGCTATTATTTTGTTAATTTCGCTTATGCTCTCAGTTACAACAGCTTAATCTTTACTATCATCCGTACGTTGCTTTTCTTTCTTTATTATGTTCATCGTTCATGGTGTCAAGAATTCTAAAGCCTTGGGCTAAGTAACATATTCTATTACTGTTTCCTTAATGCACGATGGATGTAGTCCCCTCGCGATAGCCCGCAGCGGCTTTTCGAGGTGATTTTCATAGGTTAACCATTGAATTTGCTCTGTATTCAACTTTTTTGGCAGCGACCGAAAGGCGTTAGGGTCATCGACGCTAACTTTCCATACGTTATTCCGAAGCGATGCTAAGTTATATTTCGTCCCAAGAGTATTTTTAAGGATGTATTGTCTTCTAACTTTTCGACGGTTTTTTTCTTGTTGTTGGCTTTGGACATGTTGGCTATGGACACCGGAGATGGAAGTGGGCAAGAAAAAAAAAACTAGTGGGAGGGTTACAATCCGCTATGTTACAAACTATGAATAAAACTTAATACACCTCCTATCCTATGGGATGGGGTATAACAACTAAGATTTATGACACAATTCGGAGCTTGACAGTGGTAAATTGGGATGGGGTATCCAACGATTCGCCTAAGCGGAATGTAACCCTTCCACTAGTTAAATTTCGATTTCATTTAACTTTAATAATATTAAGAATTTCTCAGTTAAATATCGTCTCCTTAAGAAAGGGGCGTGGCATCCACCCCTTCTCAATAAAATCGTATTTTTATACCCCATCCCATAGGATAGGGGGTATATTAAGTTTGATTCATAGCTTGTAACATAGACAAATAATCACCGTAGACCTCCAATACCTTAAGGGCATATGATCGAGACCGAATTGTAAGTCGAATAAGCCATGTCCGTCCGTCCGTCTGTCGGAAATTTTTTAGGCCTTAAATTTTGAGCTAGGAACTTGAAACTTGATATCTGTTCTTTCTAGGTCCCGAAGCAGTACAAGTGTAAATTTTTTTGAAATCCGCCCACTGACACGCCCACTTTACTTAATAGCATGAAAAATCAAAGTTGTCGCAGGAATGACAAGAAACTTTTCGGATTAACCGCGTTAATAAATATTTTTTATGAGTGCAATACTAGACTCACCCCGAACGTTTTGCAAGTTGCATTTCCACGTTGCAATTTTCCCGGTGAGCACGCCATAGGGTCGCTCCCCATTATAAGCAACGATACGTACGGTAAGCGTTTTCATTAATGTAGGAACTTGAAATACCATCATAAGGGCTATTTGGTCTACTTTAGTATTCTCCTTCTTCTCACCGATTAGAAAAATACTCCCACTTGAGTTTCAAGGGAGAGAAATGGATAAAAGACCGAAACACTGCAGCAGTACTATAATTTTTTGTAAAATGCTTTCTTCATTGTCTTCTTTGTTTCTTAAGTTTGCAGTCGGTAGCTCGCAGTATTGGTAGCCACACTTGTGTGTAATGATACTGTTTGTTACTTTTATTTGTTTATACCCTATCCCATAGGATAGGAGGTATATTAAGTTTGTCACATAGTTTGTAACACGGTAAAATAATAATGGTAGACCCCCAAGACCTTAACGGCATATGATCGAGACCGAATTCTGAATCGAATGAGCCAAGTGCGTCCGTCCGTCCGTCCGTCTGTATGTCACATGTTTTTAGGCCTTACATTTTGAGCTAGGGTACTGAAACTTCGTAGGTCGGCGGCAAGTGAAAAAATTTTTGAAATCCGCCCAAAGACACGCCCAAAATCGATCTAAATATGCAACTACCTCCAGATTTTTCAAACTTAAAGACGTTCTAAAAGGCTGAAATTTGACATTTAGCATCTCTTAGTGAATATAAGACACAAAAAAAGACAAATTTGATTGGTAAACCTCCTCTAGTGGGAGTGGCATCTATTTTAAAGGTAAATTTTCAAATGCAGTTTACTCAGTATTTTTGCTCGAAATTGAAAAAAATTTGGCTTGTGGGCGTGTCCTTGGGCGGATTTCAAAAATTTTTACACTTGTACTACTTCGCATGACGTGGACCTTAGGTACGAAGTTTTAGCACCCTAGCTCAAAATTTAAGGCCTAAAAACATGTGACATACAGACGGATGGACGGGTGGACATGGCTCATTCGATTCAGAATTCGGTCTCGATCATATGCCCTTAAGGTCTTGGGGGTCTACCATTATTATTTCACCGTGTTACAAACTGTGTGACAAACTTAATATACCTCTTATCCTATGATGTGGGGTATAATTATCCTATGGGATAGGGTATAATTATCCTATGGGATGGGGTATAAAAAGAAAAAAAAAACATCTAAATATTTACTCATTTCAAACTTTAAATTTAAAAAATATCATTTTATGCAGAGAAGAATTTTTAAATTTGGTTTGTCATGTGCAGAAATAGTTTCCTCTGAAATTGGATTGGCAATGAGATATTGTGCAATTCTGTTGGAAGTCTATTCCATAAACGAATTCAATTAATATAGAAGGAACGTTCCTCAAATTGTATGTGAAAACCGCGGCAGAATCAATTTTAAACCCCTTTGAGATCTTGCAAACTCAAGTTTTTCGCTTAAATATTCAGGGCATCTACTATAAAAAATATTATAAAGTTTTAGAATATTTCGAAGGATATAAAAATCACCCAGGTTTATCCCCAAAAGAGAAGGTTTTAAGTGAGATACACTGGTAAATCTCGGAATGTTGTTGATAAACCTGATGCAATCATTAAAAGCAACATTAATTTTACGTTTACACTCGTGATCAAGACAAGGATATACAGACATGTTATACTTAAAAAAAGGTAGCAACAAGCTTTGCACAAGACGTTGTTTCAAACTTGGAAGTAGCAACTGTGAGTAAGACCTTAGGCTGTGAATACCAAAATACATTTTTAGTATTAGGAAAACAAAAGCAGACCAAACACAGTTCCTTGCGGAACACCAGAGTTTACAGTATGCGGATTTGATTTGCCCTCCTCCGTTTATGTGTTTTTAATCGTTTTATATTTATTGTTAATCCAGTAAATAAAGGATATCAATGAATAAATCCCGCTGTAATAGCAAAAACAGTAAAAATAGCTAATACTGCTCCAGTTAATCCTCCCCCTGTAAATAAGAATACAAATGATATTGATCAGAGAATTGCTGGAGAATAAATTAGTTGCAACTAAAAATTTTAGTTCCTGTAGAAATATCAATAATTATTGTTAATTATACCTGACCGAGGGTATTTTAATTTTAATGCATAGTTTGTAACACAATCGCAGACCTTAAGACTTTTTAGAGATATGATCGAGACCGACACGTGAATCGATTAAGCCATGTCCGTCCGTCCGTCTGTATGTAAGAAGGTTTAAGGTCTTCAAAATCCAGCTAGAGAATTGAAACTACACGGCTTGGTCCTTTTGTTGTATATACACAAAGTGTGAAAATTGGCTCAATCCGTCTACGGCCACTCCCCCTACTGGCTTCAGTGTGAGACGACCTCTATTTCACATTTTCTTTCAAAATGCCTATTGGTCAAGTTAGACAAGGCACATGAACTTAGATTTTGGTACTGAGCAATATTGGTCCAAGGCCTTTAACACGGCAAAAATTGGACCGCCGACAATATCGACAACACCCACTTTTAACATGTTAGATCTTTAAGAACCCGATTTCTCGGAAAGTTCACTCCCAATCGAAAAAAAGTTTTATAACAAATATTAAAGATTTTACTATTTGCTAACTTTGTTCCATACAAAGTTTTATAAGACGTTTTTAGGAAAAAAACTGGTTTTTTCTGAAATAATTTCCGCTTTTAACGTTTTTTCTCATGATTCTAACGAAATTATTATTAATTAATTTTAATTTTAAGCTTATGCCCACTTTAGGGGACATGGCCTGTACAAATTATATATGAATTCGGGCCAAGAAACTTTAAGATATGTTGTTACATGGTAAACGAGTATCGGGTCGTACATATAGAAGTGTGTCAATGACGAACTCTTGCACTTACTCACTTGTTTTTTAATTTTTTTCGTTGTATGAAAAAAAACTTATAAATAAACACATACGGCGAACATTTATTGCTTAGCAACGAACAACTTTTTCAAATCGGTCAATTATCTCTTCAAATGATGTCTTCTCTTTGATACAATTTCGATGGATGTACATCATACATATTGAATCAAGTCTTTCATCAGTCATGGTAGAACTTATACTACATTTACACCAACCCCTTAGTTCTGAATTTAGTGAAAAAATTTCGATATCCAATTTTGCCGTTTATACTGGATTTTCAGCGTATCAAATGACAATCGGAGTCAAAATCTGAAATATCAAGTGCTCCATACAGCTAAAATTGTCGTTATTGCTTGCTTATTTTTATACCCAACCCATAGGATATAAAAATAAGCAAGATTCGTAGTTTGTAACATAGAGAAATAATCACCGTAGACTCCCAATACCTTAAAGATCGAGACCGAATTGTTAGTCGAATGAGCCATGTCCATCCGTCCGTCCGTGTGTCGGTAGGTATTAGGCCTTAAATTTTCAGCTAGGAACTTGAAACCTAATATCTGTTCTTTCTAGGTCCCGAAGCAGTACAAGTGTAAACATTTTTAGAATCCGCCCACTGACACGCCCAATTTACTTAATAGCATGAAAATTCAAAGTTGTCGTAGGAAGCTGAAATTTAGTACGCGTTTTCCTCGCTAAAGTGTGTTGTGATTGGCATTACAAAAAAAGACAAAAACTGCCTCCTTTTGGGCGTGGTCATATTCCACTTGCATTTTAATAAACGGTTTTTATTCGATATATTTTTTTTGAATCCAAAAAACTTGCGCTATAAAATGTTCGGATATGTGTGAAACTTATCAACTGAAATGAATAAATTTTTTCCACGCCCACTTTTGGGGGCGTTTTTAAGTATAAACCAAATTTTTAGTGTGAAAATGCAATCAACACGTGTATTCAAGGAAGAAGATTCTTAAACTGAGAAATTCTAAATACAATTGAAGTTAATAGAAACCGAATTTAACAACCGAGATTTATGACACAATTCGGAGCTTGAAAATGGTCAGTTGGGATGTAATATTCAATGATTCGCCTAAGCGGATTGTAACCCTAACACTAGTTATTTGATATACAGGGTGTTTCCAAATTCGATGCAAATATTTTGACACAAGATTCTTGGGTATATTTGAAGAAAAAAAATGTTCTACAGTATGGGCCTATCTCAAATTTTGATACCACTTATTGGGAATTTAAGAAAACACCTACTTTGAGGTACCTTGACCCATACTAACACAAATATCTCCGCTAACACTTTTAACAGGTACTTCATTTAGGACTTAAATTTTAGATGAAATAGTACTCCTTTTAACTGCATTAAAATAAAATTGATGGTTTTTTTTAACTTTCGAGATATTTGCTTTTAAGTCGGATCCTTTTTCCCTGCCCATGACATTTTTTTGACTTTCAAGACACATTTCTGCATAAAATGCGTAATAAACATATCGGTAATTTTTTTTTTTAGTGCACCTAACAATACTTAATAAAAATTGCTAAGACAAGTTACCCGAAAAACCCACAGCTTTTATGATACTTGGGAAATTCCATAGCAGGTAAAATTATGAAAAACTCTTTTCACGAAGCCGCGACAGGTATAAGGTGGAAATATGATTTGTTACCTACTTTTATAACCGCGATTGACAACAAGAACGATTTTTCGACTATGTATTAATAATTTACGTAATTTTTAGAGCGTGCATTTTTATTAGACTACCTGATAAAAAGGTAATTTCCCTATCATTTTTCTGTTAAATCCCAAAAAGGATTAAGTTTGAGGTTGGTCGCCTAGTTGGAAATTTACCTAACGTAAATTGTATAAAAGGTTAGAAAACAAAATTAAATCCATCAAAGTCATTTTTGAAGCTCAGGTGACACAACAGTTGTTAAGAAACCCTACTTGAAATGGCATCTTTTACAAACGAAGAATACGCCGATATTATCTACGTTTACGGCATGTGCAACGGAAGTTCTATTAGAGCACAACAAAGATACCATCAGCTTTATCCTAACCGAAGAGTACCTAATCCCCGCGTATTTACAAATTCGTTTCGAAGACTTCGGGAAACGGGATCTGTTTCAACAAGACGACCTAACGCAGGAGCTTCGCCAGGAAGAATTGCAGTTGATGAAAGAATACTGGAAGCGGTTGCAAATGATCCATCAATCAGCATCAGGCGCTTATCCTTGCGATTTAATGTTTCAACACATAAAATTGTTCGTCTCCTGCATACGGAAAACTTGTATCCTTACCACCATACACCTGTGCAGGAACTGCTTCCGAGTGATTTGGAGCCGAGACTTGAGTTTTGCAACTGGTTGTTAGAGCGGAACTTGGATGACAACGGTTTTATAAGCAGAATCCTATGGACGGACGAATCTCAATTTACTAGGGATGGGATTACAAATTTTCACAATCTACACACATGGGCTGCGGAAAACCCACACACAAGGAGAGAGTCATCATTTCAACACAGATTTAGCGTCAAATTGCGGGCAGGTGTTATTGGAAACAACTTAATCGGTCCCTTCAAACTGCCTCCCACACTGAATTCTGCAAACTATCTGGAATTTTTGCGCAATTATTTAACAGATCAACTGGAGGATGTTCCGGTAACTCAACGAGCTTCGTCATATTTTCAACAGGATGGAGCCCCAGCCCACTTTGGTTGCGAGGTTAAGAATTGGCAGGATGAAAAGTACGCTGGTCGTTGGATAGGAAGAAATGGACCAGTTCACTGGCCTGCAAGATCTCCAGAGCTTACAATTATGGATTTTTTTGTATGGGGGAGAATGAAAGAACTTGTTTTTTCTACAGAACTATCAACTCTAAATGATTTAGAAGATCGCATTCTCCAAGCCTCGTCACAAGTGAGGCAGGAGTTATCTTCAATAAACGTTGACAGCGCAATCCAAAAACGGGCTCTAGCATGCATACAAAATGGAGGAGGACACTTTGAACACCTTATTTGATTGTAAAGTTAACTTAATGAAATAAAAAAAAAACATAAACCAAACACAAGCATTTGTATTCAGAATAATAGGAATTGAACACTATGAATCGAGTTTTTCATAATTTTACCTGCTATGGAATTTCCCAAGTATCATAAAATCTGTGGGTTTTTCGGGTAACTTGTCTTAGCAATTTTTATTAAGTATTGTTAGGTGCACTAGAAAAAAAAATTACCGATATGTTTATTACGCATTTTTCGCAGAAATGTGTCTTGAAAGTCAAAAAAATGTCATGGGCAGGGAAAAAGGATCCGACTTAAAAGCAAATATCTCGAAAGTTAAAAAAACCATCAATTTTATTTTAATGCAGTTAAAAGGAGTACTATTTCTTCTAAAATTTAAGTCCTAAATGAAGTACCTGTTAAAAGTGTTAGCGGAGATATTTGTGTTAGTATGGGTCAAGGTACCTCAAAGTAGGTGTTTTCTTAAATTCCCAATAAGTGGTATCAAAATTTGAGATAGGCCCATACTGTTGAACATTTTTTTTCTTCAAATATACCCAAGAATCTTGTGTCAAAATATTTGCATCGAATTTGGAAACACCCTGTATTTGCTTTAAATACAGAAAACTTGCACCATAAAATGTTCAGATATGTGCATAAGCTATCAACTCAAATGAATAAATTTGTGCCACGCCCACCAATGGGGCGTCTATAAATAAAAAAACAAATTTTCAATATAAGACTGCGATTAACACGTGTATACCACATCCGATAAAAAATATGATAAACCAGTGAGTAAGTGCAACAGTGCGTATGTAATAGCTTCGGTCCGTCTGTAATGGACCGCGGTATACCCTTTTCCTATTTCTACTCTCCTTTCCATTCCTATTCTCCTGTCCATTCTTTCTCCATTCCCATTCTCCTTTCCATTCGTTTATTTTCTTATTTTCCATCCCCGTCCTGTTACCATTTGCACCATTTAAAATAGAAAAAAAAAATTATTTCTTTATAAGTTTTTATTTACTTTGTTTTTTATAGGGGCGCGGCATGTCCAACCCCTTTAACCGAAAATCAATACAAGCATAGAAATTTCCAATTTTGCGGCTAAAATGTATGCAAAACTGTAATTTTTTGGTTCAAATTCAATAATTTTGTGAAATCGACCTCTAAGGATGGGAGGTCGATACATATTTCGTTCATACAAAAAACTTTGTATGAACGAAATCTGAAATAGTATCAAGTAAATTTTATTTCTTATTCTATCCTTAGTAACTGTACTGCTCCGGAAGAAGCGGGCTCTGAGGTGCCCGGGGAAAGGGGAAAGGAATGCAGCTGATAGAAGGGGCGCGCATAGAAGCTTCACGGGCTGAAGGCAAAGGGTCTCTGGTTGGCTCTTTGGCGGTTCCCGTGATCGCCTCCTGTTCTGTTAAACCGAAAAGCAAGAAGAATCAACCCAAGCTCGTTATGAGATTAACTTCGCCTCAAGCCAATGAGTCGCACGGCTTCCAAGTGAAGTCAGTTGTACTCCTATCAAGAGTTGTACTGACAGATGTAAAAACGGGCGTCGTGGGCATGAGTCCACGAAGTGCGCCAATTCATGGAGCTGCCCGTGCACTCGTGATGGATACTGGAACTGTGACCAATATAGTGAGCAGTATCAGCGGACAGAACCTGATCGCCGTGGCTGGCTTTGGTGGTAGGTGTGCTTCTATTTCGTTTACACAAGTCGATCTATAGCACTGTAAAGCTGCAACTGCTCTACTGAGCAGAAGGCTTTTGCCCTGTAGAATTGAAAACCGCATAGAACCATGGGTGTGGAAAGGCGACATCTGTTGTCTTGGTGGATTTAAGGCTTCCTATGACTTTCTTTACGATAAGCAGTCCGATATACCTCGAACTTGTCTTATTGTGTCGAAATCCTTCGAGGCAGTTAAGATCGAAAGGTTTTGCACCCAAGATCTGGTTGCTGCTTCTATTCCTTGCCATGCAAACGGCGAATGGGAAACCTTTTGGAATTCATTCTATCGTCTGACTTCACCATCAACAATGTGGGTCGTCGACTTACATTTGCTACTTCCAGGAGACAGCAGGTAATTGACCTTAGCCTGTCCAACAAATTTTCCAAGACTATCACAAATTGGACGGCATCGCCAGATAACCTTGTCAGATCACAGATACATTGAATTTCAAATCCGCTGTGAAGTTTTGCCTTTGCAAGAGAGGAGAAATCCGAAAAAAAACTAATTGGGCACAGTTTAGAGAGAAGGTTGGCAACTCTGTTCAAGTTCCACTCAAACTTAGATCAAGACAAGGGGTGGAGACTTCTTCTCAACATCTGAATAGCGTCCTACCCGTTGCTCCGCAATTGCGTGCCAGGTTACGAAAAACCCAGAAAACCGATGCCTTGGTGGAATGCCGAACTGCAGCACATTCGTAAAGAGACCAGGAAGCTCCTGAATCGGTCATTAAAAACCAATTTAGTAGAAGACTGAAATCTATATCGATCGAAGCAAAAGGATTTAAGGAGAATTATTCACAAGTCGGAAAATGACTCTTATAAAAAATTTTTTGAGAAGATCGAATCTCTAAGGCTTGTGAAAGTTCTTAAAAGGAATAGACCAAGAAAACTTGCTTCACTTCTCAATCCTGATGGTACCTTCACTGAGACCAAGGCGGAGACCTTAAGTCTTCTCCTAAAGACTTACTTTCTGGCAAATCGGATCAGATTTACTGCAAGCCTCGCCTTGGCTTACATTCCCACACTTTGGCGCATTGTTAAAGTCGTATTCATACCAAAACCTGGTAAGTTTGACTATAGCCTAGCCAAAAGTTCTAGACCCATAAGTCTATCTTCCTTCCTGCTGATAAGGTTGGAGAGACTGGTTGAGCTGCGCATACGCAAGGTTGCTTTTCGATTACATCCTCTTTCTGACGCTTATCGGCGCGGAAAATCCTGCGAAATTGCGCTTAAAAACCTTGTTGGTAGGATTGAATGTGCTCTTGACCAGAAGGAGAACGTGCTGGGCGTTTTCGTCGATATTGAGGGTGCTTTTGATAACGCGATGTTTTAAAGCATGTGCAACTCAGCCAGAAAACACGGTGCAGATGAAACATTAGTTTAATGGATTAGTGCAATGCTAGTGCACAAGACGCTGATAACCGAGGCAGATTGTGGCAAGTGCTAACGCGGGTAAACAGGGGCTGTCCGCAAGGGGGCGTTCTATCTCCCCTTTTAAGGTGCATGGTGGTAGACTCTCTCCTATTGGCTCTAAAACTTCCTACACACAAGCCTACGCGGATGATGTCGCCGTTCTTTCTGTCGGCTCAAACCTAGGGACTGTGTGCTCTCAGGCGCAGAGATCCCTAGACTTGATCGATGATTGGTGCACCAGGAATGCGCTTTCAGTGAATCCTCTTAAAACTACGGTTGTTCTCTTTACGAAAAGGAGAAATGTCACTGGCCTGACTCAACTCGTGCTTAAGGGTATGTTCCCTGCACAAATTTATTGTGGTGTGCTATTCATAATTTTACCTGCTATGGAATTTCCCAAGTATCATAAAATCTGTGGGTTTTTCGGGTAACTCGTCTTTGCAATTTTTATTAAATATTGCTAGGTGCACTAGAAAAAAAAATTACCAATATGTTTATTACGCATTTTTCGCAGAAATGTGTCTTGAAAGCCAAAAATCATGGGCAGGGAAAAAGGATCCGACTTAAAAGCAAATATCTCGAAAGTTAAAAACGTCATCAATTTTATTTTAATGCAGTTAAAAGGAGTACTATTTCTTCTACAATTTAAGTCCTAAACGAAGTACCTGTTGTAAGTGTTAGCGGAGATATTTTTGTTAGTATGGGTCAAGGTACCTTAAAGTAGGTGTTTTCTTAAATTCCCAATAAGTGGTATCAAAATTTGAAATAGGCCCATACTGTGGAACAATTTTTTTCTTCAAATATACCCAAGAATTTTCTTGTGTCAAATAAAAAAATATTTGCATCGAATTAGGAAACACCCCGTATATTATATTACTATTATTATTATATATTATATACTATATTACTATTATATATATTCTAATAAAAAGCTTTATTTTGCTATTGAATGTAGCCAGGTATACTCATTGTTAAAAATCAATTTAAGTAAAGTAAATATAAAGTAAATATCATATAAAGTAAATATGAAAGTTTTTAGCGTTGGAAAAAACAATGTTTTTTTAGTATTATTTGGGCACAGTCTAAATCCTACCGCGGGGCAGAACTTAGAACGCACTTTTTTATTTATTTTTGTTTATTGTTTTGTTTGCGTTGTTTCCAACATACCAAACCGAATTTAATAAAATATTTATTTTTAAGTAGCTAAAGGTAGGTGCTAGGAGTGTTCCCACTAAGGCACTTTTCCTTGCATCCGGACGGCTGCGGAGGAATTCCCCAGATGGAATCAACGGTGGCGTCCATAGTTCCAGTCAGGCCGAACTACTTAGTGAACACCTTATATGGGCTACTACGACGTATTCGGAGCTCAGGCCTATAAGGAGCGGGCTATCCGGCTCTCCGTCCTTAGAGCTAAGCAAA
Organism: Neoascia interrupta; assembly: GCA_947623515.1. Classification (NCBI taxonomy): domain Eukaryota; kingdom Metazoa; phylum Arthropoda; class Insecta; order Diptera; family Syrphidae; genus Neoascia; species Neoascia interrupta. The sequence continues at coordinate 87,841,122 of OX392462.1, forward strand.
GGATCTGGTCCTCCAGGTTGGGGGTCGTGCCGTCGGGGTGACTTCCCGGCCACGTAAAGAAACACCAGTCACGAAGCGGAAACAAGCCTCGGATTCGGACGGATTTACTGTTGACGACCAATGCAAACGAGAAAAGGACAACGACCTCCGGATCTGCACGTGGAATGTTAGGTCCCTTAACAGACCACGTGCAGCCGAGCAACTAGCGGAGGCCCTTAACGACTGCAAGGCAGACATTACTGCCATCCAAGAAATGCGGTGGGACGGGCCGGGCAAAAGAAGGATGAAAAACTGCGACATCTACTACGGCGACTGCTACCGGCATCAAAGACAGCGCCTATTTGGATGTGGTTTCGTTGTTGGAGGCAGACTTAGGCAAAAAGTCTTGAGCTTCAACCCTGTAAGCGAGCGCCTCGCGACGATCCGCATCAAGGCTAAATTCGCCAACATTAGCCTGATATGCGCACATGCCCCCACAGAGGAGAAAGATGACGAGACCAAAGATATGTTCTACGAGCTCCTGGACAAAACTTATGAGCAGTGCCCTATCTACGACATTAAAATTGTCCTAGGCGATTTTAATGCCAAGCTAGGAAGGGAGGGCATCTTTGGTCGTACTGTCGGAAAGTATAGCCTGCACGACACGACCTCCGATAACGGATTCAGGCTGATCGACTTTGCTGCGGGGCGACACGTTGTGGTAGCTAGTACACAGTTCCCGCATCTCAATATCCACAAAGGGACATGGAGATCTCCCGATCAATCAACCGTTAACCAGATTGACCATATTGCGATCGACGCAAGGCACTCCTCCAGTATCATGGATGTCCGAACTTTCCGAGGGGCCAACATTGACTCGGATCACTACCTTGTTGTAGCCAAGGTACGGCTGCGGATATCCCGACCAGCGCCAAGTAATGGAAATACTGTGAGGAAGTTTGACGTCGGCCGACTACAATCGCAAGAGATCGCCAGGTCCTTCTCCAACCGAGTCTCTCAAAACCTTCTACGAAGTCCTATGCAACCAGCATCAAGTATTGATAGCCAGTGGCAACATTGCCAAAATGCCATCAGAGACGCCGCCTCTGAAGTGCTGGGTTTCACACGGCGACCACAACGAAACCCCTGGTTTGACGATGAATGCCGGCAGGCACATGCAGCTAAACAGCAAGCATACAAAGCGGCGCTGCACAGAAGGACTAGAGCTGCTCGCGAGCTCTACGAGCAGAGGAGGAGAGAGGAGCACCGGCTTCTCCGAAGGAAAAAGAGAGAGCACGAGAAGCGCGCGGTTGAAGAGATAGAGAGATGTTACAACAGGAATGAGGTTAGAAAGTTTTACCAAAGGATCAAAAGGTCCTGCCAAGGGTATAAACTTCGAACTGAAGCCTGTAAGGACCATCAAGGGAACATCGTTGTAGAATCGCAGTCGGTGCTGAGGATTTGGAAAGACCACTTCTGCAGACTGTATAACGGCGAGGAAGAACCAAATACCGCTGTCAGGCAGAATGAACCATTCAACCCGGGCGAAGACGTTACCGACGAAGCATACGAACGATACCGCCCACCCGACCTGGAGGAGGTGAAAGTAGCTGTGTCTAAGCTCAAGTGCAACAAAGCAGCCGGAGCAGACGGCCTAGCTGCCGAACTTTTTAAATCCGCTGGCGATGAGCTGGTTAGGAGCATGCACCAGCTCATCTGCAAGATATGGTCGGAAGAAAGCATGCCCGACGAATGGAACCTCAGCATTGTTTGCCCGATCCTGAAGAAAGGAGACCCTCTGAGTTGTGCCAACTACAGAGGCATAAGTCTTCTTAACATCGCATACAAGATCTTTTCTGCTGTACTGTGTGAACGCCTGAAGCCGTTTGTCAACAATCTGATAGGCACATATCAGTGTGGCTTTAGGCCAGGAAAGTCCACCATCGATCAAATATTCACACTGCGGCAGATCTTGGAGAAAACCCAGGAATTCCAAATCGATACACACCACCTCTTCATCGATTTCAAGGCCGCGTATGACAGCATCTATAGAGACGAGCTATATAGCGCAATGTCTAGTTTTGGCATCCCTGCCAAACTCGTCAGTCTGTGCAGGATGACGATGGAAAACTCACGCTGTTCCGTCAAGGTCGGCAAAGCCCTCACCGACCCCTTTGATGTCAAAAAAGGATTTAGACAAGGCGACGCGCTGTCATGCGACTTCTTTAACATCATACTTGAGAGAATTGTGCAGAACTCTCGCGCCAACACCAGAGGTACAATCTTTCAAAAGTCCGTTCAACTACTTGCATACGCAGACGACATTGACATAATCGGTAGAACAAAGCGTGATGTCAGTGAAGCCTTCGTGAGTATTGGGACGGAAGCGGCGAACATGGGTTTAGCAGTCAATGAGGGCAAAACCAAGTATATGCTGTCATCAAGAAAAGACACCCAACACCGACGTCTTGGACAAAACATCACCATCGACAGCTATAACTTTGAGGTAGTTAGGGACTTTGTCTACCTGGGTTCCGCTATCAATTCAGACAATGACACCAGCGCTGAAATCAAACGAAGGATAACTCTTGCCAATCGCTGTTTCTTTGGGCTAAGAAGGCAATTGAGTAGCAAAGCCCTCTCTCGAGCAACTAAAGTGTCCATGTATAAGACCCTCATCATCCCAGTCCTGCTGTACGGTGCAGAAGCATGGACCCTGTCAAAGGCGGATGAAAACACTTTAGGCTGCTTCGAGAGGAAAATTCTTCGGACGATTTACGGTCCCGTCTGCATAGACGGAGAGTGGAGGAGGAGATATAACATCGAACTGTACGGGCTGTACAGCGATACCGACCTAGCCAAAAGAGTCAAAACACAACGTCTACGATGGCTGGGTCATCTAGAGCGGATGGACACCAACGCCCCGGCCCGGAAAATCTTCGAATCCACACCGCAGGGACGACGCGGTAGAGGAGCACCGAGACTCAGGTGGCGCACGCAAGTGGAAGGGGACCTCAGCCAACTTCGCGTGCGAAACTGGAGACGGCTAGCTAGAGACAGAGCTGGCTGGCGAAGCTTGTTGGCTGAGGCCCAGGTCCACCCCGGACTGTAGCGCCACCTTAAGTAAGTAAGTAAGTAAAGGTAGGTGCTTTTAGTGGTATAATGGATAATTTTTATCCATTATATGGAGTTATGGCAATTTGTGGTATCATGGCAATTTTTTTTCTTGATGTATAAGGCTTTTAAACGAAAAATGCCGCATTTTTCCAAATCCGACCACGGGGCAAGCTCAGTTTTAAAAATTGATTTCGGATTTTACTTTTATTCCATACTACGTTCATTTATACACTTTGTGGTTAAAGCAAAAATTAATTTTTTTTATACCCCATCCCATAGGATAGGAGGTATATTAAGTTTGTCACATAGTTTGTAACACGGTGAAATAATAATGGTAGACCCCCAAGACCTTAAGGGCATATGATCGAGACCGAATTCTGAGTCGAATGAGCCATGTCCGTCCGTCTGTATGTCACATGTTTTTATGCCTTTAATTTTGAGCTGGGGTGCTGAAACTTCGTACTTAGGGTCCACGTCATGCGAAGCAGTATACAAGTGTAAAAAATTTCGAAATCCGCCCAAAGACACGCCCACAATCTCTCTAAATATGCAACTACCTCCAGAGTTTTCAAAACTGTAAGACGTTCTAAAAGGCTTAAATTTGGCATTTAGCATCTCTTAGTGAATGTAAGACACAAAAAGACAAATTTAGTTATTAAACCTCCTCTAGTGGGCGTGGCATCTATTTTAAGGGTAAATTTTCAAATTCAGTTTACTCAATATTTTTGCTCGAAATTGGAAAAAATTTGCTTAATATTTTATGTAGACGCTTAGTTCCACATTTCGTTAATATAAGACTTTGTTCCCCGTCCACATTGGAGGCAGAATTGAAGAAAAACCTAAAATTTTCCAAAAAAAATTATTTTCGACTGGCCTTGAGCCTAATTTAGGAAAACATGAAACAAAAAAAGTAGCAGGTTAGGTAAATAATACTTCCGTCCAGATTTCGTTCATATAAAGTTTTTAGCCACGCCTCCTTTTAGGGGTCGATTTTTCAAAAATATTGTATTTGAACCAAAAATATCTGGAAATATCTGGAAATATCTGTGGAAATATCTTATAATTAATAGTTTGTAATTAGGGGCGGTTGGACCGTGCCCCTTTCCGAAGTGCGCATTACTTATAAAATGTCAAAAAATAACTATGCCATCAGCATTTTACAATGTGGGATAGGATGGGGTATTCAACGGTCCGTTTTAGGGACTTTAACTTCTGCGTAGTGAACGCACTTACTCTTTGGTATTTAATGTGCTTAGAATTGCAATTTTCGGTGACAACTTTTTAGTCCGATTATTGATGTAGCTTAAATACCTAGCAATCAATTTTTATTTTTGTATTTTTGTTTGCCTTTTTCCCCTTTGCGTATTAAATCTTAAAGTTGTAGGTAACTAAGTAGGTAAAAGTATCTTTTTCCCATTTTTTGCAAATAAAATTCGTTGTAAACGCACACAATCGAATATGAAGTTCCCGCAAAAGCCGTGGCGCTGGCAAATGCACTTTGCTCGCTCTCTTCGTGTAAAAGAGAAATGTGGTTTGGTATCTACCTACCTACTTTTTGAAGATTTCATTTGTTTTGCAAGCTGAATTTGAAAAAGAATTTGGCATTTGTGTAAACACAATGAAACACAATGTCAATATTCATAATTCGATGACTTTTTTTCAAATCATCAAAAAGTGAATTTAGTTAATACTTGGGTTAACTAGTTAGCCGAAATTGACTGAAAAAGTGTTAGCAATTAAGACTTTGATGCAATTTGCGACTAGCAAAGTGAGGCTAACCTCAAGTGAGCAAGAGATCACTGCTTGAAACTTCATCCGATCCAATCAACCACGAAAAATGCAGACCAGGTTCTATTTTGGACGGCACAGGCGAAATGGCAGATGTTAAAAACACTCTCAACACAAGCATCGAAAACCTAAAAGAAATTTTAGATGAAACAAACAAAGAGCTTATGAAAATGCTACCGTCGAAGGCTGATTTGCAACTTATCTGCGCTGAAATAGCCGGCTTAAAACAGAAGCATGAAGAAATGTCTGCTAAGGTCAATGTGTTGGAGAATAAAAATAAACTTCTGGAAGCCCAGCTGGACAGACTTCTTCAGACAAGTACGGAAGCAAATGTCGTCGTGCACTTACCCTCAGAAGAAAATGTGGATGCGATCGACAAAGCAAAAGCTCTTTGCGCAGGATTGCTAAATGCAAATGACTCGAACACCGTCATCGAGAGCGCGTATAGTGTTTCCAGCAAGAATCCAACAATTTCAACAATAATACTGAAAATGAAGTCGCGTAGCATCGTCTGGAAAGTTCTAAGCAAAACTAAAAAGCTAGAGGGCACAAAAATCCGAATCCATAAGGATGTTCCGCATAATATTCGGCAACGTAAGGTCAAGCTTCTCTCAATCATGAAATTTCTGCGTGATCTGAATCCTTAGGTGAAGGTTGTGTTGAGGGACGATAGGCTGCTAAATAAGAATCTTGTTTTCACATGGGAATTTCACATGGGAAGAGGGTGGCTTCGCTGCATTAAAAAACATTTTTGTTAATATACCCGTTCCACTACAAAATTTCTTGAAGGATGAAAATCCAAATCAAAACAAAACAAATGTGTCAAACGTCACCAAGGATAGCCCAACTGTCAATGTCAAAATAGTAGGTGTTCAGAAAGTCACTGGTGCTAAAACCATTTTGGGTGCACACACAAGCTCGAATGTAACGAGTGTGCCGAATAAAACCGAATGAGGTGCTGCTGTCTACCAGAAAGTAACGAATACATTAAACTAAGAATATTAAGCTATAATGTAAATAGATTAAAAAACAATTTGAAGTTAACAGATTTTATAAATTACATTGTTAGTTTTGATATATTTCTATTATTTGAAAAGCATGTTATATTCGAGAATTGTGGAGAGAATGGAATAGAACATACTAAAACAACATATGCGAAATTTTTCCCGGACTATAACCTTAAATGGATTTCTGCAACTAAGATTAACAATTTTGGAAGAGCGAGTGGTGGTCAGCTATTTGGTTTCCGCAAAAATATAGATGGTGTTGCTATTAGCCCTAACTTAGTCGAAGAAGATTTTTACCTGGACATAAAAACTAAAAGCTCTGCTTACCTGTCTACTTAAATTGTAATGATTTGGACCGTGGCTATGCTCAGCTTAAAAACGCTCTATCCACCCTAGATTCAACAGATTTTATGCTTATTGGAGATTTTAACGGAAGGATCGGCTTATCGCAAAATAGTTTCGTAAGTCGATTTAATAACAGGGCTGCAAATTTGACACGCTTGTAAAGAGATGAGATTTGAAACGTCAGAGGCAATAAGGTTATTGAGTTAACAGATGGTTTAGCGAGCTGTGTCCTGAATGGAAGCTGTGAAGGTGATGCTGCTGGCGAGTTAACATTCATCCGTGGAACTTCAACTTCACTCATTGTCTATTGCTTTATTTCCGGTAACTAGAACGCATTTCTAGAAAACTTCGCGTAGGGATGAAGACGTTTTCGGACTACATGCCTTTGGAAGTTGTATGCAGCCTTCGGTACTTTTCAAATGATTTTAGCAACAAAAAACTTGGCCTCATTCCCAAATTGTCGTGGAATAACAATCTGCGTATACGGTACCAGAGTAATCTAAACTTGGAACTAGCCAAACTGTGAGATCTTGGTATTCGACCAGAAATGGAGACTCTTACCAACATATTAAAAAAATCTATGTTTTTTCCAGGATCTTCGTTGAGAATAAGAAGTTTAATAAACAAAAATGGTTTGATGCTGAGTGCTTGGAGGCAAGAGAAAAGTCATCTGCCTATTTGAAGCTTGTAAGAACTTTCAACTACGATTCCTTTAAGCTATCGTATGCTGAAGCCTTAAAGAGTTTTAAGAATTTCTGTTACATAAAGATGGTAGTTTTTGAGCACCAAAAGATTGCTGTTTTAAAAATATAGCAAATATCATTGCTTGTTCCCTACAAGCTCCGAGGCTTCGTGACCACTTCCAGGAACTCCTTAACACCCCGCAAACAGCCCCTGCAATCCTTTATGCAGTTTCTTTGTTAGAGGACGACCTTTTGGATATACCCTTCACTACAAGCGAAGTTAAATAAGCGATTCAAAACGCCAAAAGTGTCCGGTGATAATTCCCACTGCAGTGTTAATTTTGGATCTCTTTAAGGAGATCAAGGTATCTGATCTTTTTGGATCGAGGCGATGCTTAATTTCCTTGGAGGTTAAACAAGTAGTGCCTGTCGTCCGTTTGGCGTTAGTTTCTTGTATGCTGTGTTCTTTGAGCTGTAATTTGAAGGTAGCTAGGGTATTGCCTATATTATAGGAGATTTCATCTTCTGGCAGTCTAGTGGCGTTCTTAGCAAGTTTATCAGTCTCACAGTTTCCGATGATATCTCTAAGACCTGGCACAGGCTGATGTGGAACTGTTCGGACATCTCATCAAGAGATGTTAATAACTAATTTAGAGTCTAGAGGGATTGATGTCAGGAATTTGATAGCAGCCTGGCTATCCGTAAAGATACAGATATTGCGGGCGGATATCATGTTCCACCTAAGCCAGGACAGGGCTTCACTAACTGCCATTATTTCTGCTTGGAAGGCGCTGCATTGGTAATGTAGGCGAAGGGATTTATTTAAGTTAAGGCACTCAGAGAATACACCATTTCCTACGCCGTCTTCCGCCTTGGATCCATCTGTGTAAAAGTGTATGGTGTTACCAAAGGGTATATCACCGCCGTACCACTGGTCTCTGTTCGGAATCCGGTTTTGCTTACCAAAGATGTCTTAGGGGGTAAGGTTCAATAGGATTTCGAGCGCATCAGTAGGAGTGGCTCTCAGGGCACCACTAATACAGATACATGCTTGCCTTTGTACCTTTCTTAAAACGTTGAAATGTATGCCGACGTAGAGTATGGGCCACCATACTGCTACGCCGTATAGAAGTATTAGTCTAATCACATTTGTGAAGAGCCAATGCGTCATGTGAGGTTGTAGTCCCCATTTGCGCCCAATGCCTCTTTTGCTCATATAAAGGGCCGTGATGGCTTTCCTTGCTCTTTCAGCTGTATTGAGCTTCCAGCTTAGTTAACTGTCCAAAATAAGGCCAAGGTACTTCGCCTTATTTGAAAACGGTAGGCTGGTGCCATTTAAGGTAGGAGGGACAATGCAGGAAATTTTATATTTCTTAGTGAAGAAGACAATTGCCGTCTTTTGTGCATTAACACTTAAACCATTCTCAGTCGTCCATTTGTGGAGGAGAGTGAAGGCATGTTGCATTAAGTCTCTCAGTACTTGGGGATATTTCCCCGAGAAGGCAATGGCTACATCATCCACGTAGGCAATCGTTTTGCAGCCCGCTCTTTCTAGTATAAGTAGCAGTTTATTCACCGCTACGTTCAAGAGAAGAGGGGATAATACTCCTCCTTGAGGTGTACTTCTTCTGGTCAAGCTTTTCAAGGAAGCGTGACCTAAGGTGGCATTAATTACTTTACTAGTAAGAAGTTGTTTTATTTATGCTACTAGTCCCGCCTCTATGTTGAATTTTTCCAAAGCTTGTGTGATTGCGCTGATGGATGTGGTAGAAAGCGCCTGCTATGTCTAAAAGCAACCACCATATATTATTTTTGGTTGAATTTCTCAATGAATCGCAAAATTGTGTGGAGAGCCGTTTCCACGGATCTTCCTTTCCTATACGCATGTTGAGATAGAGAAAGTTTATACGGGTCTATAGTTGATCTAAGATGTTGATCAATGAGCCTTTCTAATGTTTGAAGTAGAAATGATGATAAGCTGATAGGTCTTAGATCATTGGGATAAACGTGGGAACTTTTTCTCCACTTGGGGATAAAGACCACTTTGATTTGCTTCCATCTGGTGGAGATGTGGCACAGAGAAAAACAGCCTTTAAAAATGGTCTCCAGCCAGGGGGTAATCAAGTCGGACGTTTGTTGAAGCTCGGCTGGTATTATGCCGTCAAGTCCTGGTGACTTGTAGGGACTAAAGCTGTTTAGCATGATCTTATGACGCGTTATCAGAGAGTTCGTGCATAATAACTATATTTAGGGCGTGAGCTGCAGTTTAATTCAATTCAATTTAATTCAATTAAATTAAATTAAAGTTAATTCAATTAAAATTGTCTATTTCCCTCTCTGCATCTCCTTAAGTGTTTATTCCAGCGAAAAAAAGTGTATTAACGTTTTTGCAGAGAATTTTGTTTAAATAAATTTAGTAACTGTCGTTCTTTCGCTATGAGCTATTGAAAATCGGACACTTCGATTTATAATATTGACGCGATACCAAATGGAAGAAAACAAACTGTTCTTGTTTAATAGTTGACATGGAATCCATCTCAATTTATTTATTCTACCTATTTATAACAAACTTATGCTAGCGTGAACTAAAGTGCAAGTAATATAATATTTACAAAAGGTATGTGAGAACTTAAAATATTTATGGTTACAAAAGAGATGACAGCGCAAGTAAATTTACTTAGGCAGGTGTAATTCTAGCCGCCTTGCACATTTCACCTTTGTAGTAGGGTAGGGTTATTGCCCTGCTACCTTTATTGGCGGACAAGCTTCGGTTGACAGATTCGATCGCTTATCTTGTTGACCGAAGCTATTTTTGTTGATGTCTCAACATTTTGCCTCCTCCACAGATGAGTTCCAACCAATCTCGAAATGCTTGTCTTCAGTGCTCTTGTCTTGTTTCAGCTCAATGTTGATAGGATGATTTTTTTGGCTCGACAGTTGCTGAATTTCAGTAAAACAGCCAAGAGAAATATTGCGACAATTGCAGCTGCAAAAATTACACAGAATCCAATAGTCCAATATTGATGTCGTCTTAAGGTCTTCCAGTTGTTTTCGTGCAGCTGATTTAGTACCTCGGCTGCCTCTCGTTCATTTACTTTGATCACTTCCATCAGATCTTTATTCCACGGAATTACGGTTTCGTTCGCAAAATAGATGGGTGTCTGGATTGATATTGGTGTGTTCAAAACGGCAATCCGCTTAGTGAAATGCATCACAACTCTCGTCTTCTGGCACGACTTCCCTTCTAATCGTATGAATCTGGACTGAATAACGCAGACTGGAGTTAGATGAATGATGTTCGTACCGTTTATGATAACTTCATCTCGAAGTGGTCCACAGTTTAGGAATATGGATGTTTGCTCTGGTGAAACGAACATCCATGAGTTGCGAGTCCACAGTTCCTTCCAAATGGCATGAGACAATTTTAGTATACTAGTTGAACACTGCTTACATGTGATTTTTTTTACAACTGCTAGACAATGCAATCCTCGCTGTATTCGATGCCAGAAAATATCGATGGTTGGAGAATAAATATCGTTTCGTGGAGTTTTGGTGCTCGAATTATGTCTTCTAGTGGCATTTCAAGTTGTATATTGTAGTTTACTCCCAACACTGTCCGCTGTATCTTCACTTCTCGAAATGTCTTCTCGCCAATCATCTCTGAACCGTATAAGGTTAAATCAGCTCGTATTCATCAGCATCACTGATCATAAAATAACCTCTCACTACTAAAAACTCACTACTTTTTCACTTACTTCCTTTTAAAGATTCAAACAAGTTTTCTTTATTTTTTAACTGCTCGTCTTCTACGAACAACTTATACTGACTCTAATTTAACTCACTCAAACTCACTCGATAAAAATATCCGGCTCGAAGGACCATGAAAATCGAACCCTTCGATTTATAATATTGACGCGATACCAAATTGAAGAAAACAAATTTTTCTTGTTTGATTGTTGACATGGAATCCATCTCAATTTATTTATTCTACATATTTATAACAAACTTATGCTAACGTAAACTAAAGTGCAAGTAATATAATATTTACAAAAGGTATGTGAGACATTAAAATATTTATGGCTACAAAAGAGATGACAGCGCAAATAAATTTACTAGGCAGGTGTTATTCTACCCGCCTTGCACATTTCACCTTTGTAGTAGGCTAGGGTTATTGCCCTGCTACCTATATTGGAGGACAAGCTACGATTGACAGCTTCGATCGATTATTTTGTTGACCGAAGCTTTTTTTGTTGATGTCTCAACAGCTATAGTTTCCAAGATATGTATTTGCCAAAAACTGACCTTTAGAGCCCCGTCCACCCGTAAGCTCCGCCACCACCCACCAGTACTTTCGGTATGTCATTCAGGGCACATTTCTCTACAACTGTGACAAAATTTGTTTCTACACGAATTATTTCCCCTATTTTTACATCGTTGCCTGAACTATATCAAAAATAATCTATTTATAGCGTTTTTCATTGAAAGTTGAAATCGAGAACTGCTCGTTTCAATAAAACATGTTTCCCCGTTTCGTTACAAAATAAATCTTACATATGGGCTGGCAACAAACAAACACGTCCGCACATTAATTAGCAACAAATAAAATTGCTTCGATTTGGCATTTTAGAAATGTTTGCATGTGTAAGTGAGTTCAGATCAAATCTCCCAAGATCGGGAGATTGCATCTTTCGTGTTGAGAATTGATTTTGAATTGCTCTTTTATTTTCAATGAAACATGCAAAATCGAAAAAGATCAAACCATTTGACAGATAGAGCAAATCTTTTCTTCAATGAACTAGTGAGAGGGTTACAATCCGCCTAGGCGACTCGTTGGAGACCCCATCCCGATCGACCACTGTCAAGCTCCAAAATGCGTCAAAAATCGTGGTGGTTAAATTTCAGTTTCTATCAACTTAAATTGTGTTAATTTTTTGTCAGTTAAGAATCTTTTTTCTAAAAAAGGGGGCGTGGAATCCACCCCTTTTCAATAACATACTTTTTTATCATACTTTTTATCAGATGTGGGATACACCTGCTGATCGCAGTTTTATACTAAAAAAATTGTTTTTTTTTTACTTAAAAACGCCCCCAAAGGAGGGCGTGGCAAAAATTTATTCATTTGAGTTAAAAGCTTACGTACCTATCTGAAGATTTTATAGTGCAAGTTTTTTTGGCTTAAAGCAAATGTATCAAAAAAAACGTTTATTAGAGTGCATATTAAATATGAGCACACAAGGGGACGCTTTTCGCTTTTTTCTTAAATGCCAATCACAATATACTTAAGCGAGGATATCGCCTACCAAATTTCAGCTGCCTACGACAACTTTGATTTTTCATGCTAATAAGTAAAGTAGGTATGTCAATGGGCAGATTTCAAAAATTTTTACACTTGTACTGGCTTCAGGACCTAGAATGAACAGATATCACGTTTTAAGTTCCAAGCTCAAAATGTAAGGCCTAAAAACTACCGATAGACGGACGGACGGACATGGCTCTAATATTCTAAATATTCTAATAATAGGTCCCGAAGCAGTACAAGTGGAAAATTTTTTGAAATCCGCGCACTGACACGCCAACTTTGCTTATTAGCATAAAAAATCAAAGTTGTTGCAGGAAGCTGAAATTTGTGTGCGATATCCTCGCTTAAGTGTATTGTGATTGGATCTAAAAAAAAGCGAATACCGCCCCCTTGTAGGCGTGGTCATACTTAATATGCATTCTAATACACGGTTTTTATATAATATATTTGCTTTAAATCGAAAAGGCTATCAACTCAGTGTCGATAGCTTACGCCCACTGTCGCCCATATTTGGGGCGTTTTTAAGTATAAAACATATAAATTTGTGGTATTACTATATGTAATAATTAATTAAATTATAAAGTGGGGTATACTGATAAAAAATATAAACAAAACTAGTGGGAGGGCTACAATCCGCTTAGGCGAATCGTTGGATACCCTATCCCAATTGACCACTGTAAAGCTTTGAATTGTGTCATAAATCTTGATTGTTAGATTTCAGTTTCATTTAGATTCAATTGTATTTGGAATTGCTTAGTTAAGAATCTTCTTAATAAGAAAGGGGCGTGGCATCCACCCCTTCTCAATAACATGGTATTTTTGTTTATATTTTTTATCATAACTGGTATACACGTGTTACTTGCATTTTCATATTAAAAATTTGGCTTATACTTAAAAATGCCCCCAAAAGTGGGCGTGGCGAAAATTTATACACTGAGTTGATAGCTTACGCACATATCTGAACATTTTATAGTGCAAGGTTTTTTGATTTAAAGCAAACATATCAAATAAAAACCGTTTATTTGAATGCGTATTAGAATGCGGTATTCGCTTTTTTTTTAAATGTCAATCACAATACACTTAAGCGAGGATATCGCATACCAAATTTCAGCTTCCTGCAACAGCTTTGATTTTTCATGCTACTTTGCAAAGTGGGCGTGTCAATGGGCGGATTTCCAAAAATTTTACACTTGTACTGCTTCGGGATCTAAAAAGAACAGAAATCAAGTTTCAAGTTCCTAACTCAAAATTTAAGGCCTTAATTTTTGAGCTAGGAACTTGAAACTTGATATCTGTTCTTTCTAGGTTTTTGAAATCCGCCCACTGACACGCCTACTTTACTTAAAAGCATGAAAAATCAAAGTTGTCGCAGGAAGCTGAAATTTGGTGTGCGATATCCTCGCTAAAGTGTATTGTGATTGGCAAGTAAAAATACACGAATACCGCCCCCTTGTAGGCTTAATTCTAATACTAAGTATGAGTATAATTATCCCGCAAGGGCGTTTCACTCATGTGATGCGACGGGAGCGACGACCCCGCGGACTCTAGTTGGATCTCGGGGCGCAATTCCAAACCCCGAGATCTCCCCCTTCACCCATCCCTCTCTTTCCTTTTCATCCCCACACCGTAACCATCCCAATGGGAGTAAACCCATTTAAAAAATCCCACTTTTAAGCCAAGGTGTTGAGGTACCCGTGCCAAGGGCTGCATGGTCAGTAAGTGGTTAATCTAACTGGTCGGAAACGGTCCCCTCCGATGCCCGGGCAAGGTCGGTTGTATAAGTGCCTTATCCTGGTATAACGGCTCTGCCAGGACGGACTTTCCATTCCGGTTATACTCGTGGGACCAGAATTTAATAATGAACAAAAATAATGAAAAAACAAATGAAAAAACAAGTGAAAAAAACAACTTTAAAATCGGCAGCTCATCCGAAGATGAGCTACTAGCCTCCAGTCAGGAGACTATAGTGGGGAGTAAGGAGTGCTCTGGCAGTAACCTCTGTAAGACCACTCCCGCTTCCCCAAAACCATTTACTTCCGAAAAAACTGCAACGCAGGACACTAACCTCAGTGCCCAACAGCGCGCAGCACGCCCGAAAAAGTCCGCCAGTAACCGCAGAAGAAGTGCGTATCAGAAGGCTATTTTTATTCTTGGCAAGATTGCTAAAAATGAAGAAGCCGGTACGGTTTCTGAGCGGGACCTGGCAGACAAAGCCAAGTATCAGAAGATTGTTGATGAGCACATCAACTATCAACCAAAAAAACCCACAGCAATAAAACGAAACCGCTCTCTAGAGGAGGTCAAAAATGATCCCCAAAGGAGTAAGGTTGCCAGAACATCCACGCCTAAGCAGAATGATCCGACCTCGACTGCCCAGATGGCACGTACTGTCAGTGAGGTTGTCAGAGACGACCTCCAAGTCGCACTGGTAGACGAGCTCTCTACTGGCGGCAAGGCAGTGGCCGACGTCTGGGGAGCCGTTGAAACCAAACTCTCCGAGATGGTGATGGATCATCTGCTGAATAAACCGGGAGAACCCCTTCCCTGTTTTGACTCAGCCAAAGTCATAAGAGGATACAGGGTAATCAAATGCGTGGACCGGTTCTCCAAAGAATTTCTAGGCAAATGCGTAAACGAGATCCGTGACGCATGGACAGGCTTGAGACTCAAGCTCATCCTCGCCAGAGACATTCCACGGAGACCAAGAGCTCGCATTTGGCTCCCAAAGATCGACGTCAGCAGTGAAAAGCTAATTCACTGCCTCCAGCTACATAACCCCCTGGTTCCTATGAATGACTGGAAGGTCATTAAGGCTGAGGAGCCCCACAACAACACATTACCCTTCCTTCTCCTCATTAATGAAGAAAGCCTAGAGGCTTTAGAGAAGGCTGGCTGCAAACTTCGCTTCGGCATCAGGCATGCCAAAGTGAAGATTTTCCGGTCCTCAGGTCCAAATGACGACCTAGATGAAGTCGACGATGCCAACAAGTTGTTGGAGGACATGAGGATAGTTAACCCCGAAACCAACAATAACCAACATACCAATGCTGAAAGTCGTACAGATTAATCTGCACCACAGTAAATGTGCTACGGATAATCTGATGGTTTTCCTAAGAGAGGAAAACATCGATATCGGCATTGTTTAAGAACCTTGGGTCAATGGGTCTACTATAAAAGGCCTTAACGACAAACAATATGACCTGCTTTACAACCTAAATAACAATAATGGTAAGCCCCGAACCTGTATTTTAGCTAAAAAAACATCTTAAAGCACTTTTGTGTCCAAATTTTAGCTTGTCTGATTTAACCGTTGGTAAATTAGAGACAGCAGTTTCGGGAGACCTTTACATCGCCTCGCTATACATGGCACATGACCGACAAGTACCGCTGGAAGAGGTCCATGTTTTATCTTCATTCATCTCCACCAACAAGACAAACCTACTACTGGGCTGCGATGCCAACGCCAGACACACGTTATGGGGAAGCTCTGAAATCAACGAACGCGGTAAGTCTTTCCTTGATTATATTATTAAAAAAAAAATAACCTACCGATATGTAACAAAGGATCTTCCCCAACCTTCACTTTTCCGAGCACGGAAAATTTCAACGGCTGGGAAGATGTCCTAGATATCACTTTATGCTCTAACAACAACAAAATAAAGGTAGAAAATTGGAGAGTTTCGAATCTGACTTCATTCTCAGACCATAAGTGGATTCTCTTCAATTTAGATCTCGCAGCAGAGACTCCCAAACCTTTTAGAAACCCCAGAAGGATCGACTGGTTGAAGTTCGACCTAGTCATCAAGTTAAAGCTCCATAGAACACCCATTGCTAAAATCACCTCAATCGAAGAACTCGACACAAAGATCAAGACCTTTGAAAAGGCTTTTGATATTGCCTATAAGGTCTCGTGTCCTCTTAAATACAGCAAGAAAAAACTTCCTACGTGGTGGAACGAAAATCTCTCAAATCTTAGAAAATTGACTAGAGAGACTTTCAACATCTGCTACGAATGCAAGTACTGGCAACCATACAAGGACTGCCTCAAAATATACAAAAAATCGATCAGGGAAGCCAAGAAGCAATCCTGGACAGACTATTGTCAATCCATCGAAACACTCAAAGACGCTGCTAGGCTTAGCAAAGTGCTGTCCAAAGAACATTCAAGTCCATCTCTTCTTAGGAAGACTGATGGAGAATGGCAGAAACAGCAGCTGAATCCTTAAACCTCCTTTTAGCAACCCACTTTCCCGGGTGCAGGGACAGAATATTAGAGCCTGTCGGCTTTCAGCCCCTGCAGCCCCACCCCTGGGAAAATATCACATCCATTATCACTGAGGAAAAAATTTCTTGGGCTATCAACAGCTTCGCTAACTACAAATCTCCGGGCATGGATGGCATTATTCCTGTAATGCTGCAACAATTACAAAGCATTGTAACTCCATGGCTCATATCGATTTTCAGGAGTTGTATCCTTAACAACCACGTGCCCCACTCATGGCGACGAGCTCGAGTAGTTTTCATTCCGAAGGCCGGAAGACGCTGTCACGAATATGCAAAGGATTTTAGGCCTATAAGCCTAACATCCTTTTTACTTATAACTCTCGAACGTGTTCTCGATAACCACCTGCGAGATTTAGTAGAGTAAAATCTATCAAAATCTCAACACGCATACCTTAAAGGGAGATCCAATGATACGGCTCTCCACGAGGTTGTGCGAACAATAGAAAAATCTATACACTACAAAGAATACACCTTGGCTGCCTTCTTAGACATTGAGGGGGCCTTCAATAACGTACATACCGATGCAATTCAAAAATCGCTCACAGAACTAGGCATAGAAAGCTATCTAATTCAATGGATAGTCTCCTTACTGAGCACTAGAAATATTCACGCAACACTAGGAAACAGCCAATCAATCAAATTCGCTAATAGAGGAACACCCCAGGGCGGTGTCATTTCTCCTCTCCTTTGGCTCTTGGTCTTCAATAAAATCCCTAAAAGACTAGACAGAGAAAGGATTAAAGTAGTAGGGTATGCGGATGACATGGTGATATTGGTATCAGGAACGTTCCCCTCCGTGATTAGTGAGATCATGGAACACGCTTTGAGTATGGTAAGCACCTGGGCCAAGCAATGTGGCCTAGGCGTGAACGCAAGCAAAACTGACCTAATGCTTTTCACCACAAAAACCAAAATACCTGACTTTACACTTCCTCAATTAAATGGCCAATCACTATCCCTATCGAACAGTGCAATGTATCTAGGAGTCATCCTCGATCCTAAACTTAACTGGGAGGCGAACATAGAGCATCGGGTAAAGAAAGCTTGTACAGCCTTCTACCCCTGCAACAGAACCTTCGGTAAAAGATGGGGCCTAAAACCAAAACTAACCTTATGGATGTACACAGCCGTAGTACGACCAATACTCACGTATGGATCACCAGTACGGTGGCCAGCGCTTAGCAAACAATACAATGTAGACAAACTCAGCAGGGTGCAAAGAACGGCATGCATAGGCTCCACAGGAGCCGTAGTACGACCAATACTCACGTATGGATCACCAGTACGGTGGCCAGCGCTTAGCAAACAATACAATGTAGACAAACTCAGCAGGGTGCAAAGAACGGCATGCATAGGCTCCACAGGCGCCCTACGGTCAGCCCCGTCAGACGCTCTAACAGTTATGCTGCATCTTCTGCCTCTTGATCTACACTTTAAAAACTTAGCTACACTTAACGCAATCAGAATCAGGGAAGCTGGTGTCTGGTCTGCGAGACCCTACGGCCACAGCATCATCCTAGAGTCACTGCCGATCGAATTAGCAGCGTCTCCAACAGACTACCTTAACCCCAGAACAAACTTCCTAAAACACTGCGACGTACAGTTTCCTTCAAGGGAAGAATGGAGGAAAGGAGAGATATCCAGAGCTTTCGATGTAACCATCTTCACTGACGGGTCCAAGATGGACTGTGGTGTCGGTGCAGGAGTTTTCTCAGAATCTCTTAATATCTCTAAATCCTACAGACTTCCAGACACAGACAGCATATTCCAGGCGGAAGTACTCGCAGTTCGCGAAGCATGTCGTCAAAAAAGAGTATGCCAAAATTGAACTCAGCGGATGGGCTACCTGAGACGCAACCGCGGTCAACATTTGCATGAAATTATCTTTAAACATTAAATTGCAAGGTTTAAGCTATCGATTCAAATAAATATTTCATTAATTTTTTCGAATTTTTTGTGCTTTTTTTTAAAAAAAAGTTCTCAACCTCTTAAAAAATCACCCGTTATAAAGGTTCCTGACGATGCTCGCCTGGCAGCTTTTGAAATGATCATAGGACTAGCAATTGTTATAATGTTTGTAGAGTTGTAAATTGTTGTAATTTCTCAACTTTTATACGTCACCCATTTTCAACTCTTCATTTTTCAAAAACTTTTCAATATTTTTAAAAATTGAATTTTTCCAGTTGTTGCAAGGCAGCAAAACAAACCATCGCAGCATGTGTCATCTCATAAGCCACCACCTTCCATTTCCTGCATCGCATATCGACCATTGTGAAATGCAAATGACCTCGTTGATCTTTTGATCGAGACAAGTGCCGACGGCAAAGCGCTGATCCAGTTGAGAACATAATAAGCTATCCTTGGACTATAACGATAATGCTGAAAATTAGATGACAATGAGGAACTGCGAAAGTGTACCAAAAAAATGCAGTTTTTTTCTTCTTCGAGTATAAGCTCCTCCCACTGATCTACGCACACATTCACCTAACTATGGCTAGTGGAGCGTCACTATCAGTTTTCTTTTGGCTATGCTTGCAGTTCTAGAGACGCTGCAGTGTTTTTTTTTACACCCCATCCCATAGGATAGGAGGTATATTAAGTTTGATTCATAGTTTGTAACATAAAAAAATAATAACCGTAGACCCCAAGACCTTAAGGGCATATGATCGAGACCGAACTGTAAGTCGAATGAGCCATGTCCGTCCGTCCGTCTGACGGTAGTTTTAAGGCCTTAAATTTTGAGCTAAGAGCTTGAAACTTGATATCAGTTCTATCTAGGTCCCGAAGCAGTACAAGTGTAAATTTTTTTTGAAATCAGTCAACTGACACGCCCACTTTACTTACAAGCATGAAAAATCAAAGTTGTCGCTGGAAGCTGAAATTTAGTATGCGATATCCTCGCTTAAGTGTATTGTGATTGGCATTTAAAAAAAAGCGAATACCGCCCCCTTGTAGGCGTGGTCAAATTAAATATGCATTATAATGAACGGTTTTTATACCCGACCAAGGGTATATTAATTTTAATGCATAGTTCTTAACACAGTGAAATAATCACCGTAGACCCCTAAGACCTTTTAGAGATATAATCGCGACCGACAGGTAAGTCGATTAAGCCATGTCCGTCCGTCCGTCCGAAAATCCGCCCATCACCCCAATGGGCGTGAATGTCAGACAACCTCAAATTTACATTTTATTGCAAAATACCTTTTGGTCAAGATAGACAAAACATATGAACTCAAATTTTGGTGGAGAGCAATATCAACCAGAAGCCTTTAATAAGGCAAAAATTGGACCGCCCACTCCATTGACTATGCCCACTTTTAATATCTGAAATCTTTGATAACCTGATTTAAATTGAAAAAAATTCTATGACAAATATTAAAGATATTACCATATGCTAAGTTTAATGCATACAAAGCATTGAGCTCCGCCCACTTTTAGGGGGCGTTTTTGGGAAAAAACAGTTTTTTTAAGCATATATATTCGCTTATTATTAAGCATAAATATTCGCTATTTTATTATTTAACCCATTTTCTCGTGTTTCCAACGAAATTAGAGTTAGTTGATTTAAATTTTCAAGGGAAGAATGGAGGAAAGGAGAGATATCCAGAGCTTTCGATGTAACCATCTTCACTGACGGGTCCAAGATGGACTGTGGTGTCGGTGCAGGAGTTTTCTCAGAATCTCTTAATATCTCTAAATTCTACAGACTTCCAGACACAGACAGCATATTCCAGGCGGAAGTACTCGCAGTTCGCGAAGCATGTCGTCAGTTAAAAACACACCCTTTTAAAACACAAAAGCAATACGTCGTTATTTTCGTCGATAGTCAAGCAGCCATCAAAGCTATTGACTCAGTAATCACTTCCTCCAAACTTGTTAAAGAATGCCAATACGAACTGGCCTCGTTTGATATCCATTTCAAGGTCTCCCTGATATGGGTACCGGGGCACAGCGGTATAGCAGGCAACGAACAAGCTGACGTCTTGGCGAGGCAGGGTTCACTTCTCCCTTGCTCACTCGGAGAGTCAGTACATATCCCACTTAGCGCAATAAAGGCCATAATATCCTCGAACTATCTGGCAACAGCCAACCTTAGACGGTCAAGGCTAACTAACTGCGCCATGTCTAGAAAGATGTTGCCAAAATATAACAAAGCAAAAACACATGATCTGCTTAATAGAACGCGTTCCGATATCGCCAGACTAACAGCGATTTGCACGGGACACTGGCCAATAGGCGAACATGCCGCCAAACTTGGCATTCCCCACAACACACATTGTCGCAATTGTGACGACGCGACTGAAAAAGAAACTCTTTTGCACCTCATGTGCGCCTGTCCGGCACTAGCCAGGGCCAGACAACGGGCATTAGGGAAACCCTTCTTCAACACACTTGAGGAGGTCTCAGGTAAGAGCATCAGAGAACTAATAACATTCCTTAATTCAACAGGTTGGATCTAGAATAAGATCAAATCAAATATCCAGGTCACGTGAGCTTGTGGTACCAAAACGGCACTTCAAGTGCTACTTGAGCTTCCTTTCTGGAAGCAACCACTTCTACCTACCTTTGAGTATAATTAATATGCATTCTAATAAACGGTTTTTATTTGATATATTTGCTTCAAATCCAAAAAACTTGCACTATCTAATGTTCAGATATGTGCGTAAGCTATCAACTCAAGTGAATAAATTTTTGCCACGCCAACTTTTGGGGATCGTTTTTAAGTATTAACCAAATTTTTAATATGAATATGCAATCAACGCGTGTATACCATATTTATTATATTATATTTAGTATTTTTGTTTATATTTTCTGATAAAAAATATAAACAAAAATACGATGTTATTTAGAAGGGGTGGATGTCACGCCCCTTTCTTAGGGAGAAGTTTATTAACTGAGAAATTCTAAATACAATTGAAGGTTAATGAAACTGAAATTTAACAACCAAGATTTATGACACAATTCGGAGCTTGACAGTGGTCAATTGGGATGAGGTATCCAACGATTCGCCTAAGCGGATTGTAACCTTCCCACTAGTTTGTGAAAGGAATGAAAAATTAAAAAAGTCAAACATTTTAGGAATAACAAATAAAGTTGTAACGAAAAAGATTTTGTCAAAATGAAAACTCTTCCAGCTAAACACCTGCATTTGTCTTTGTCAAAAGAAGTGTGGAGGGATGGGATGCTATTTTACCTTAGCCATGCTAGGAAATCGTTTAGGAATGCAAATTCCAATAACTCCAATATGTTCAAGTTCATTGTTTAAAATTCAACGAACTTCACGTTCTTCACTAACGACCTGCCATTTAGTGTTTTTTTTTTAATGTCATGAATATGATGATATTCTAAACACGTTTAGGGTTGTCTTGATAAACTCAATATTGCTAGAGTAATTTAATCTTCTCGTTATGCCATTTTACCCTGTGGGTGTCATTTTTTTTGGAATTTCATTGCAAGAAACGTGTTTTTAGAACCTGTGTCAATTGATACGAAGTATGTACGTGCTAAGAGTTCATCGGCTCAACTAGTATTTTGCCAAAAATATTCCATGTTTATACGGAATATAAGTTTAATTTTCCTTATATTATATATAATTTCTAACGCAGTGAAATAATAAGGCCTTTTGGAGATATGAAGGAGACCGACTATGTCCGTTATTTATTTCAAAGTTATACTTATACCGTTTAGGAGCTAGAGGTGGAGACATACCTTCTTTTGACCTTTTTTATAATTTTTTAAATTTTAAATCCGTAAAAGAACTGTTTTGAATTTTTTTTTTTAGTTCCCGTAAATTTTTTTTTCCAAAAGCGTTAATACCTGCACTAGCCTTCAATGTTTTTCTTAAAAAAAGTTCGCTCTAATTTTTCGCTCTATAAAATGCTTTCGTCGTTGTCTTCCTCGTTTCTTAAGTTTGCAGTCGGTAGCTCGCAGTATTGGTAGCCACACTTGTCTGTTTTGATACTGTTCGTTGCTTTGATTTGTTTCTTAAATACTTGTTCTCTTATGGGGAAACCGTAGGAAGAGTTGTCACTTAATGTCAGTATCATTATAATAAATATAAAGGTTCCTGACGATGCTCGCCTGGCAGCGTTTGAAATGATCATAGGACTAGCAATTGTTATAATGTTTGTAGAGTTGTAAATTGTTGTAATTTCTCAACTTTCATACGTCACCCATTTTCAACTCTTCATTTTTCAAAAACTTTTCAATATTTTTAAAAATTGAATTTTTCCATTTGTTGCAAGGCAGCAAAACAGGCCATCGCAGCATGTGTCATCTCATAAGCCACCACCTTCCATTTCCTGCATCGCATATCGACCATTGTGAAATGCAAATGACCTCGTTGATCTTTTGATCGAGACAAGTGCCGACGGCAAAGCGCTGATCCAGTTGAAAACATAATAAGCTATCCTTGGACTATAACGATAATGCTGAAAATAAGATGACAATGAGGAACTGCGAAAGTGTACCAAAAAAATGCAGTTTTTTTCTTCTTCGAGTATAAGCTCCTCCCACTGATCTACGCACACATTCACCTAACTATGGCTAGTGGAGCGTCACTATCAGTTTTCTTTTGGCTATGCTTGCAGTTCTAGAGACGCTGCAGTGTTTTTTTTTACACCCCATCCCATAGGATAGGAGGTATATTAAGTTTGATTCATAGTTTGTAACATAAAAAAATAATAACCGTAGACCCCAAGACCTTAAGGGCATATGATCGAGACCGAACTGTAAGTCGAATGAGCCATGTCCGTCCGTCCGTCTGACGGTAGTTTTAAGGCCTTAAATTTTGAGCTAAGAGCTTGAAACTTGATATCAGTTCTATCTAGGTCCCGAAGCAGTACAAGTGTAAATTTTTTTTGAAATCAGTCAACTGACACGCCCACTTTACTTACAAGCATGAAAAATCAAAGTTGTCGCTGGAAGCTGAAATTTAGTATGCGATATCCTCGCTTAAGTGTATTGTGATTGGCATTTAAAAAAAAAGCGAAGATCGCCCCCTTGTAGGCGTGGTCAAATTAAATATGCATTATAATGAACGGTTTTTATACCCGACCAAGGGTATATTAATTTTAATGCATAGTTCTTAACACAGTGAAATAATCACCGTAGACCCCTTAGAACTTTTAGAGATATAATCGAGACCGACAGGTAAGTCGATTAAGCCATGTCCGTCCGTCCGAAAATCCGCCCACCACCCCAATTGGCGTGAATGTCAGACAACCTCAAATTTACATTTTATTGCAAAATACCTTTTGGTCAAGATAGACAAAACATATGAACTCAAATTTTGGTGGAGAGCAATATCAACCAGAAGCCTTTAATAAGGCAAAAATTGGACCGCCCACTCCATTGACCATGCCCACTTTTAATATCTGAAATCTTTGATAACCTGATTTCTCGGGAAATTCATTTTAAATTGAAAAAAAATCTATGACAAATATTAAAGATATTACCATATGCTAAGTTTAATGCATACAAAGCATTGAGCTCCGCCCACTTTTAGGGGGCATTTTTGGGAAAAAACAGTTTTCTTAAGCATATATATTCGCTTATTATTAAGCATAAATATTCGCTATTTTATTATTTAACCCATTTTCTCGTGTTTTCAACGAAATTAGAGTTAGTTGATTTAAATTTTCAGCCTACGCCCTTATTAAGGGGTGTGGCCAACACAAATAATTGACATTCAGTACATGAAACAGACCAAAAATTTTAAATTTGGTGTTAATGGGGAAAGAGGATGGGTATTTAGAAGTTCGTAACAGACGAACTCTTGCACTTACTTACTTGTTATTTGATATATTTGCTTTAAATCCAAAAAACTTGCACTATAAAATTCTCATATATATATTAACTCAAGTGGTTAAATTTTCGCCATGCACATTTTTGGGGGCGTTTTTAGGTATAAACCAAATTTTTAATATGGAAATGCAATCAACACGTGTATACCACTTCTGATAAAAAATATTAACAAAAATACGATATTGTTGAGAAGGGGTGGATGCCACGCCTGTTTCATAGGGAGAAGATTCTTATCAGAAAAATTTTATATACAGTTGAAGTTGAATGAAACTTAAATTTAGCAACCTAGATTTATGACACAATTTGGAGCTTGACAGTGGTCAATTGGGATGGGGTATCCAACGATTCGCCTAAGCGGATTGTAGTTAGTTTCTTCTATGCTGACAGACCAGAGGGAAGGCGGCGCACTCTGAAGATGATAAACGGTTTGTTCATGCTGTTGATGGCCTTGGACAAGACGGCCAGTGCATAGCTGTAATGTCGACCCTCAAACCGAGGGTAACAACCAAAAAAAAAACCATACCAAGGCCTTCTGTTGAGTGGTTTCGTGAAAAGACTCATTCCCAATTTTGTCATCCAACAAAAAAATAAATAAATAAATAGAGTGGCGCAACAGCTCGAGGTGAACCAGGGCTAACTTCTGAGCAATGTATGCTGTGTGTATTAATTTCTTCACATACAAAGGGACCTTCAATTTTTTGCCGAATCCGAACGACACTTTTGAGAAGTTTTTCAAGACAATTGATACTCTCAGAGGGCTTGTCAGACCCTCGCGGAGGTGGGGACCGTGAAAAAGAACTAGTCTTTTTTTTCAGGTGACGATGGCAGGATTCAAACCCAGGCCTCCGGCGTAGTAAGCACACACACTAAGCACTACGCCACGGCACCCCACATCCAACAAGCAACAACAAAAAAAATATATGCATACAACGAAATCTAAGCTTAGTTGTTGGTTTTTAATTTTGCTTGCCTTTTATCGCTCGTGTTAAATTATGCTTATTAAGATAGAACAAACTAGTGGGAGGGTTACAATCGGCTTAGGCAAATCGTTGGGTACCCCATCCCAATTGACCACTGTCAAGCTCCGAATTGTGTCATAAATCTTGGTTGTTAAATTTCGGTTTCATTTACCTTCAATTGTATTTAGAATTTCTCAGTTAAGAATCTTCTCCCTAAGAATGGGGCATCCACCCCTTCTCAATAACATCGTATTTTTGTTTAAATTTTTTATCAGAAGTGGTATACACGTGGTGATTGCATCTTCATATTGAAAATTTGGTTTATACTTTAAAACGCCCCCAAAAGTGAGTGTGGCGAGAATTTATACACCTGAGTGTATAAATTCCGCCTCCAAATGTGGCGGAATTGAAGAAAATCTCAAGAAAATTATACAAATCTCCTTGTATAAACAAAATATGGAGCTAAGCGTTTTCTACATAAAATATAAGGCTAATTTTTTTCAATTTCGAGCAAAAATATTGAGTAAAACGCATTTGAAAATTTACCCTTAAAATAGATGCCACTAGAGGAGGTTTACCAATTCAATTTGTCTGTTTTGTGTCTTACATTCATAAGGAGATGCTAAATTTCAAATTTTAGCATTTAGAACGTCTTACAGTTTTGAAAACTCTGGAGGTAGTTGCACATTTAGACCGATTGTGGGCGTGTCTTTAGGTGGATTTCAAAAATTCCTACACTGCTTCGCGTGACGTTGACCTCACGTACGAAGTTTCAGCGCCCTAGCTCAAAATTTAAGGCCTTAAAACATGTGACATACAGACGGACGGACGGACGGACATGGCTCATTCGATTCAGAATTCGGTCTCGATCTTATGCCCTTAAGGTCTTGGGGGTCTACCATTATTATTTCACCGTGTTACAGACTATGTGGCAAACTTAGTTTACCTCCTTTCCTATGGGATGGGGTATAAAAATCGTTTATCAGAATGCATATTAAGTATGGCCACGCTTACAAGGCGGCGGTATTCGCTTTTTTTTAAATGCCAACCACAATACACTTAAGCGAGGATATCGCTGATTTGCTTTTTCATGCTGGTAAGTAAAGTGGGCGTGTCAGTGTGCGGATCTCAAAAAATTTTACACTGGTACTGCTTCGGGACCTAGAAAGAACAGACATAAAGTTTCAAGTTCCTAGCTCAAAATTTAAGGCCTAAAAACTACCGACAGACGGACGGACGGACGGACGGACATGGCTCATTATACCCCATCCCATAGGATAGGGGGTATATTAAGTTTGTCACATAGTTTGTAGCACGGTGAAATAATAACGATAGACCCCCAAGTCCTTAAGGGCATTTGATCGAGACCGAATTCTGAATCGAATGAGCCATGTCTGTACGTCCGTCCTTCCGTCCATCCGTTCGTCCGTCCGTCTGTACGTCACATGGTTTTAGGCCTTACACTTAGAGCTGGGGTGCTGGAACTTCGTACGTAAGGTCCACGTCATGCGAAGCAGTACAAGTGTAAAAATTTTTGAAATCCGCCCAAAGACACGCCCACAATCGGTCTATCAGTCAGAGTTTTCAAAACTGTTAGACGTTCTAAAGGGCTGAGATTTGACATTTAGCATCTCCTAATGAATGTAAGACATGAAAAAGACAAGTTTAGTTGGTAAGCCTCCTCTAGTGGGCGTGGCATCTGTTTTAAGGGTAAATTTTCAAATGCAGTTTACTCAATATTTTTGCTCGAAATTGAAAAAAATTTTATTAACATTTTGTATGGAAAACGCTCAATTACATATTTTGCTCTTACGAGACTTGGGACACGCCCACATTTGGAGGCAGAATTGAAGAAAAACCTAAAATTTTCCAGAAAAACTTAATTTCGACTGGCCTTGAGCTCAATTTAGGAAAGTATGAAACAAAAAAGGTAGCAGGTTAGGTAAATGAGACTCCAGTCAAGATTTCGTTCATATGAAGTTTTTAGCCAGCCTCCTTTTAGGGGACGATTTTTCAAAAATGTTGAATTTGAACCAGAAAATTGAATTTTTACGTACATTTAAGTGTAACTTGGAAGCATCTGTGGAAATATCTTATAATTTATAGTTTGTAATTAGGGGAGGTTGGATCACGCCCCTTTTCGAAGTTTGCATTACTTATAAAATGTCAAAAAATAACTATGCCATCAGCATTTTACAATGTGGGATAGGATGGGGTATTCAACGGTCCGTTTCAAGGACTGTAACTTCTGCGTACACACTGTAGCACTTACTCTCTGGTTAGACTTACAATTCGGTCTCGATCATATACCCTTAAGATCTTGGGGGTCTACGGTGATTATTTCTCTATGTTACAAACTATGAATCAAACTTAATATACCTCCTATCCTATGGGATGGGGTATAAAAAAAGTTTGAATTTTCACCTAGTGGGTTCGGTTTTTTATTTTTTTTGTTTGTTTTTTGCAAGTGCCCTGGCGATTCAACACCATTAAAGTTCAGTATCTACTTAACTTAAGTTTCGCTTTTCTTGTTTATTCCTGCTTAACTCCTTAAAAAAAGTATAGAAAAACATTTTATCCATTTTTCCATGAAAATTCAAACTGTAATTTACCCGTTATTTCTGCTAAAAAAAATTGCCCTCGTTAGATTCTTTGACTATTTAAGCTGTTTAAAATCACACCAAATTTTGTCTTTATACGACCTACCGTTCGTTGAAATAATTCATACATGGCAATAACTAACTGGCAACAAATAAATAACAATATGGCAATAAATAACTGTGCTATAACTAACTATAATAAACTCAATTATATATTGTACTAGGTAGGTATGTATTCTACTTGTACACTTAGTCTTTCTCTACTTATCACTGAATAAGGAACAAAACTTCAACAGGTTATGGGCCCAGTCGCGTGCGTTTGCCGGTTTCTTTTTTATAGAGTGTAAGGGAAAAACGGAATTGATCGGTGTTTGCTTGCATATGTTGCAAAAATTAATTTTTAATTGAATTGGTACATGAGCTGTTAGTCTACAGAAAGTAAACCTTTAATTATGTCGCAACAAGGCAGTCTGTGTATAGAAAAACTTCGTGGAAGTGAAAATTACCATACGTGGAAATTTGCTATGGAAAGTCAGCTGGAGTTAAGCGATTTGCATAATTGTATTTCGGACCCAGTGAAAGAAACTGACGAGGGAAAATTGAGAAAAGCAAAGGCTAAAATTATTCTTTGCATAAACGAATCAATTTACGTTCATATCCAAGATCAAAATAGAGCGGCGGGTATTTGGAAAACTTAAACAGTTGTATGAAGATACGGGACTAACTCGAAAGATCGGTCTCTTGCGGCAGCTGATAACAGTTCGGCTAGATAACTGCGATTCTATGTCAGACTATGTTAATCAAATTATCAACGCCTCGAATAAGCTTAGTGGTATTGGGTTTAAAATAAGTAGCGAGTGGATTGGCGCAATAATGTTGGCTGGACTTGGTGAGGAATTAAAGCCATTCATAATAGGTATAGAACGCAGTAACACACTCATTACCGGCGAAAACATAAAAATGAAGTTGTTAGATGGTGATTACGGAAAACGTGGAGAAAGTGCTCTACTAAGTGCAAAAAAATTTGAAAGAAGTGGGAAAAAATCCACACATTAATGTTACAATTGTGGTCGTAAGGGACACTTTATCAAGGACTGTATAGAAAAAAAAAAAAACTTTTACCACTACCAGCAATCGAAGTGGAAACGCGCTTAGTGCGAAAAATTCTCGAGAAAGGCATCAAAATGCAAATGTATGGTATTTAGATAGCGGCGCTTCGAGACATATGACCCCCAATATAAATGTGTTAAAAAATATATGAAGTACGACAGTTAAAGAAATAGTGGCCGCGAGCAATGAACGCATGAATGTAAATGGTATTGGAGACGCTACATTACGGATAGGTGAAAAAGACATTGATGTAAAAAATGTTTTGCATGTTTCTACTTTAGCGACAAATTTACTTTCGGTTGCACAGGTTGTAGAAAAGAGCAATAGTATAAAAAAAATCGTACCGTAGGTATAATAAAAAATAGCGGTGAACTACTTGCAGAAACAAAGAGCTCTTCAGGTGTGTACAGAAGATCAAATGGTGTCCTGTCTTTTATCAAAGGATGAAACAGATGTCTTGACCTGGCACCGTCGTCTTGTGCACATGAATTTCACAGACTTGTGTAAAATGAGGGACCGCGCTGCAAACGGAATTTGTTTCAAGTCAAAGCAACTGATTTAAAGCCATGTGAAGTTTGTTGCCAAGGCAAGCATGCCAGGAATTCGTTTAAGCATTCGGATACGCGCAAAAAGGGATTACTTGATTTACTTTACTCCGATCTATGTGGTCCTATAGACAATAAATTAATTGGTGGCGCTAAGTACTTCCTAACACTTGTTGATGATTTTTCACGGAAAATTTTTGTTTTCTTTCTTAAATTTAAGTTTGAAGTACTAGATTGTTTTAAAAATCTGAAGCAGTTTGTCGAAAAACAAATCAAGGTGGTACGCACGGACAATAGAAGTGAATACATCGGCCAAGATTTCATAGATTTTTGTCGAGGATGAACAGGACGATAATAGAACGCGCCAGATGTATATTGTTTGACGCGAATTTAGACAAGAAATCCGCCAAAAGACACGCCCACAATCGGTATGGTATTAGGAGGTGCGGTATTCAGAGGTACGGAGATAGACGGCTGCTTTTGGTAAGTTTGGGAGTCGGATGTGCCTGCCGGTTCCATCTGTGGAACTGGCACGAAGATTTTCGTTTCAGGCCTGTTTTCATCTATAGGCGCTTTTTGTATATAAAGCCGAGTCCTTTCCTGGTTTTGAATATACAAAAAGCGCCTGTACATTATTCAAACATTATTCCGAAACGCGTCGTGCGAATTCCTTTTAAATTTATAACGTCAATCCTAAGTTGCGTCCTCTCTTTTTTTAAAAGAGTTATATAATGTCAATAAATGTTTGTTCGTTCTGTCAAACGCATGTTGTTGTCATTTTACTTTAATTTTATTTTATATGCCCACATGTATGCAAATTAATTAGATCCGTCTTCAATTGAATTATGTTAGACAACCTAAAATTTACATTTTTCTTGTTGAAGAAATCTAGAACTTTTTGATTCCTAACGGCGGCGGAGTGCTCAACGTTAATTCAACGTTCAAGTAGACGAAATTTGCTTGCAAGTTATAAATATAATTATTCAGTTTTTACTAATATAAAATGATACTTGTTTAGAGGATATAAATCTGTTCACGGCAACGGAAGTAAGTAAACGGGAAATAATGACCTATACAAATTGACAATTTAATTTTAGGAAGTGTTCCTAAAAAAAGAATGAAGATCTTGCGACTAGTTCTCAAAAATTCTCTCTGGGAAATGCTTATGTTAGTGTATCAGCCAACAAGTCGCTTGTAGGCACATATTCTATGTCACATGTTTAGAAGTATTGACAATCGATGTGCTTTGCCCTCTTTAACGATCCTGGATTCTCAACAAGAGTAATTGCTCGTTGATTTTCCCTTGTCTATGTTCCTTTTGATCTGCATCCTAACGAAGAATTTAGGTTCCTTGAAAGTAATCTGAAACTCTCGATGAAGATTTTTGAGTAGCTTTTCAAAAAAATTCTAAATTGTGCAAACATATCAGCCCATCATCCAGGTACAATGACAGAAATATATACAATAAAAATAAATAAATAAATAGAGTGGCGCAACAGCTCGAGGTGAACCAGGGCCAACTTCTCAACAATGTATGCTGGTGTGTTAATTTCTTTTTACATACAAAGGGACCTACAATTTTTTGCCGAATCCGAACGGCACTTTGAGAAGTTTTTCAAGACAAATGATACTCTCGGAGGGCTTGTCAAACCCTCGCGGAGGTAGGGACCGTGAAAAAGAACAAGTCTTTTTTTTTTCAGGTGACGATGGCAGGATTCGAACCCAGGCCTCCGGCGTAGTAAGCACACACACTAACCACTACGCCACGGCACCCCACAAATATATACAATAGCCAGTGATAAAAAACCCGATCAATATTGACAGTTCCTTTTAAATCAAAAGACCGAGACTTGAGCGAAATATAATTCTTTAATAAGGACCACTTTGTTTTATAGAAAAGTACAGAATACCAATTACTGAGAATGTTACAATTCCTTTTATAGTTCAAATTACATTATGTAAAGTTCAATTATGAATGTATTTGTAAGTGAAAATGTAAATGAAATGCTAAGTATTGATAAAACTAATACGAAAGAGCAAATTATATATGTAAAAGCATTTATAGTTACGGAAAAGAGTTGCCAGTGTGCATAATTTTTTACATCCTCCGATGGGTACAGCAGCTGAACAGGTCTTCTGGTCCGTGTACCATCTGCATAGCGAATTTCACAGGCTCTTATCTTACCATCTCGACCATTGTGAGCTACCTCGATTTTAGCCATCTTCCAGTTTATTCTAGGCTTGCCGGAGTCGAAGACGAGGACGACATCATTAGGTTTCAGCTGTCCAGAAGACACACCATCGCTGTGGTGAAAAGATTTCAGCAGTTGCATGTACTCCAATCTCCAACGGGTCCAGAGCATGGCTGTGTAACGCATACGTTGCTTCCAAAGTTGTTGGATTTCGGAAGAGTCTGCGATTCCCCCACACATGTTAGAGCTGCTGGGCTGACCCAATAAAAATTTCGCTGGTGTAAGAGGATCGATGTCTCTAGGATCGCTGCTTATATACGTTAATGGTCGCGCATTGACCATAGCTTCAGCTTCTACCAGGATCGTTTCAAGTTGTTCACGTGCTAGCTTTGCTTTTCCAATAACTACTTTAAGTACGTTTTTTATTGAGCGAATTAGGCGCTCCCAAAATCCGCCCCACCACGGGGCTCTCTCTACGATAAATTTCCATCGTATGCGACGTTTGGCTAGGAAGTTTTGTAGTGCTTCTTCTTCGAGTGTTATACCCTCTAGTTCCAAGGCTGCTCTTCTAAACGTCTTCGCATTGTCCGAAAAAAATCTGATGGTATGCCCCTGCGAGCAATAAAACGTCTAAGGCTCATCAAGCAGCTTTCCGTTGTCATGTTCGTTACCAACTCTAAATGGACAGCTCGAATGGTGGCACAAGTAAATATTACGAGGTATGCTTTCTTCATTTCACCGCTTGAGTGATCAAAGCAATAAAGAGGACCTGCGAAGTCCACACCCACACTCTCAAAGGGTCTAGTCAACGATAGTCTTTCGATGGGAACAGGTCCAAATGGCTGTGAGGCTGGCTTGCCCCAAAGCTTTTGACACACCACACATTGTTTGACGATTTGCTTGATCATTGGTCGTCCTTGCAATATCCAAAACCTTTCGCGGAACTGGGCCAAAACTAGATTCACTCCACCATGTAACGTTCTTTGATGATAGTCGTTTACTATGAGCCAAGTGATATACGAATTTCGGGGCAGTATAATAGGATGCTTGAAGTCTGCCGATTCATCCAACGCTTGCAAACGTCCACGCAATCTCAACAAGCCATCTTTGTCTAAAAACGGGGACAACTGCCAAATCTTTGAGCTTTTGGGTATAAGCTTTTCTTTCTGCAAAAGACAAATTTCGTTCTTAAATTTTTTGAGTTGTATGTACCTCAGCCAATATGTTTCTGCGGCATTAAGCTCCTCAGCCGATAAACAATTAGAGTCAGGCCTCGCTTTCCTCCTACAAGATTTTATGAAACGCATTATGCCGGCTGTCAGTCTAAGCAAGCGTTCCCAGGTATCGAAGCGTTGAAAACAGAGAACGGGTTCCATCGTTTCACAGGCAGAATCAGACGTTTCCGTTTGCAACATTAAGGAAACGGCGGTTTCAAGCTCTATAAGCCAAACTGGTCCTTGAGCTCACAAACAAGAAGACTTTAAGGTCTCTGCTGTGACCCCCCTCGTGAGCAGGTCTGCTGGATTGTTCTTCCCTGCACAATGGTTCCAGTCCGATACCGCTGTGAGACGCCTGATTTCCGCAACACGGCTCTGCACATAAGGCTTCCACTTGTCAACCTCTCCTTGAATCCAGTTTAACGTTATTTTTGAATCCGTCCACAGGTAAAACTGGTGCACAGGAATTTTAAGCGGACGCTTGAGATAGGAGCATAGACGTGCTGCTATCAATGCTGCTGTTAACTCTAGCTTGGGCAATGTAAGCTCTTTCGTACCATCCTGTTTTAGAGGCGCCACACGGCTCTTTGCACATAAAAGCGATGTCTCGATTGCACCTGATGCTTGATGATATTTGATGTAGGCGACCGTGCCGTATGCCTTCATGCTTGCATCAGCAAAGACGTGTATGGTGACTTTGTGCTTTGAAGAAGTCAACGCTGCTCGTGGAAAAGTGTAATCCTTTAACTGCAGTAGGCTTTAGATGCAACTATTCCATTCGCTCATAAGCTCAGTAGAAAGTATCTGCTCCCAGGACAGTTTGCTTCTCCAAATGGACTGGAATAAGATTTTCAGTTTAACGACGACTGGTCCGTATATTCCCAAGGGATCGTACATCCTAGCAATCGTTTGAAGTACCACCAAGCTCTCAACTTGCTGCATAGAAACCGCGATCTCATCTGTATGAACAAACCAGTCAAGTCCCAAGACCTTTTGCTTAGCTGGACAATCAGTACCAAAATCCTTTCTCAACGCGGGATCGTTGGAATTCCATTTCCGAAGATTCATACCGGCTCTGTTCATTATCGATACAGCTTCACTATAAGTCTGCTTCCCTTCATCTGATGTGTCAACACTGGCAACAAAATCTTTCACATAAAACCCATTTCGAAGTAGCTTACACGTCATCGGAAAATTGCCTTCTTCTAGTGATAAATGTTTCTGTATGTACTTCAATTTACATTTCTAT
Source organism: Neoascia interrupta (assembly GCA_947623515.1). Taxonomy (NCBI): domain Eukaryota; kingdom Metazoa; phylum Arthropoda; class Insecta; order Diptera; family Syrphidae; genus Neoascia; species Neoascia interrupta. Next base: position 87,875,305 of record OX392462.1, read on the forward strand.
ACTCCTGGAAAGCTGGTGCACCATCCGACGATTTACCCTTGGAGATCCAAATAAAACGGTGAGAGTCACGATCTTTTTCGTTGAGCATGATCTGCAGGAAAGCTTTCTCCACATCCGCTACAATCCCGTATTTTCCCAGCCGAAAATTAAGCAGCACTGTTAAGACATCTGGGAGCAGATTTGCTCCGACGTGCAGCTGCTCATTAAGCGAAGGTACTTCCTCTGTACGGAACGACGCGTTGAACACAATGCGCATTTTCGTCGTGGTGCTTTCTGCCCTGTATACAGATTAGCATGAGTTATAATGGTCTTACCGTTTGATAAACATAAGCATTGCAAAGTCCACCCTAGTATGGTATCAACTGCCCTGAGTGATGCTGAAAGTCGACGCTGTTTACCGGTCACCACACTCCAATAATTGTCCGACCCTATCAAGATGCTTAAGCCGTCTTCCGACTCAAGGGGAACGTGTTGAGAGTCAGCCAAGCTCATTCCTTCGAACTCTACGCAGTAGCTGTCTGGGACTGGTAAAACGTCCACGCATATATTTGGCACAACAATTGCTTCGATGCCGACGCATTTTCCATCAAATTGACTTTTGATATTTAACTTTACCTTTTTCATTTTCTGGCAGGGCGATGGATGTTTGCTCCCAAATAGGAGGACGGAGATATTGACAGATCCTGTTGATGGTAAACCGAGCTTTTTCACCAGACTCTCGCAGATGTATGAGAATTGACTGCCGCCGTATATAATCAGCCGAGCAAGTAGATTTTTGTTTAGACTCGGAGCTACGTCAATGCCCCGAGCTGTCTTCAAAAAGACATTTGTGTTTTGTTGATGGGACTCGTAAGCGCATAGGTTTAATGCATTTTCTCCAATGTTGTCATCAGATGCAGCAGCTTCAAGTGTTTTTCTTGTAAACGATGGATCACACATCGTTGATAAATGTTTTCCTTTACACTTTTTGCAGGAAATCCATTGAGCACTACGACACTTTTTGGCAGAATGTCCACGCTTTGCACACCGAAAGCATCGTCCACCTTTACGTAGGTTTTCTCTTTTGTCAATTAGAGACATATCGCTGTCACAGTCTTTCGTTGCATGCCGGTCAGATTCGCAAAAGAAACATTTGATATCCTTCTCGTTCAATGATACTTAACTCGTCGCTGTTGTTGTTTCATTCACAGATTTCGCATGTGCTGCGACAGAGATGACTCGACTCCTCTCTAGCGATTCGACTTCACCTTTTAAAAATGACATTATGCTTTTTATTTGGATGTCTCCTATGTGTGAAACGGATGAACTTTCAGCCATATCATCTGCATCGTGATCTCTTTCTGCTGTTATGTACGATGCATTCTCGTTGCTCGTTTGCCCATGGTTGTTGTCTTTTTCTGCACTGCGGTAGTAATCAACACGGAGATCCACTGGAAAACACCGTAATAAAATTGACTTCAACATGACACAGTATTGGTGAGACGGTATTTGCAAAGCTGTGAGTGTGCGACTGCATGTAGACACAGAATTATATAAATTTCGCAAACCGTTGACGTCGGTTCTTGACATAACCGGTCTAAGCGAGATCAACTGTTGCATATGCTTGTCTACTAGCTGTTCTGTGTCACCAAATTGTTCCTGTAAGAGTGCGATGGCAGCATCGTAACACATTTTGGATGCGGTGAAACCGGCGATTATTTTTTTTGCTTTACCTACTAAAACAGACTCAAGATTACTGAATTTATCCGTTGCAGTCAAACTTGAATTTTCATGGACGGCTGTCCGGAATTGCTCCCAAAACGGTAGCCACTCTTGGTAATTGCCATCAAACCTTTTGAGTGGCAATTTGGGGAGCTTCACAGAATGGTTAAATGAGTTGTTGGCCGTAGCAGATGTCATCGATGCGTTGTTGACGGTATCATTTACTCCTAAGTTGGTTGAGCTCTGTTTAAATTGCAGTTTCTTTAACCTTGATTTTAATCGCGCTAACATGCCAATAGCTGAATCCTCGTATTCTGCCGTTTTCTCGACATCCTTTTCATATTCTTCAGCCCTGATTAAACCTTTAGTTCTTACCTCCTGATTTGTAGTCATGAGGCTTTCGTGGGCAGCTGTCAACCGCTGAATAAATGCCGCAAGCTCTTCCTCAATGTCGTTAAACATCGCTTCGTTTGTGAGACGCGACTCCTCCTTGGAAAGGTATTCGCTGGCTGCCTTGACAATTTTAGTGACCTGCCCCCTATATGCACAGCGCGCAGAGATTTCCATACTGACCTATGAATTTAATTATATTTCGAAGTCTCAACACCTCTTTTGATCCCGGGTTTCGGCCCCAAATGATAAAAAACCCGATCAATATTGACAGTTCCCTTAAAATCAAAAGACCGAAACTTGAGCGAAATAAAATACTTTAAAAAGGACCACTTTGTTTTATAGAAAAGTACAGAATACCAATTACTGAGAATGTTACAATTCCTTTTATAGTTCAAATTACTTTATGTAAAGTTCAATTATGAATGTATTTGTAAGTGAAAATGTAAATGAAATGCTAAGTATTGATAAAACTAATACGAAAGAGCAAATTATATATGTAAAAGCATTTATAGTTACGGAAAAGTGTTGCCAGTGTGCATAATTTTTAACAGCCAGAAAATTGTTATGGATTGTTTCAACCCATACATGCTTTATTGTAGTAGAAAAACTGATTGACGTTTGTTCTTTCTGTCAAAGTGGTCGGAAAATATCTGAGCTCCGATTAATTTTAAAAAATAATTAAGCGAAATAAGTAAAAGTTTTCAAATCATCGAAAAGTGAATTTAGTTAATACCTGGCTTAACTATTTAGCCGAAATTGACAGAGTAAGTCCTAACAATTAAGACTTTGAGGCAATTTGCGAGTAGCAAAGTGAGGCTTACCTCAAATGAACAAAAGATCACTGCTTGAAACTTCACCCGATCCAATCAACCACGAAAAACGCAGACCAGGTTATATTTCGGACGGCACAGGCGAAATGGCAGATGTAAAAAACACTCTAAACATAAGCATCGAAAAACTAAAAGAAATTTTAGATAAAAAAACAAAGAGCTTATTAAAACGCTAGCGTCAAAGGCTGATTTGCAACTTATCTGCGCTGAAATAGCCGGTTTAAAACAGAAGCATGAAGAAATGTCTGCTAAGGTCACTGTGTTGGAGAATAAAAATAAACTTCTGAAAGCTCAGCTGGGCAGACTTCTTCAGAAAAGTACGGAAGCAAATGTCGTCGTGCACTTACCCTCAGAAGAAAATGTGGATGCGATCGACAAAGCAAAAGCTCTTTGCGCAGGATTGCTAAATGCAAATGACTCGAACACCGTCATCGAGAGCGCGTATAGTATTTCCAGCAAGAATACAACAATTTCAACAATAATACTGAAAATGAAATCGCGTAGCATCGTCTGGAAAGTTCTAAGCAAAACTAAAAAGCTAGAGGGCACAAAAATCCGAATCTATAAGGATGTTCCGGTGCTGCTGGGCTGACCCAATAAAAATTTCGCTGGTGTAAGAGGATCGATGTCTCTAGGATCGCTGCTTATATACGTTAATGGTCGCGCATTGACCATAGCTTCAGCTTCTACCAGGATCGTTTCAAGTTGTTCACGTGTTAGCTTTGCTTTTCCAATAACTACTTTAAGTACGTTTTTTATTGAGCGAATTAGGCGCTCCCAAAATCCGCCCCACCACGGGGCTCTCTCTACGATAAATTTCCATCGTATGCGACGTTTGGCTAGGAAGTTTTGTAGTGCTTCTTCTTCGAGTGTTATACCCTCTAGTTCCAAGGCTGCTCTTCTGAACGTCTTCGCATTGTCCGAAAAAAATCTGATGGTATGCCCCTGCGAGCAATAAAACGTCTAAGGCTCATCAAGCAGCTTTCCGTTGTCATGTTCGTTACCAACTCTAAATGGACAGCTCGAATGGTGGCACAAGTAAATATTACGAGGTATGCTTTCTTCATTTCGCCCCTTGAGTGATCAAAGCAATAAAGAGGACCTGCGAAGTCCACACCCACACTCTCAAAGGGTCTAGTCAACGATAGTCTTTCGATGGGAACAGGTCCAAATGGCTGTGAGGCTGGCTTGCCCCAAAGCTTTTGACACACCACACATTGTTTGACGATTTGCTTGATCATTGGTCGTCCTTGCAATATCCAAAACCTTTCGCGGAACTGGGCCAAAACTAGATTCACTCCACCATGTAACGTTCTTTGATGATAGTCGTTTACTATGAGCCAAGTGATATACGAATTTCGGGGCAGTATAATAGGATGCTTGAAGTCTGCCGATTCATCCAACGCTTGTAAACGTCCACGCAATCTCAACAAGCCATCTTTGTCTAAAAACGGGGACAACTGCCAAATCTTTGAGCTTTTGGGTATAAGCTTTTCTTTCTGCAAAAGACAAATTTCGTTATTAAATTTTTTGAGTTGTATGTACCTCAGCCAATATGTTTCTGCGGCATTAAGTTCCTCAGCCGATAAACAATTAGAGTCAGGCCTCGCTTTCCTCCTACAAGATTTTATGAAACGCATTATGCCGGCTGTCAGTCTAAGCAAGCGTTCCCAGGTATCGAAGCGTTGAAAACAGAGAACGGGTTCCATCGTTTCACAGGCAGAATCAGACGTTTCCGTTTGCAACATTAAGGAAACGGCGGTTTCAAGCTCTTTAAGCCAAACTGGTCCTTGAGCCCACAAACAAGAAGACTTTAAGGTCTCTGCTGTGACCCCCCTCGTGAGCAGGTCTGCTGGATTGTTCTTCCCTGCACAATGGTTCCAGTCCGATACCGCTGTGAGACGCCTGATTTCCGCAACACGGCTCTGCACATAAGGCTTCCACTTGTCAACCTCTCCTTGAATCCAGTTTAACGTTATTTTTGAATCCGTCCGTTATTTTTGAATCTATCCTCAAGCGGACGCTTGAGATAGGAGAATAGACGTGCTGCTATCAATGCTGCTGTTAACTCTTGCTTGGGCAATGTAAGCTCTTTCGTACCATCCTGTTTTAGAGGTGCCACACGGCTCTTTGCACATAAAAGCGATGTCTCGATTGCACCTGATGCTTGATGATATTTGATGTAGGCGACCGTGCCGTATGCCTTCATGCTTGCATCAGCAAAGATGTGTATGGTGACTTTGTGCTTTGAAGAAGTCAACGCTGCTCGTGGAAAAGTGTAATCCTTTAACTGCAGTAGGCTTTAGATGCAACTATTCCATTCGCTCATAAGCTCAGTAGAAAGTATCTGCTCCCAGGACAGTTTGCTTTTCCAAATGGACTGGAATAAGATTTTCAGTTTAACGACGACTAGTCCGTATATTCCCAAGGGATCGTACATCCTAGCAATCGTTTGAAGTACCACCAAGCTCTCAACTTGCTGCATAGAAACCGCGATCTCATCTGTATGAACAAACCAGTCAAGTCCCAAGACCTTTTGCTTAGCTGGACAATCCGTACCAAAATCCTTTCTCAACGCGGGATCGTTGGGATTCCATTTCCAAAGATTCATACCGGCTCTGTTCATAATCGATACAGCTTCACTATAAGTCTGCTTCCCTTCATCTGATGTGTCAACACTGGCAACAAAATCTTCCACATAAAACCCATTTCGAAGTAGCTTACACGTCATCGGAAAATTGCCTTCTTCTAGTGATAAATGTTTCTGTATGGTTGCCATCAAAATGAATGGACTACAATTTACATTTCTATACTCCTGGAAAGCTGGTACACCATCCGACGATTTACCCTTGGAGATCCAAATAAAACGGTGAGAGTCACGATCTTTTTCGTTGAGCAAGATCTGCAGGAAAGCTTTCTCCACATCCGCTACAATCCCGTATTTTCCCAGCCGAAAATTAAGCAGCACTGTTAAGACATCTGGGAGCAGATTTGCTCCGACGTGCAGCTGCTCATTAAGCGAAGGTACTTCCTCTGTACGGAACGACGCGTTCAACACAATGCGCATTTTCGTCGTGGTGCTTTCTGCCCTGTATACAGATTAGCATGAGTTATAATGGTCTTACCGTTTGATGAACATAAGCATTGCAAAGTCCACCCTAGTATGGTATCAACTGCCCTGAGTGATGCTGAAAGTCGACGCTGTTTACCGGTCACCACACTCCAATAATTGTCCGACCCTATCAAGATGCTTAAGCCGTCTTCCGACTCAAGGGGAACGTGTTGAGAGTCAGCCAAGCTAATTCCTTCGAACTCTACGCAGTAGCTGTCTGGGACTGGTAAAACGTCCACGCATATATTTGGCACAACAATTGCTTCGATGCCGACGCATTTTCCATCAAATTGACTTTTGATATTTAACTTTACCTTTTTCATTTTCTTGATGGATGTTTGCTCCCAAATGGGAGGACGGAGATATTGACAGATCCTGTTGATGGTAAACCGAGCTTTTTCACCAGACTCTCGCAGATGTATGAGAATTGACTGCCGCCGTATATAATCAGCCGAGCAAGTAGATTTTTGTTTAGACTCGGAGCTACGTCAATGCCCCGAGCTGTCTTCAAAAAGACATTTGTGTTTTGTTGATGGGAATCGTAAGCGCATAGGTTTAATGCATTTTCTCCAACGTTGTCATCAGATGCAGCAGCTTCAAGTGTTTTTCTTGTAAACGATGGATCACACATCGTTGATAAATGTTTTCCTTTACACTTTTTGCAGGAAATCCATTGAGCACTACGACACTTTTTGGCAGAATGTCCACGCTTTGCACACCGAAAGCATCGTTCACCTTTACGTAGTTTTTCTCTTTTGTCAGTTAGACACATATCGCTGTCACAGTCTTTCGTTGCATGCCGGTCAGATTCGCAAAAGAAACATTTGATATCCTTCTCGTTCAATGATACTTAACTCGTCGCTGTTGTTGTTTCATTCACAGATTTCGCATGTGCTGCGACAGAGATGACTCGACTCCTCTCTAGCGATTCGACTTCACCTTTTAGAAATGACATTATGCTTTTTATTTGGATGTCTCCTATGTGTGAAACGGATGAACTTTCAGCCATATCATCTGCATCGTGATCTCTTTCTGCTGTTATGTACGATGCATTCTCGTTGCTCGTTTGCCCATGGTTGTTGTCTTTTTCTGCACTGCGGTAGTAATCAACACGGAGATCCACTGGAAAACACCGTAATAGAATTGACTTCAACATGCCACAGTATTGGTGAGACGGTATTTGCAAAGCTGTGAGTGTGCGACTGCATGTAGACACAGAATTATATAAATTTCGCAAACCGTTGACGTCGGTTCTTGACATAATCGGTCTAAGCGAGATCAACTGTTGCATATGCTTGTCTACTAGCTGTTCTGTGTCACCAAATTGTTCCTGTAAGAGTGCGATGGCAGCATCGTAACACATTTTGGATGCGGTGAAACCGGCGATTATTTTTTTTGCTTTACGTACTAAAACAGACTCAAGATAACTGAATTTATCCGTTGCAGTCAAACTTGAATTTTCATGGACGGCTGTCCGGAATTGCTCCCAAAACGGTAGCCACTCTTGGTAATTGCCACCAAACCTTTTGAGTGGCAATTTGGGGAGCTTCACAGAATGGTTAAATGAGTTGTTGGCCGTAGCAGATGTCATCGATGCGTTGTTGACGGTATCATTTACTCCTAAGTTGGTTGAGCTCTGTTTAAATTGCAGTTTCTTTAACCTTGATTTTAATCGCGCTAACATGCCAATAGCTGAATCCTCGTATTCTGCCGTTTTCTCGACATCCTTTTCATATTCTTCAGCCCTGATTAAACCTTTAGTTCTTACTTCCTGATTTGTAGTCATGAGGCTTTCGTGGGCAGCTGTCAACCGCTGAACAAATGCCGCAAGCTCTTCCTCAATGTCGTTAAACATCGCTTCGTTTGTGAGACGCGACTCCTCCTTGGAAAGGTATTCGCTGGCTGCCTTGACAATTTTAGTGACCTGCCCCCTATATGCACAGCGCGCAGAGATTTCCATACTGACCTATGAATTTAATTATATTTCGAAGTCTCAACACCTCTTTTGATCCCGGGTTTCGGCCCCAAATGATAAAAAACCCGATCAATATTGACAGTTCCCTTAAAATCAAAAGACCGAAACTTGAGCGAAATATAATTCTTTAATAAGGACCACTTTGTTTTATAGAAAAGTACAGAATACCAATTACTGAGAATGTTACAATTCCTTTTATAGTTCAAATTACTTTATGTAAAGTTCAATTAAGAATGTATTTGTAAGTGAAAATGTAAATGAAATGCTAAGTATTGATAAAACTAATACGAAAGAGCAAATTATATATGTAAAAGCATTTATAGTTACGGAAAAGTGTTGCCAGTGTGCATAATTTTTAACAGCCAGAAAATTGTTATGGATTGTTTCAACCCATACATGCTTTATTGTAGTAGAAAAACTGATTGACGTTTGTTCTTTCTGTCAAAGTGGTCGAAAAATATCTGAGCTCCGATTAATTTTAAAAAATAATTAAGCGAAATAAGTAAAAGTTTTCAAATCATCGAAAAGTGAATTTAGTTAATACCTGGCTTAACTATTTAGCCGAAATTGACAGAGTAAGTCCTAACAATTAAGACTTTGAGGCAATTTGCGAGTAGCAAAGTGAGGCTTACCTCAAATGAACAAAAGATCACTGCTTGAAACTTCACCCGATCCAATCAACCACGAAAAACGCAGACCAGGTTATATTTCGGACGCCACATGCGAAATGGCAAATGGCATCGAAAAACTAAAAGAAATTTTAGATAAAAAAACAAAGAGCTTATTAAAACGCTAGCGTCAAAGGCTGATTTGCAACTTATCTGCGCTGAAATAGCCGGTTTAAAACAGAAGCATGAAGAAATGTCTGCTAAGGTCACTGTGTTGGAGAATAAAAATAAACTTCTGAAAGCTCAGCTGGACAGACTTCTTCAGAAAAGTACGCTTACCTCAAATGAACAAAAGATCACTGCTTGAAACTTCACCCGATACAATCAACCACGAAAAACGCAGACCAGGTTATATTTCGGACGCCACATGCGAAATGGCAAATGGCATCGAAAAACTAAAAGAAATTTTAGATAAAAAAACAAAGAGCTTATTAAAACGCTAGCGTCAAAGGCTGATTTGCAACTTATCTGCGCTGAAATAGCCGGTTTAAAACAGAAGCATGAAGAAATGTCTGCTAAGGTCACTGTGTTGGAGAATAAAAATAAACTTCTGAAAGCTCAGCTGGACAGACTTCTTCAGAAAAGTACGGAAGCAAATGTCGTCGTGCACTTACCCTCAGAAGAAAATGTGGATGCGATCGACAAAGCAAAAGCTCTTTGCGCAGGATTGCTAAATGCAAATGACTCGAACACCGTCATCGAGAGCGCGTATAGTATTTCCAGCAAGAATACAACAATTTCAACAACAATACTGAAAATGAAGTCGCGTAGCATCGTCTGGAAAGTTGTAAGCAAAACTAAAAAGCTAGAGGGCACAAAAATCCGAATCTATAAGGATGTTCCGCATAATATTCGGCAACGTAAGGCCAAGCTTCTCCCAATCATGAAATTCCTGCGTGATCTGAATCCTCAGATGAAGGCTGTGTTGAGGGACGATAAACTGCTGATTGAGAATCTTGTTTTCACATGGGAATTGTCGGCAGGATTGAGGCATGGTGAAGAGGATGGCTTCGCTGCATTAAAAAACATTTATGGTAATATCCCCGTTCCACTACAAAATTTGTTGAAGGATGGAAATTCAAATCAAACCAAAACAAATGTGTCAAACGTCACCAGTGATAGCCCAGCTGTCAATGTCAAAAAAGTAGATGTTCAGAAAGTCACTGGGGCTAAAACCATTTAAGGTGCACACACAAGCTTGAATGTAACGAGTGTGCCGAATAATACCGAATGAGGTGCTGCTGTCTACCAAAAAGTAACACAGCTAATACACTAAAACTAAGAATATTAAGCTATAATGTGAATAGATTAAAAAACAATTTGAAGTTAGCAGATTTTATAAATTACATTGTAAGTTTTGATTTATTTTTATTATTTGAAACGCACATTATATTAGAGAATTGTGGAGAAAATGGAAAAAAACATACTAAAACAACATATGCGAAATTTTTCCTGGACTATAGCCTTAAATGGATTTCTGCAACCAAGATTAACAATTTTGGAAGAGTGAGTGGTTTCCAGCTATTTGGTTTCCGCAAAAATATAGATGGTGTTGCTATAAGCCCTAACTTAGTCGAAGAAAATTTTTACCTGGACATAAAAATTAAAAACTCTGCTAGACAGGTAGTCTACTTAAATTGTAATCATTTGGACCGTGACTATGCTCAGCTTAAAAACGCTCTATCCACCCTAGATTCAACAGATGTTATGCTTATTGGAGATTTTAACCGAAGGATCTTGATTTTGTTATTAAACAGGCAGCTATGAACCACGTGTATGAGTCCATTAGAGTGTATGAGTCCATTGTTAGCTAAATGCGTATGGAGGGCAGATGTATTACTGCATTGGTGGCTACAGACAACGGTCGGCGAATAAATTGATTATAATTGATTATTATTGAATAGCTTCGTTACATTCCTCCCATTCTTCCCCAGACGGGAACCTTCACGTCGACTCTTTTTATACCCCATCCCATAGGATAGGAGGTACATTAAGTTTGTCACATAGTTTGTAGCATCGTCTGGAAAGTTCTAAGCAAAACTAAAAAGCTAGAGGGCACAAAAATCCGAATCTATAAGGATGTTCCGCATAAAATTCGGCAACGTAAGGCCAAGCTTCTCCCAATCATGAAATTCCTGCGTGATCTGAATCCTCAGATGAAGGCTGTGTTGAGGGACGATAAGCTGCTGATTAAGAATCTTGTTTTCACATGGGAATTGTCGGGAGGATTGAGGCATGGTGAAGAGGATGGCGTCGCTGCATTAAAAAACATTTATGGTAATATCCCCGTTCCACTACAAAATTTGTTGAAGGATGGAAATTCAAATCAAACCAAAACAAATGTGTCAAACGTCACCAGTGATAGCCCAGCTGTCAATGTCAAAAAAGGAGGTGTTCAGAAAGTCACTGGGGCTAAAACCATTTAAGGTGCACACACAAGCTTGAATGTAACGAGTGTGCCGAATAATACCGAATGAGGTGCTGCTGTCTACCAAAAAGTAACACAGGTAATACATTAAAACTAAGAATATTAAGCTATAATGTAAATAGATTAAAAAGCAATTTGAAGTTAGCAGATTTTATAAATTACATTGTAAGTTTTGATTTATTTTTATTATTTGAAACGCACATTATATTAGAGAATTGTGGAGAAAATGGAAAAAAACATACTAAAACAACATATGCGAAATTTTTCCTGGACTATAGCCTTAAATGGATTTCTGCAACCAAGATTAACAATTTTGGAAGAGTGAGTGGTTTCCAGCTATTTGGTTTCCGCAAAAATATAGATGGTGTTGCTATAAGCCCTAACTTAGTCGAAGAAAATTTTTACCTGGACATAAAAATTAAAAACTCTGCTAGACAGGTAGTCTACTTAAATTGTAATCATTTGGACCGTGACTATGCTCAGCTTAACTCCTACGGTGAAATAATAATGGTAGACCCCCTAGACCTTAAGGGCACATGTTCGAGACCGAATTTTGAGTCGAATAAGCCATGTCCGTCTGTTCGTCCGTCTGTATGTCACATGTTTTTAGGCCTTAAGTTTTGAGCTAAAGTGCTGAAATTTCGTACGTAAGGTTAACGTCATGCGAAGCAGTACAAGTTGAAAAATTTTTGTTTGAAATCCGCCAAAAGACACGCCCACAATCGGTATGGTATTAGGAGGTGCGGTATTCAGAGGTACGGAGATAGACGGCTGCTTTTGGTAAGTTTGGAAGTCGGATGTGCCTGCCGGTTCCATCTGTGGAACTGGCACGAAGATTTTCGTTTCAGGCCTGTTTTCATCTACAGGCGCTTTTTGTATATACAGCCGAGTCCTTTCCTGGTTTTGAATATACAAAAAGCGCCTGTGGATGGAACATTATTCCGAAACGCGTCGTGCGAATTCCTTTTAAATTTATAACGTCAATCCTAAGTTGCGTCCTCTCTTTTTTTAAAAGAGTTATATAATGTCAATAAATGTTTGTTCGTTCTGTCAAACGCATGTTGTTGTCATTTTACTTTAATTTTATTTTATATGCCAACATGTATGCAAATTAATTAGATCCGTCTTCAATTGAATTATGTTAGACAACCTAACATTTACATTTTTCTTGTTGAAGAAATCTAGAACTTTTCAATTCCTAACGGCGGCGGAGTGCTCAACGTTAATCAAGGTTTGAAGAGTAGACGAAATTTGCTTGCAAGTTATAAATATAATTATTCAGTTTTTACTAATATAAAATGATACTTTTTTAGAGGATATAAATCTGTTCACGGCAACGGAAGTAAGTAAACGGGAAATAATGACCTATACAAATTGACAATTTAATTTTAGGAAGTGTTCCTAAAAAAAGAATGAAGATCTTGCGACTAGTTCTCAAAAATTCTCTCTGGGAAATGCTTATGTTAGTGTATTAGCCAACAAGTCGCTTGTAGGCACATATTCTATGTCACATGTTTAGAAGTATTGACAGTCGATGTGCTTTGCCCTCTTTAACGATCCTGGATTCTCAACAAGAGTAATTGCTCGTTGATTTTTCCTTGTCTATGTTCCTTTTGATCTGCATCCTAACGAAGAATTTAGGTTCCTTGAAAGTAATCTGACTCTCGAGATGAAGATTTTTGAGTAGCTTTTCCAAAAAATTCCAAATTGTGCAAACATATCAGCCCATCATCCAGGTATAATGACAGAAATATATATAATAGCCAGAAAATTGTTATGTATTGTTTCAACCCATACATGCTTTATTGTAGTAGAAAAACTGATTGACGTTTGTTCTTTCTGTCAAAGTGGTCGGAAAATATCTGAGCTCCGATTAATTTTAAAAAATAATTAAGCGAAATAAGTAAAAGTTTTCAAATCATCGAAAAGTGAATTTAGTTAATACCCGGCTTAACTATTTAGCCGAAATTGACAGAGTAAGTCCTAACAATTAAGACTTTGAGGTAATTTGCGAGTAGCAAAGTGAGGCTTACCTCAAATGAGCAAAAGATCACTGCTCGAAACTTCACCCGATCCAATCAACCACGAAAAACGCAGACCAGGTTATATTTCGGACGGCACAGGCGAAATGGCAGATGTAAAAAACACTCTTAACATAAGCATCGAAAAACTAAAAGAAATTTTAGATAAAAAAACAAAGAGCTTATTAAAACGCTAGCGTCAAAGGCTGATTTGCAACTTATCTGCGCTGAAATAGCCGGTTTAAAACAGAAGCATGAAGAAATGTCTGCTAAGGTCACTGTGTTGGAGAATAAAAATAAACTTCTGAAAGCTCAGCTGGACAGACTTCTTCAGAAAAGTACGGAAGCAAATGTCGTCGTGCACTTACCCTCAGAAGAAAATGTGGATGCGATCGACAAAGCAAAAGCTCTTTGCGCAGGATTGCTAAATGCAAATCACTCGAACACCGTCATCGAGAGCGCGTATAGTATTTCCAGCAAGAATACAACAATTTCAACAACAATACTGAAAATGAAGTCGCGTAGCATCGTCTGGAAAGTTGTAAGCAAAACTAAAAAGCTAGAGGGCACAAAAATCCGAATCTATAAGGATGTTCCGCATAATATTCGGCAACGTAAGGCCAAGCTTCTCCCAATCATGAAATTCCTGCGTGATCTGAATCCTCAGATGAAGGCTGTGTTGAGGGACGATAAACTGCTGATTGAGAATCTTGTTTTCACATGGGAATTGTCGGGAGGATTGAGGCATGGTGAAGAGGATGGCTTCGCTGCATTAAAAAACATTTATGGTAATATCCCCGTTCCACTACAAAATTTGTTGAAGGATGGAAATTCAAATCAAACCAAAACAAATGTGTCAAACGTTACCAGTGATAGCTCAGCTGTCAATGTCAAAAAAGTAGGTGTTCAGAAAGTCACTGGGGCTAAAACCATTTAAGGTGCACACACAAGCTTGAATGTAACGAGTGTGCCGAATAATACCGAATGAGGTGCTGCTGTCTACCAAAAAGTAACACAGCTAATACATTAAAACTAAGAATATTAAGCTATAATGTGAATAGATTAAAAAACAATTTGAAGTTAGCAGATTTTATAAATTACATTGTAAGTTTTGATTTATTTTTATTATTTGAAACGCACATTATATTAGAGAATTGTGGAGAAAATGGAAAAAAACATACTAAAACAACATATGCGAAATTTTTCCTGGACTATAACCTTAAATGGATTTCTGCAACCAAGATTAACAATTTTGGAAGAGTGAGTGGTTTCCAGCTATTTGGTTTCCGCAAAAATATAGATGGTGTTGCTATAAGCCCTAACTTAGTCGAAGAAAATTTTTACCTGGACATAAAAATTAAAAACTCTGCTAGACAGGTAGTCTACTTAAATTGTAATCATTTGGACCGTGACTATGCTCAGCTTAAAAACGCTCTATCCACCCTAGATTCAACAGATGTTATGCTTATTGGAGATTTTAACGGAAGGATCGGCTTATCGCAAAAAAGTTTCGTAAGTGGATTTAAAAACAGGGCTGCAAATTTGACACGCTTATTAAGAGATGAGATTTGTAACGTCAGAGGCAATAAGGTTCTTGAGTTAACGGATGGTTTAGACTGCTGTGTACTGAATGGAAGCTGTGAAGGTGATGCTGCTGGCGAGTTAACATTTATCCGTGGAACTTCAACTTCAGTCATATACTATTGCTTTATTTCTGGTAACTGGCACGCATATCTGGAAAACTTTCGCGTAGGGATGAAGACGTTTTCGGACCACATGTCTTTGGAAGTATTATGCAGCCTTCGGTACTATTCAAACGATTTAAGCAACAAAAAACTTGGCCTCATTCCCAAATTGTGGTGGAATAATAATCTGCGTATACAGTATCAGAGTAATCCAAACTTGGAACTAGCCAAACTGCGAAATCTTGGTATTCGACCAGATATGGAGACTCTTACCAACATAATCAAAAAATGTATGCCTTCTCCAGGATCTTCGTTGAGAAAAAAAAGTTTTAGTAAACAAAAATGGTTTGATGCTGAGTGCTTGGAGACAAGAGAAAAGTCATTTACCTATTTGAAGCTTGTAAGAACTTTTAACTCTGATACCTTTAAGTTATTGTATGCTAAAGCATTAAAAAGTTTTAAGAATCTCTGTTACATTAAGATGGTAGTTTTTAAGCTCCAAAAGATTGCTGTTTTAAATAATACTCGATCCTCCGCGGATTTCTGGAGAGCAGCAAAACTCATCAACGGTCAATCAAATATCATTGTTCGTTCCCTACAAGCTTCGAAGCTTCGCGACCACTTCCAGAAACTTCTTAACACCCCCGAAACAGTCCCTGCCATCCTTTATGCAGCTCCTTTGTTAGAGGACGACCTTTTGGATATGCCCTTCACTACAAGCGAAGTTAAAGAAGCGATTGAATACGCCAAAACTAGAAAAGCCCCTGGAGACGACCGGATCCCTTTTAAATTTTTCAAAAACTGTACCTTAGAGTTCTAAGCTGCTCTTACGGATGAACTAAATAGAATTTTCGACGTGGCTGACGTTCCCGTGGGCTTCAGAAAATCAATAATATTTCCCCTCCACAAAAAAGGCGACAATGAGAATGCAAGCAACTACAGAGGGATTTCATTCCTGAACACGTCAAATAAACTGTTTGGATCACTTTTATATAACAGGCTTTTACAGTTGGTGGAGTCCAAAAAAGTTTTACATGAGTTCCAGGCCGGCTTTAGGAAAATTTATTTAACAGTGTACCAAATTTTCTCGCTTGTTAATGTTGCTGAATCCTACAAAAGTAGAAATAAAAAATTGTATACTTTCTTTGTCGACTTTCGCGCTGCCTTTGATTCCATCCCTCGTGAGGCTCTTTGTTGTAAACTGAGTAAGATTGGAGTTTCTACCAAATTCATAAATATTCTCAGGGCGTTGTATGATAAAAACGTAGCATATATCTGGGACGGAGAGCACATTTCGGAAGAGTTCGAAGTATGTATGGGAGTAAAACAAAACTGCATCCTTAGTGCGTTGCTTTTTATTCTCTTCATAAACCACATCGTGGATACTGTTGGTGGTTTATATAGAGTTTGGTCGAATAAAAATTCCTGTGCTAGAATATGCTGACGGCATCGTATTTCTATCTGAATCAGTGGAAGGGCTACAGCGTATGATCCACAGACTTGAAACGTATTGCGACACCTGGAACTTACGCGTTAACCTCGACAAGTCAAAAATAATGATATTTAGTGTTGGATGTGGAGCTGGAGGAAAAATGATACTATCATTTAATAAGCATTGAAATTGTTCGTGAGTATAAATATCTGGGAGTCTGGATCTCAGCAAACCTGAACTTAAGAAGGCACCTTGAAACTAAACTATCAGAAGCCAAGCGTGCTATCTTTTCAGTATGGAAGCAGTGCATTCAAAATAAGTACATAATGCACTCATCTAAGTTTAAAATTTTCCGGTCGACTGCAATTTCAATAATTCTTTATGCAGCGCAAGTCTGGGGATACCGCTCTTATAACGCAGTTGAGAAATTTCTTCGATACTTTCTTTAACGAATTTTTCGTCTGCCTAGTAACACTCCCAACCACATGCTACATTTGGAGACAGGAAGAGCTCCTCTGTATTTGCATTTCCATTTTATCGTAAAAGTTATGTCTATGGATAAGCACAGATTGCCCAAAATGATCCTGAAACATATCCTAACGACGAAAGAAAATATCGTTGAAGAATGGGAAACACTCGGGCAGATGTGTGGTGTTAGCTTGCATTTTAGTAGCGGTGAAAGTTATTCATCTTTAAAAAGCAAAGGCCTCCTTGCAGGAAATATGGGGCATCATCTCTATAACAAAAGCCTTGCAGAAGCTCAGCAATCGCAGTATAGAAACTACTACAGGAAACTAAACCACAACTTACAAGAGACGTCGTGTTTCTTGAACTGCTACAAGATCGACAAGATTAGCACACTTTTTAAAGTAAGAGGTGAGCTGCTGAACTTATAGTACATGCCGCACCGTTCTGATTTACCGATTTTGTGTGACCTATGCTGTCTCCGGGAGAGAGAAGATGTCCTCCACTTTCTTTGGATCTTATGTACTGAAGTTCAAACAAGCTATGGAAATCTTATATGGAGAACTGGGCTGGGATGCTCTATATAACTACGCCGTGAGCGCAATAAGATACAGGAAAATTATAATTGATGAAGACTTTTAAGAAATATTAATATATTAGGTACACCTGTTGTAGTGTTTTTTATAGTTTTTTAATCACAAATGTCAATCTGGTAGACGGCCAGTATGACCAAACCAATTAAGACTTATGTACCTACCAAAAAACATGTAAAACATTTTTGTACTTTACTGAATAAAAGTCAATTCTAATCTTAATCTAATCTAGTAGAAAAACTCGATCATCGACTTAAAATTCACCTTTCGTGGACTCAAAATCATTCGCCTTTCCGCCTTTGCACCGATCAGACGTGTTAATCCATTCTCCCATTCTTCAATTTAATTATTTTGTCTTCTTTTTTTCATTCTTAACGCCCAACGCTTGTGAATGCTTGAACTTTTCTTAACCCGTGACACCCGTGACTTTTAAATTAATTAAAAAATACAAAAATTGATTGCCCCACACCCTCAAATAAAAGTGAAACAGTGTTTACTTTGAACGTGCGTTGATCCAAACCAGTTTTTAACATTGTTTTCTGCTTGCTTAGCATTCTCACCGCGTTGACCCAATAACCGACTCATAATGTCAGAACAGTGTGCCAACCCCGATTGCGTCATTACATCGAAAGACTGCAATGTAGATTGGGTGCTTTGCAACGGGCTATGCATAAAATCTTTCCATGCTCTTTGCACTGGCCTAAATAAACGCTCAATGACAGATCTGGAAGACTATAAAAAAAACTTTGTTTCCTTTTGCGATGAATGCGAAGGCATATCTTTATCGCATGTTATGCTCGCGATAAAGTGTGTAAGTGACTACCTAAATAATCTACCAACGGACAATAAAGCCCTTCGGAAGCAAATTGTGAGCCAGTTTAACAAGTTTGACGATATTATAAAAAGTGTTGAAGACCTTTCTGCCAATATCGATGTCTCTACCAATTTATGCAAGTCTAAATTTAAAGTTATTGATAAACAGCTGTTAAATTTTGGTGAAATAATTAAAAAATACCCTACTGAACAAATGGCTTAAAGTCTGATATGATTAAAACTCTTAATTTACGTTTTTCTTAGATCGAAGACCTTCTCAACTCAATACATTCGAATGTTGATACATATCAGCAGTGTTCGTCAAAAAGTGCTCCTCCTTCATATCAAACTATTGATCCACTATTACCAGAAGTATGTAGTAGGATTAGTGATGTTAGCAATGATGTCGCTGTAATACGTTTAGTTATTGGCGGAATCGGTGATGACATCAGACTTGCTTCTGATAAGATTGACGTTCTACCAGATTGCATTCAACCACAATCAAGCTCAGTATACAACACATCAATATTCAATAATAATTGCTGATGACATCAGACTTGCTTCTGATAAGATTGACGTTTTACGAGATCACATTAAACCACAATCAAGCTCAGTATACAACACATCAATACTCACAACAACTACAACACGAACGATTTCTGGATATACCGCAACCCTTGCCTATAAAAGGCAATCCCAAAGGATATCCCACTGCCTATAATCTCTTGCTCTCTTCCTCTTCAACATCTGATACTTCTGCACCGTCCTCTGATACTCTTGTTTCGACGTCTTAACACCGATTTGGCACACTTTGGTCACACGACGATTGGAATAAAAGGCTCGAAAAAATTTACAGAAATGCCTGTGAGGCCAACACGTATATCATCAATGGCGCTCCTCAGCACGCCGACGTCTCTTGGGTAACGAGTTTTTTCTAGCGGAATTTTTCCATCACCATTAGCAATTGCATGATGGCTCCACCGACAAATAAAATTAAGCGCATCCAGCTCGATATACCCACAAAATACGAAAGGGCTTTTTTCGCGGCACTCCAACGGTATCTTAAAATCGGGAAAGCTGACAATCACCAAGCTGAATAGTGCAAGAAAGCCTAGCAATAAACCTAATCATATGTCCAGAAGGCCTTATACTAAGTCTAACTAAAACCGTGATCCTAACTGGAGTTTTAAAGTTGGAACTTTTCCCCTATTTTCCCCACCCGTTCGCCTGCCCACATCCAATGTACCACCAGTCCCCATCTCGTTCGCTCCAAAAACTTCTCAAGTTACTATCCTCACCTTATATCCCAAGCCGCTTAAGCTTAATCGCAATCGGGTGTCCTTTAATTTAACCGCAAACTCAATTCAATCTTATTCTCAAACAGACAAATATCCTAACTTTGCTCACTCACACATCCTGACCCCTACTCCGCCTACTTCTGTTGCCCTCAGGAGACCCCTACCCCACACTTCAAAAACGGCTCCAGCAACTCCCATTGTTAACTGCCAAACACGCCCAAACACCCCCCCTTCATCCGTCAATGAAAATTCGTCTTTTATCGATCCTTTGTTTCCTCCGACGGTAAAATTAACAAAACAACTTTCGGCAGATCAGAACGGTGATAATAGATATATTGTATCTCGCCTGAGAGATCAGCGAAGTCACGAGAACGTGCGTTTATATCTAGCTTATCTGCAGGATAAGCCCAATACAATCAGTGTCGATGGTATCACAAGAACGAATATATTAGTTTCAATTCAGCGGGAAGGCCTTCCTAAACCGGATGAATTAATGCAGATCTTTGTTCGATACCACGAAAGCTTCGACATCCCCCCTGATCAAGTTAAAACTGACCTGTCCACCTTCACTTCCTACGTTTCTTCCAAACGTCTCTCACACCTTCAGCGAATTCGTAATAACCACAAAAACTATTATCGGTCCTAACCAAAATGCCAAATACTGGTCACTCTATTATCAAAATGTAAGAGGACTCCGCTCTAAGCTTCCCTACGATATTTTTGCCCAAACCGATAACAATCTAATTCCAAAAATTAATAATTCTGAAATTTTCACTACCGATTTTAATGTTATCCGTAAAGATGGACTCAAAAGATTAGAAAACCCCGACGGCAGAAGTGTTTTAATGGAGAGGTGATTTAGATCTTCTGTAATCCGTAAAGATGGACTCATAAGATTAGAGAACCCCGACGGCAGAGGTGTTCTTTTAGCAGTTCACAAGCGCCTTGATTCCGATGAGCTTAAGATTCCTAACATAAACTTTCTAGAATTGTTTTGTGCTGAAATTACATTCCCCAAGTGCCGCCTGTACATATTATGTTGCTATATTCATCCATCCCAACCAATTGAGTCATATCGCCCCATTATTGATGCACCTGACTTTTTAACCGGTGTGTTAAATCCTGATGCTAGAACTATTTTCATGGGTGACTTTAATCTTCCTGCATTAAAATGGGCTATATCAGAGGATGAGTTTCACTTCGTGACAACAAATGTGAATTCCCAAAAAGAAATGTTGTTCATTGATTGTGTTTCCAATTCCGGTTTATACCAAATGAATGGTATCCCCAACTCAATGAATAGACACCTCGACCTTGTCTTTACATCTGATACGGATACCGTTATCGTCTTCAAAAGTCCTCATATTCTAACTACAGTTGACCCCCCACACCCGCCTTTATCACTAAACTCTTCTTTTGATAATGTCAATGTTCAAATTAGCTCGGAAAATTCCTTTGCTTTCAACTTCCGTAAAGCCAATTTCACCAAACTTAATGACCTAATTTGTAACATTAGCTTCGATTTTATTACTGAAATTACAAATATAGATTTAGCCCTTGCAACATTCTACTCTGCAGTTTTTTCCTGTTTTGAGAAATCCGTTCCGTTCTCAGTTTGTAAAGACTGCACGTCAGCCCCGCCATGGTATACCAACGAGTTACGGTCACTTCGAAACAACAGGAACAAATTATGGCCAACACTCTTAAGAACTCGATCCGAATCAGATTTCACGAATTACCGACATTCATATAGCCGCTTCTCCGATCTCTGCGAGCATTTATACCTCGAGTATCTTCACCGCATGCAATTTAAGCTTATATCTGATCCAAAAAGTTTCTACCAATTTGTTAATATTAAAAATAAAACTGACGGCTTTCTCCCAACTTTCAAATATCTCCATAATACGTCAGCAGACCCAAAGATAATTGCGAACTTCTTAGCGCAATTCTTCTGCAAATCATTCTCCGAATCCACCATAGAACCTGATCTCGATTACTTCGGCTATATGAGCAACTGTCCCCAGACATCTCTTGTCTCTGTAAATATAACCCAAGCCTTAGTAAGAGACAATATAATAAAGCTAAAAGATGATTATTCTCTCGTCCCCGATGGTCTCCCGGCTATGGTCCTCAAAAAATGCATGAACAGTTTGGTGGCCCCTCTTACTGCCTTGTTCTTTTTGTCTAACACAACAGGAATTTTCCCATTTCTATGGAAAGACTCTAACATTATTCCCTGACATAAGAAGGGTCACAAGAATGATGTTTGCAACTACAGGCCAATCGCGAAACTATCATGTACACCCAAACTCTTTGAAAGCATCGTTTACCAAGAAATCCTTCCTCACTGTAAGCCCCTTATCTCCATCGACCAACACGGGTTCTTAAAAGGTAAATCCACCACTACAAACCTAACTGAATTAATCTCTAAGCCCTTGTGTGCACTAGACTATGGAAAGGAAGTTGACGCCATTGCCACCGATTTCAGCAAGGCCTTTGACAAACTCGCGCACTAAGTTATAGTTTTTAAGCTTTAAGCGCTCGGTTTTCACCCTTGTTTTTTCAAATGGATCCTCGGTCTCAGACTCAATTAATGCAACCTCTGGGGTACCTCTTCTACCTTCTACCTACCTACCTACTTAGAAGGCAGTCATCTAGGACCAATCCTCTTCATTCATACTTTCAATCAATGATGTTAATATGATCATGAGAATCTCTAAGGTAATCTCCTCGCCTTTGGATGCCTTCTATCTACAGAACGACCTAAACCGATTTTCAGAGTGGTGTAAAAGGAACCTTTTGGATCTTAACGTCAATAAATGCCAGGCAATTACTTTCTGCCGCAAACGAACCGTTCGACCCTTTAGAACTTACTCTATCAATGACATACCAGCGCCGACAACTAATGAAATTCCCGATCTAGGAGTTATTTGTGATAGCGAGCTTAACTTCCATAGCCATGCCAGCAACATCATAGGCCGCGCTAACTCCTCACTTGGTTTTGTGAAGCGATGGTCAAAAGAATTCTCGGAACCCTACGTTACCAAAGCCCTTTACGTGGTCTTACTTATGTTAGACCTCTCCTTGAATATGCCAGTCAAGTTTGGTCTCTGTGCCAACAAATTCAAATACAGAGAATAGAAGCGGTCCAAAGAAGATTTCTTCGCATCGCTCTGCGTGGTCTTGGTTGGACAGATCCCATAATTTTGCCATCCTATGAAGATCGATTAAAACTCATCGATATGCAGTCCTTAAAAAGGCGACGCGAGATTGCTGATATTCTCTTCATCCACCAACTTCTTACTGGCAACATTGATAGCCCACAACACCTAACACCCGAAACCTTCGATCAGTACCTTTGTTCCGACTGAAATCCCATCGCACTAACTATGGTCACTATGAACCTATTTCTAGAATGTTAAGTATCTGTAACAAGCACGCACAATCATTTAACCTTAATAGTACCAAGAGAACACTTAAAAAGAGTCTTTTAAATCTACCAAATCCCGAAAACCCTTAATATCCCAAAGTTCTTATCTCCCCTTTTTTTTCTTAGCCTTAAGTTACAGTAAGTTTAGATTGTTTAAATTCTTAGTTTTAAGTTAAGCTTGCAATAAGCTAATAAAGTGCCCCCGAAGGGGTGCGTCAAATTCAAAACCATACGGCTATTCCCTGTGAATTAATGCTGTTAATTAATTTTAATGTTAAAAATGCTGTTTTGATGTTAAATTAGAAAGTCTTCGTCATCTCTTCGTAATCTACACTGTACTTCTGGGAAAACCTCTTGCTACTAACCTGGTACGATATTTGTCGATCCTACAATATTAAAGTTGTATATTTCCCGTACAACCCCCCGACGATTGGTTATAATATGTTTAACTTTAGTCCTTGACACTTAAGTCCATGTTGAATTCTTTTCCAGGGAATAAATTTCCTCCTTTATTGGTGTCACCCACTGACCTGAATCTTAAGCATCCATGGCATCTTCAAGAGTTGTCGCCTCGAACTGAGTTATAAAGAGCTCTGCACGTGTAACCAACTCGTCCGGATTGAACTTGTTTAGTATCGGTATTTTTCTTGTCTCATACGGGCTTGGAGGTAGTTCTCTTTGGTAGTTCTCTTTATATGAAACAAAATTAGTGAATGCTTAGTCATATGTTTAATATTTTTCATAGAATTATACCGTATTCCACAGGAATGGAGTATATTAAGTTTGATACAGGCGAAAAAGTAACGAAATTATAGCGATAGACCCCCAATACTTTTCGGGCATATGATCGAGACCGAGTTCAGAGTTGAATGCGCGATGTCCGCTCGTATGTCACCAATTTTGTAGGCCCAAATTTTTAAACAAGAAAGATGAAATTTGGTACGTAAGCTTGCTGTCATCTTAAGCAATATGAGTGTTAACATTTTTCAAAACCGCCCACAGACACGCCCACAATCGGCCTAGATGTGCAACTACCTTCCATTTGTTCAAAACTGTAAGACGAAAAGCTGGAATTTAATTCAACATTTAGCATCGCCTAGTTATTATAAGACACAACCAGTGAGTAAGTGCTACAGTGTGTACGAAGAAGTTACAGTCCGTAAAACGGACCGTTGAATACCCCATCCTATCCCACATTGTAAAATGCTGATGGCATAGTTATTTTTTGACATTTTGTAAGTAATGCAAACTTCGAAAAGGGGCGTGGTCCAATCGTCCCTAATTACAAACTATTGATTATAAGATATTTCCACAGATATTTCGAAGTTACGCTTAAATGTACGTAAAAATGCAATTTTTTGGTTCAAATTCAATATTTTTGAAAAATCGACCCCTAAAAAAGGGCGTGGCTTAAAACTTTTATACACACGAAATTTGGCCTGAAGTCTCGCTTACCTAACCTGTTACTTTTTTTGTTTGATGCTTTCCTAAATTAGGCTCAAGGCCAGTCGAAATTAAGTTTTTCCGGAAAATTTTAGGTTTTTCTTCAATTCTGCCTCCAAGTGTGGGCGAGGCCCAAAGACTTGTATAGACAAAATATGGAACTAAGCGTTTTCTATATAAAATATTAAGCAATTTTTTTTCAATTTCGAGCAAAAATATTGAGTAAAATGCATTCGAAAATTCCCCCTTAAAATAGATGCCACGCCCACTAGAGGAATTTTGTTTACCAATAAAATTTATCTTTTTTGTGTCGAATATTTATTAGGAGGTGCTAAATGTCAGATTTCAGCCTTTCAGAACGTCTTACAGTTTTGAAAACTCTGGAGGTGGTTGCACATTTAGACCGATTGTGGACGTGTCTTTGGCCGGAATTTTTTCACTTTAACTGCTTCGTATGACGTGGACCTTACGTACGAAGTTTCAGCACCCTAGCTCAAAAATTTGAGGCCTGAAAACATGTGACATACAGACGAACGGACGGACGGACGGACATGGCTCATTCGATTCAGAATTCGGTCTCGATCATATGCCCTTAAGGTCTTGAGGTCCACCATTATTATTTTACCGTGTTACAAACTATGTGACAAACTTCCTCCTATCCTATGGGATGGGGTATAAAAACAACGACCAGTGAAAAATTTAGGTAATATGCATGTTGCAAAATTGGCTACAAGTAAATCTGGGAGTTAAAAAAAATATGGATTGATGATGACTTTTGTTCTCGATTTTCATGTACGCAACTGCAATTGATTATGCATCTTACACGTGATGCAGCCTTGCATGAATAGGGCGTAACTAGCGATATCCATTCTGACAAGAGTCTTGGAGAGATCCAAACATCCATTCAAATAAGCGTTTTGGGGAGAGAAAAAACTAACTACACTTTTAATTAAATGTAAATACATAATTAAAATACAAATTGAATTAAAAAGTACATATATACTTTGAGTTGTGGGTGGGTACTGAAATAAATGGGTAAATTCTACTAAGACTTATATACTTTAAACTTATGTACATACTTAATACATTCTGCAGAGAATGTTTTATGTTCTTCTTCAAAAATTGATGCCCATATATCAACAATTTTAGACGATGAATAAAACATCATTCATGAATGCTGAATAGTTTTACTGGAAAAATTACAGCTTAAAAATGTTTTTAGTTAAAAAAAATATATGCCTGCAATTTTTTTGTTGGATTCAATACAAAGGCTGTTGTTAATGATAAATCGTCCAATAAGATCAACAATTTCCTGAAAACGTATTTTTGCTGCTTAATTATCAATTTTTCATCCTTTTTTCGTCAAAAACAAGAAAAGCAAAAACATTTTTTGTTAGATTTTGTGTTGTTTGTTATCCTTATACATATATGTATATACCTCTTCCCATGGAAAAACAACCCCCAGTGAAAAATTTAGGTAATATGCATGTTGCAAAATTGGCTACAAGTAAATCTGGGAGTTGAAAATATGGATTGATGATGACTTTTATTCTCGATTTTCATGTACGCAACTGCAATTGATTATGCATCTTACACGTGATGCAGCCTTGCATGAATAGGGCGTAACTAGCGATATCCATTCTGACAAGAGTCTTGGAGAGATCCAAACATCCATTCAAATAAGCGTTTTGGGAGAGAAAAAACTAACTACACTTTTAATTAAATGTAAATACATAATTAAAATACAAATTGAATTAAAAAGTACATATATACTTTGAGTTGTGGGTGGGTACTGAAATAAATGGGTAGATTCTACTAAGACTTATATACTTTAAACTTATGTACATACTTAATACATTCTGCAGAAAATCTTTTATGTTCTTCTTCAAAAATTGATGCCCATATATCAACAATTTTAGACGATGAATAAAACATCATTCATGAATGCTGAATAGTTTTACTGGAAAAATTACAGCTTAAAAATGTTTTTAGTTAAAAAAAATATATGCCTGCAATTTTTTTGTTGGATTCAATACAAAGGCTGTTGTTAATGATAAATCGTCCAATAAGATCAACAATTTCCTGAAAACGTATTTTTGCTGCTTAATTATCAATTTTTCATCCTTTTTTCGTCAAAAACAAGAAAAGCAAAAACATTTTTTGTTAGATTTTGTGTTGTTTGTTATCCTTATACATATATGTATATACCTCCCCGCCACATATATGTATATACCTACCGGCCCCGCGCACAAAGTCTTTCTGACCGTTAAAAGTATATATGAATCAGGCACGAGGCGTGACTTTTCGGGAAGCGGAAGCACTCAATATTTAGCTTTTTTTTATTAAAATTAAAATGAATCCAGTAGACCCCAACGCGTTGTCTTTTTAACCATCAAAGCCATATTACACACACACGTGAAGATCACAGTTATCTTTTCATTTTAACCCTTCGTTTAGAGAAATTAGACTCATCGGTCTTTTGGCAGATACATACAACTGACAATAACTCAAAAGTGTACCTGCAAATTTCAATAATGAACTAATGGGCCGAATGGGAAAATATTGAATGGATTCCAATTTGACTTTATGAGTTGATTTCTGTAGGAATGCGAATTTGGAAAATGCATGGATGGCGTTCATTCCAGAAGGCAATGCTTTGCGTATAAGCAAATAATGGAGTGATATTGTGGGCATTCTCTGGTGGGTTAGTGTAGTAGTGGGAGATTGGGCCGTCGTAGAGAGATATTCAGTTTTGTCAGCTATGAGAAAGAGTTGTATGGGTATGCCAGCTGTTTTATAAGTATAATAGCAAAACTGTAGGTAGCTGAAAATGTTTACGTCCGATCAAAAGAATAACACAATGGTTTAGGTCATCATAAAAGTTCTAAGGCGAACGAAGGCAATTTATTAAAAGGAGTTAAGTTTAAAGAATTGGCCGATGAATCACAACAAGAAGTTCTCGAACAGATTGGTATAAAAAAAACACGCAAACATAGAAATGGCCAAATCAATATCGCTGCACGAAGCGAATGGCTCACTATTAAGACGTCCCGAATATTTAAAATGGTTTGAAAGCAAAAAGGGCGCATGTCCCGTCTTTTCTTGGGAAATTCTCGAAACGAAAGTCAACTAGTGAATTCTAAAATCTTCTTCACGAGTTTGTGTTTAAAACGCAAATCTCGTTAAACACTCTACTTATCTTTTCCTTCTTACCTCCATTCCGTTCCTTTTTCCTTCTCCTTTCTATTCCTCCTATTAAGTCCCTTATTCTGGATCTTTTCGCTTCCAAAACTTCTTCCTCTGGATCTTTTCCTCAAAAAAAAAAATCTTTTATCTACTTCCAGCTCTCTTTTCCTTCCTCCAAACTCGCTAGGTAAACCAGAATAGTTTCACCCAAGCTTGGCTTGGCTTTTTCACAAACAAACAATGACTCATTCACACACGCATTCAACCAATCCTCTCATTCCGGTACAGTGGTTATCGGTCACGGTGTTTCAAGCCACGCTCAGATCTTTGCTGGGCATGCTTACCGTTATTGAACCCCAGCTGCATTCCTGGGATTCGAAGCCGAACCGAAAAGAGAGCATTCAGTGATCCATCATTTAACTCTATTCTCAAAAGGAGAATAGTGTTATACATTTTAATAAGAAGAACGAAGAATGAACTACGATACCTAACACACGATATACTACATTACCCTAGTGGACTACCTATAGTAAGCCATTCTTTACATAATCAGAATTTATCATGATGGGCCCTCGGCCATTGAGCATCTTTGCTCTGGGTGGATATTAATCTCGGGCTAATAGCGACTATGTGATTGTACTTCACAACATTTTTTCGGTGGCATCTCTCATTACTTGTAAGAGTTGGGCTCTGTAACATTTGAGCTGTGTACACGCTTTGATGGTGGTTTACCGGGTCATCATTGGGCATCGTGAGTAGAAAGTAGGGAGCGTCCTGACCGTCCGTCTTCCTCCAGGGCACCTGTATGGAAGAAAAGACGGAGCACAAGTGGGATGGAAAGACGGGGAAGCCCAAAAAGTGAATAGGAAGGAAGGGACCAAAAGGAGGGACAAAGAGCTTCTTTGTTGCGCGATATTCGACCGCAACAACTCCACCCTTACCTCCCGTGAAATATGGTACACATTTCAATAGGGCACCTAGGAATCGGAAGGTAAAACAAAACGTAACAGAAGGAGATATTGCCGGACTGACAAAAGATTGGCCATCAACATAGAAGGGAGCCATGGCCGGGCTAGCAAGAGATTGGCTGATGGTATATGGAGACGCTGGTGGATTCTATGAGTCGTCAATGTATGGCTTAAGAACCTTCACATGCCATTTCCTCGTTCCTTCCCGGTGTCATTTTCAAGCACGGACGTACGTGCGGGGGAGACTCGCCTACGGATTTTAAAGGGGCCGACGTATTTTGGAGCCAATTTGGCTGAGAAATAATTAGCTGCGTCTGAAAGTATGTAATTCCTACGCCGTACAATCATGTTGATTTCCCTAACTCCTAATTCTGAATCACTACCTGAATTATTCTCTGTGTCCCTATCTTAACTACTAGCTGAAGTACTGGGTGTATCCTGATTCCCTACTGAGTCCCTATCTAACCTGTCTGAGGTGGTTCCTAAAGCCGAAGACATACGACCCGAAGTAGCCATCTTCTTCCCGAAATTCGCGTAGGTTAGGTTAGGTTAGGTTGAAGTGGCTGTCGGATCCAAAGAAACCAACACACTTAGACCTATGTAGGTCCATTGTGATCTCACGCGGATCTGACTCCATTGCCTACTCGTTGAACCATTTTGAGCTATTAATAAAGCGTAAGAGACGTTTCGGGTCAGTCAGTCAATCAGTGAGATCATTATAAAAGAAAGCTCCAATGTGAAGATTTCGGTTCTTGGAAAAGGCGGGGCATGTACAGAGAAGGTGGAGAGTGGTCTCTTCTCCCTCCTCATCCATGCAGCTCCTGCAAAAGTCGTTGGAATAGACACCAGGCCTTGTCGCGTGTTTGCCTATCAGACAGTGTCCTGTAATGACACCGATTGTAGCACTAACGTGCGATCTATTAAGAGCGATCAAACTCCTAGAGTGTTTAAGATCAAGCTTTGGCCAGATCTGTTTCGTCGCTAGACAGGTACTACCACTAGTCCATCTGAGATTTGTTCTTTCTATCGCATCCAGTTTAATCATGAGTTTACATGTCGAAATTGAAATGCCTACGGAGCCTTTATCAGGTGAAATTGGGAGGGTAGTTCCAAGTTTGGCGAGTTCGTCAGCCTTGCAGCTACCTGGAATGTCACTATGTCCTGGCACCCAGCACAGGAGAATGTTGAACTGCTCCGACATCTCCTTTAGAGATGCATGGCAGTCTAAGGCTACATTAGAGTTTATAGAGACCGATTCCAGGCACTTGATGGCCGCTTGGCTGTCAGAAAATATGCGTATGTCCTTGGCGGATAAAACATTTTTCTTAAGCCAGGACAAGACTTCCTTTATCGCCATAATTTCAGCTTGAAAAACACTGCAATGATCCGGGAAGCGGAAAGAGAGACTTAGATTTAGTCGGTCTGAGAACACACCTCCGCCTACCCCATCATTTGTCTTCGATCCATCAGTGTAGAAGTGGATCGATTCTTATTCCAGAGGCGCAAAGTCCTCCCAGGAAGACCTGGGGGGGGACCGTTGCCTGGAAGTTCTTGTCAAACTGTAATTGGGGTAAGGTGAGGTCCATGTTTCTAGAAGGGAATCTGAATGTGTTCAGAATAGCAGAGAGGCCTATCTCACTATTGATCCACCGAGAGGTTGCTTTGAGGCGAATAGCCGTGATGGCAGCAGTTCGTCTGCTGATGGTGTCAAGAGGAATAAGATGGAGCAGGATGTCTAGTGCTGCTGAGGCAGTGGTGCGGAGTACTCCACTCATATATAAGCAAGCTGACCTTTGGACCTTGCTTAGCTTATCACGATTTACCGCTTTATCCAAAGTGGTTCACCAGACAGCTGTTCCATACGTCAGTATCGGCCTTACGACCGAGATATATAGCCAGTGGGTGATACGGGGTTGCAGTCCCCACTTGTTGCCGATGGCTTTTTTGCAGGAAAAGAGTGCTACCGTACCTTTCCGGACTCTTTCCTGTATATTAGACTTCCAGCTAAGCTTTCTGTCTAAGATGAGACCCAGATATTTAGCTTCCTCAGAGAAGATTAAGCTAGTGCCCTTGATTGAAGGGGGGTCGATGTGTGGGATTTTGTATTTCCTGGTGAATAGGACTAGTTCAGTTTTATGAGGGTTGACCCCCAAACCACAACTGTCAGCATCTTGCTAGCTTATTTAGAGCATTCTGTAGGAGTTCTTTAAGGGTGTTAAGGTGCTTCCCCGACACAGCAATGGCAACGTCATCTGCATAAGCGATCACTCTGCAGCCCTCTCCTTCTAGGATAACCAGCAGTTCGTTCACCGCTAGATTCCAAGGGAGTGGGGATAGGACTCCACCTTGGTGTTCCCCTGCTGACGGATCTTCGGGCAGTTGTCTCAACTAGCTTTGAGTTTATAATTCTACTCGTTAAAAGTTGATTAATTAACTCGCAAAGTGAGCCATTCACCTTTAGAGCCGACAGTGCAGCCAAGACCGCAGACGTGTTGACACTATTAAAGGCGCCTTCTATATCTAGGAAGGCTACCATCGTGTACTCCTTGTGATGAAGGGAATAGTCAATGGAATGTACTAGCGTGTGCAAGGCTGTTTCTACAGATCTGCCCTTACAATAAGCGTGCTGAGCAGTAGAAAGCAGCCTTTTGTTAAAACTAGATCGTAGGTGGATATCGATCAATCTTTTAAGAGTTTTTAGAAGGAATGACGATAGACTTATGGGTCTGAGATCTTTAGGAGTAACGTTGGAGTATTTGCTAGCTTTGGGTATAAAAACCACTTTCACATCTCTCCATAGCAGCGGAATGTGGACCAGCTCTACGCAGCTTCTCAGAATTGTCTCCAGTGCAGGGAGGATAATATCCGATGACCTTTGTAGTTCGGCTGGTATTATGCGGTCAGGTCCTGCCGACTTGTAAGGTTTGAAGCTGTTAAGTGCCCAAAGCAGTCTATCTCTTGTTATTAGATCAAATTTATTAGTTATGTGTGGCATTGACCTGTTAAAGTTGATGCTATTGATTACTTCGGAGCTACCTGGAAAGTGGGTGTCCAGTAGCAGGTTTAGCGATTCTGCGCTGGAGGAAGTCCAAGAGCCGTCTGCTTTTTTAAGGTAGCTGGGCATCGTTGGATTAGTAGAGAGGATTTCTTTAGCCTAGAGGCTTCGGATGTTTCTTCTATTTTACTACAAAAGAGTCGCCAAGATAGCCGTTTGGCTCTCCTCATTTCCTTTTTATAGGATTTGAGGGATGTTTTGTAAACATCCCAGTCTGTATTTGCACGTGTGGCCTTGGCTCTATTGAAGAGTTTTCTGCATACATTTCTGAATAGGCCCAGTTCTGAGGTCCATCAATGCGGTTTCCCCTTGCCCCTTGGAACTACAAGAGGGCAGGAGGAAGAAAGTGATTTATTGAGGGCCAAAGTGAGTTCCTTAACCTTTGACCAAGCTCATTGGTGTCATAAGGAGGACTTAGGAGAGAAGAGATCTTTGAGCGGTTCAGTGAATCTCTGTAAAGAAGCCAGTTCGTCCTTCTGTAGTTTCTGAAGGATGATTGGCGAGGAGGTACATCGTCTAAACTGAATTGAATGTATCTATGGTGTGACCAGGAATGTTCAGACGAGACTTTCGAATTACCAACCCGTTTAGCAATGGGATCAGAGACGAGAGTAATATTTAGTACTTCTCGTCGATTTCTGGTTATGAAGGTAGGTTCGCTACCCGTGTTGCAGATAATGAGGTTAGTTTTTAAAATAAAGTCAAAAAGTAACTCGCCTCTGTCGTTGATATCGGAACTTCCCCACACTGAGTGATGAGCATTCGCATCGCACCCAATGATGAAGTCAGTATTGCGTAGTTCAGCAGCCTTGATGGCACTCTCCAAGGTTTTACCAGGGGGACTGTCCACTATGTCATGGGCGAGGTATGCAGAGGCCAGCCAGTAAGTCCCTTTGGCTGTCTCTAGTTTCGCCACGGTGATGTCTCGGTCGCTGAATTCAGGGAGTAGAAATACGTTGAGACTACTTTTCACTAGTATGCAAGATCTAGGCTTACCTTTACCTGTCGCATCCCCCGCGTGGCAGGCGCCTTGTCGAGTGCGTCATCTTCTATGACGCCGGTGTGGGGGCTTAAGTTGCGGATTTTCAGCCGGCGTGGGTCGGCTGAGGAGCGACGAACTAAGTCCTGCCAAACCTGACTCCAGTGGTGGTGTGAGCATATTGCAAACCGTGCCGAAGGATGCAAGGCTGGGGGTTAAACCAGCCTCTTACGAGCTCTCTCAGGTGCCTAGGCGAAGACCTGCAGATAAACCATAGCCTTACCCCGGTATGGCGGCTCTGCCGGGGTGGACCACCCTTTCCGGCCATTCTCGTGGGACCAAAATATCCGAACTAACTAAAACAAATAAGGATGAGGGGGAGGGCACGCTATGTGCCAAAAACACGGACGACACCATACCGGTGGTTCCGTGCGATCCAAACGTGGTACTACCAGCCAGTTTGATCGAGACTGAGGATATCTCAATGGAAAGGGAGGAAGAGCTACTCGCTGAACACTCCGATGATTCCGAAGAGAAATCCGGCCAAAAAAAGGAGACCAAGCACGGGAGCAAGGCCAGACGGACCACTCCCGGCCTGGAGAGAAAGAGGCGGTTTAAGAAGGCCAAGCATATTTATGGCATCTTAACAGCTAAAGAAAAATCTTCCCTCACTCAGAAGGAACTATCTTCCCTTGAGTGGGCCCGGGAGACCATAGCTAACGACGTTGCCACGAGGCCTACGCCTAAGGCAGCTCGTTCAGTTAAAGGTACGGGTGGTAAATCGGGAAAATCTGGAAGGCCGAGGGACGATGCCGCTACTAGGACATCCCTCGGAACCAACAGAAAGCCTGTTACCGGAAGAGGAACTGCAACCCAAGGACCCAGTGACAAACCGGGCCCAAGCGGGTTGCAGAAAGGCAATGCCGGAAGGCATAGAAGAGAAGCGTTCGCCTCGAAGAGAACACGATCTTCTGAGGACACTTCAAGGACGCCGAAGAAGGCGAAATGGGGCGCCACCATAGTGGGAAGTCCCAGCAAGCCAAGTACGAGCCGGGCGGGCCAGTATAGCGAGGTGACAAGGAATCCACTACAGCTTGCTGTAGTAGACTCCAAGAAACCAAGCGGGCAGTACAGTGTTGAGTGTGGCAGGAAGATTGAGCAAGCCCTCGGGGCAGCTATCATCAGCCACATTCTGAAAAACACGGGTACTAGTGCCCCGACCTACGGCAGAATGAAATGGTCTAAAGGCATTACGTACATCGACTGCAAGGACCAAGCTTCAAATGACTTTGCCAAGACAGTAGTGGAAGGACTACAGCTTTGGGATGGTGCGGAACTTAAAGCCGTTCCAATAGACCAGGTTCCAAACAGGGCAAAGGGTAGGCTGACTATTCCGGAGATGGGAATAGTTAAAGGTGACATCCTCCGCGTGCTGCAAGCACAAAACCCTCAGATTCCGATGCAGGATTGGGAAATTATAAGCGAGGAAGAGCCGCGAAATGGTTTCAGGGGCTATATTGTCGCCTTCGGCGACCTGCCCGGGAATCTAAAGGCGGAAAAACAGCTTCTGTTGTCCTTTGCAGCTAGCGAGGTAACCCTCAAGCTGATTAAGCGGACTGCGGAAGCAACGAAGGCGACGGACACTGCGTTGGAGGTGGAGAACAATGATGAAGGTGATCCAAATAAACCTCCATCACAGTAGGGTCGCCACAGCCAACCTGAGGCTGTTCCTCGAGAGGGAACAGCTGGACCTAGCCCTAATCCAAGAACCCTGGATTGACAAAAAGAACAGGGTCTTAGGATTAGGGTCGAAAAATTTCTCACTGTTTAATGTAAAAAATAAAGGTAAGGCGAGAACCTGTATTGTAGCAAATAAGAACGTTCATGTATTAATGTTATCTCATTTCTGCACAGGTGACCTAACGGTGGTGGAGGTTAGAGGGACGGACGAGAACTACACGGTAGCGTCGGTCTACATACCATTTGACGACGGTACCTCGGTCCCCCCGGAATCTCTGAAGACGCTAGTGACAGCGTCCGAACAAGGTAAGAAGAACTTAGTCTTAAGCTGTGATGTCAATGCCCATCATACGATCTGGGGAAGCTCAGACATTAACGCCAGAGGCGAGGTTCTGTTTGATTTTGTCCTTAGCTCCAACCTTCTAGTATGTAACAGGGGAAATGATCCCACCTTCATTACAGCGAATAGGAGGGAAGTCTTGGACTTGACTTTCGTGTCTCAGAACAGCTCTGTTCAAGTAACGAACTGGAGAGTATCTAAGCAGGCATCACTATCAGATCACTGCTGGATACTCTTTGAGATACAGGTAGGCTCGCAGGCTAGGAAAGTTTTCAAAAACCCAAAAAGAGCAAACTGGGTGAAGTTCAACAAAGAACTGCGGAGGACTATCTCCCCCTGCCCAGACAGAGATCTTACTACCGCGCATGAGATCGACCATACAGTCGAATACATCACCGGGATGATCTCCAGCTCTTTCGAAAAATCCTGCCCAAACAGCAATACAGGAGGGAAACAACGCACTCCCTGGTGGAACTCCAAGATCGCGGAGCTCATCAAGAGCTCAAGATCCAGATGGAACCTTGCAAAAGAGGGGCTCATCGAATGGACGACCTATAGGGAGAGCGTTAGAATCCTGAAAAAGGAGATCAGATTCGCCAAGAGGAGCTCATGGAAGAATTTCTGCGAATCAATCGAAACAACAACTGAAGCGTCCCGACTGAGAAAAGTCTTATCCAAAGCGCCTATACCGCTATCTTCACTCAGGAAGACTGAGGGCGATTGGACCTCGACACACAAGGAAACGCTGGATTTACTGGCGGAAACTCACTTCCCAGGGTGCTTCGATACCTATGAGGATTACGCTACAGTAGCGCAAGGCTCGCGGAAAAAGATGAAGGACGAAAAGATCAGGGCTATAACCGATGTAAAAAGGCTGGCCTGGGCGATCAACTCCTTCGATCCCTTTAAAGCACCAGGGATGGATAACATCCGACCAATAATGCTCCAAAAAGCAGGGGAAACTATCATTCCGTGGTTGAGTAACGTATACAAGTCCTGCCTAAAGCTGTGCTATATTCCCAAAGCTTGGAGAGAAGTCCGAGTGATATTCATCCCCAAAGCAGGGAAGGCAAACCACTCTACGGCAAAGGACTATCGACCCATAAGCCTGTCCTCATTTATGCTCAAGACGTTGGAACGGCTTATTGACGTGTATGTGAGAGAGCTGATTGGTGATAACTATTTATCAAAATCACAGCATGCGTACATGAGAAGCAGATCGGTTGACACTGCACTACATAGAGTAGTAACAGTAGTGGAAAAATCCCTTGAACACAAGGAGTACACTTTGGGTGCCTTTCTAGACATAGAGGGGGCGTTTAATAACATTGAGGCAGACGCGATATTGCGCAGCTTCAGAAACGCCCACCTAGATAGCAGTCTATGCGACTGGATCGGGCTCATGTTAAGCACACGAAAGATAAACTGCTACCTAGGCGAAGTATGCAGCAGACGAAACGTCAGCAGAGGAACACCGCAGGGAGGTGTCCTATCTCCGCTTATATGGACCCTGGTAATGGACGAATTGCTGAAAACCCTGGAGAGGGAAGGCTTCACTGTGAGCGCATACGCAGACGATGTAGCAATCCTTATCCCAGGTAAACTCCCACCAATCCTCAGTGACCGACTCAGCTACGCACTTCGCATTGTTGAAAAATGGGTAGAGGGTCGAGGACTGGGAATTAACCCCTCTAAGACGGAAGTTGTGTTGTTTACAAGGAAAAGGGCAGTTCCATCCTTCAGCAACCCGAGAATGGGGGGAGTGGAGTTACCGTTATCCAGATCGGTAAGATACCTGGGCGTCATATTAGACTCCAAACTCAACTGGAGGGATAATATAGAAGATCGTGTCAAGCGGGCATACGTGGCACTATACGCCTGCCGCAGAACGTTCGGAAGCTTGTGGGGACTGCAACCAAACATGGTACACTGGATGTATATAACGGTTGTAAGACCCATCTTAACTTACGGTGCAGTTGTATGGTGGAAGGCTACGGAAAGAAAGTGTCATCTCTCTAGCCTCACCAAGGTCAAAGGGCAGCCTGCATGGGTATAACAGGGTCCCTAAGGACCACACCCACCGCGGCACTGGAGGTACTACTCAACCTCCCCCCCTTGGACATATACTGCAGCAGCAAGGCATCTAAAATAGCTGTTCGCCTAAGGGAATCCGGACTGTGGTCCTCAAGATCTTATGGACACGCCTCTGTGGAAACTCAGTGGGCTGCCTCCACAAACACCCCAGTCACAGATGACCTACCTATGACATTCGCCTTCAACAGGAGATTCGCTACCAGAATACCTGAAAGAGGTGAATGGGAAGATAAGACCATTACAGGAGACGACGAGATTCGCCGTATATACCGACGGCTCTAAGATGGACGTCGGAACCGGTGCGGGCATTTTCTGTGGAGATTTGGGTCTAGGTAAATCTTTCCGAATCAATGACGACTGCAGCATTTTTCAGGCGGAGCTGGCAGCCATAATCGAAGCTGCCTCCGAGCTGAAGAAATACGGCCCCGCAAACAAGACCATCACCATATACTCTGATAGCCAAGCGGCAATTAAAGCCTTGGAATCAGACGTGGTAAAGTCAAGGGCTGTGAAACTATGCAGGGAAATTCTGGACGAGTTATCACTTGGCAACACTGTAACTGTGTGTTGGGTGCCAGGTCACACCGATATATCGGGAAACGAAGAAGCGGACAAGCTTGCAAGATTTGGGTCTGGAATGAATGCATCTCTAGCCCTCAAATCCATAAGAGTCCCGCTGAGTTCGATAGCACGTAGGTTAGAAACTGAATCCTTGAGTAGAACCAATCTACGTTGGACAGAACTTGATACGTGCAGACACACAAGGGAGCTATGGCCAGCGGTAAACAAAAAGAGATCACTATTTTTGATCGGACTAGCCCGCAGGAACATCCGAGTACTCACGGGAATCCTCACGGGGCACTGCGCTGTGGGTCTACACGCTGAGCGGCTAGGCATACCGCATAACGATTACTGCAGAAGCTGCAGGGACGTTGAAGAAATTGAATCTGTTCGTCATCTGCTCTGCGAATGCCCAGCCCTAAACAGCATCAGGCGTAGTATCCTCGGCAGCTACTTCTTCAACGAGCTCGAAGATCTAAATAATGTAGATCTAAAGGACCTCCTAAGATTTGTATACAAATCCGGATGGGTCCAAGAGGGCGGAACTCTGAGCTTCTAACAGCGGTCTATTTCTGTTTTCGTTCCAGGTATTAAGAAGGTTCCCAATGGACACAATGGACCCAACTGCTGGTCTAAGTGAAGCCGTGACTATTGTCAAAAGGGCAATCATCAACCTAACCTAACCTACCTGTCGCATACAGTGGGTAGTATCCGGGAGTCTTGATTCCGCAAACCACGTTCTCAACAGCCCATGGTTTTTGGATCAAGACAATGTCTTCTCCATTTTTGGCGAGGCGGAGAAGAAGGGAGGCCGAGGCCATTATGGAGTGATGGAGGTTAATCTGAAGTAACTGCAGCATTGCTACGGTCCAGAGAAACATCCACCACAGTGTTGTTGAGGTCCTCTGATTCAGAGAACGAACCCAAAAGTTCGTCCTCAATCAGCAGGACTGAGTTTAGGCAGTCTTCCGTCTCCATGTCCGATGGAATATCAGACACAGTGTCGGAAGGCTGGTTAGGAGCTACTAGTTCCGCAGCGGCGACGTCTTCCGAATCTGGAAAGGTGACTGCACTACCGGGGTGCGGTAAAGCAGACGCCAGTTCAGGGGGGTGAGGAGGCAACTTGCCAGTCTCTAACTCGTCCTTTTTGTATACCTTTAGGGTGATTTGATCCCAACCAAATCTGATCACGCCTTTGGTCTCAGCTAGAAGAGCGAGAGAATCCTGGTTGATTACCACAATGGCAGATCTATATGATCCTCTTTGCTCCTCTAGTTTAGCGACCTTCCAGTCGCGAGTTGGGAGTGCGGGATTGGAAAGTCTTATGACTTCGAGAATCGCGTGAGCGGAGGGGGGTTCAATTGGAATCCAGGTGCGCGTTCTCGGCCTGCTAGGGATGTTCTCCTTAGCGACGACCTCGAGCTTTGCACCTGGCCAAACTTCCCCTAGACTGCTAGTCGCGAACTTGTAGAGATCGCAAGATTAGCAAGATCGCGATTAGCTTGACATGGCCTTGATGCCAGCCGGCATCAAAGGTTATCGGAGGTGGTTCGGGGTGTTCCCGCATGAAAGCCAAAAAGTTGCTGGAAAGCATCAATTTGACCATGTTCCACCTTTCGGGAGTTATTGAGCCGTCGAGATCACGAAATTTGCGTAGTACGGGGTAACTCCTAACACGTCGTGTGGCGCAGTGCGGATGCAACAAGCTACCTTCTCCAGATGTGTGTCCCACGTCCTATGGTTCTCCGACACAAAGGCACGCAGAACGGTTTTTAAGGTGTTATTAATCCTCCCGGCGGGACTAGCCTGAGGGTGGTTATTCGCTGTAAACTGTTGTTGTGATTCGTACGCCTTGCATAGCGCTTTCAGTTCCTTTCCTTCAAACTGGGGACCATTGTCGCAAACGGTTCACTTGGGTACCCCGACACGTTAAAACACGTTGTCTTCCAGAACCTTGCAGATAGAAGCAGCCTTCCCAGTCCTAAGAGGAAACAATAAGGGGAACTTTGTGAAGTAGTCAATTACTGTCATGATGTAGACTAAACCCCTTTTCGATCTTGGAAGAGGGCCTACCAAATCAAAACAGACCATCTCCCATGGGCTAGAAATGCCCTTCCTCTCAACCATCAAACCAGCCGGCTTGTCGTTCACGGGTCTTACACTCTGACATATCTTACAGTTCCTAATATACTTGGTATTATCTGACCTCATCTTAGGCCAATAATACCTTGTTCCTATCCTGGCAAAAGTTTTTCTTACTCCCATATGACCTGCTAATGGATTGTCATGGCACTCTGCTAAGACTTTAATCCTATCCTGTTTTCCTACTACTTCCTTCCATTCTAAATTAGTGTCATGAACAATCACGTTACCTGCCTTAATAAATTTATATAAAATTCCCTTATCGACCCTCCAGGCCGGAAAAGCTAATGGGTTCGACTCTACTTTCGCCATCATCTTTGGATTCAAGGATCCGAAACCTGCTGTTGTATTTTCCCAATCACCGGAACCGTCCGTGAAAGCAAATCGGGTACAACGTGATCTTTCCTCTTCCGATGCACGATTTCGATGTCGAACTGCTGCAATCTAACCGCCCATCTAGCTAGCCTACCACACGGATGCCTGAGATCGCTCAACCAGATTAGTGAGTAATGATCCGTCATCACAACTTTGAATCGAACACCGTCGATATACTGTCGTAACTTCTCGATAGTCCACAAAACCGCTTAGCACTCTTTCTCCGTGGTTGAAAAGCTTCTCTCGTTCCTATCCAAAGACCAACTCAAGTAACAAATTACACCCTCCTCGAACGTCTGAGAGAGCACTGCTCCAATCCCAAAGTCCGATGCGTCGGTTTGCACGATGAACTCCCGCTGAAAATCCGGACACGTTAATATCGGGGCAGTTACTTAGCACTCCTTTGCTTTCTGGAAACTCCCCTCGCACTCTTCAGGCCAGGCGAACCTTCTCCCTTTCTTTAAAAGATCAGACAACGGCTTTACCAAAACTGCACAGTTTGGTATAAATTTCCTATGCAAGGATACCGTTCCTATAAAACTCCTAACTTGTTTGATATTCTTCGGTGCGGGTATCTTTACCATACTCTCATCCTTTTCTGGATGCCTTTCCCACATGCAACCCATTGCGATTCACAACATAACCTAAAAATTTTCTATCCCTACTAACTATAAGTCCTGCAGCGTGCAACCGCTTAAGGGCTTTCTGCAAAATCTCTACGTGTTTATCGAAGGACTCGGTGACGATGATAATGTCGTAGAGGTACACGCAGACAAAGGGTTCTAGATCGGCTCTCAGCACGTTATCTATAAACCTTTGCCAAGTCGCAGGAGCATTATGCAGACCAAATGGCATGCGTTTAAACTGAAACAGTCCCCGGTTAAGGACTGTGAAAGCCGTGTATTTCCTCGACTGTTCCTCCATAGGTATCTGCCAATAAGTAGATTTAATGTCCAAGGATGAAATTTAATTGGCATATCTCAGTCTATCCAGGATGGCGGAAATTTTGAGTAAATGGTAAGCATCCCCTTCTGTTACCTGATTTAACTTCCCATAATCTACACAGAACCTATAAGAACCATCTTTCTTCTTAACCAGTGAGTAAGTGCTACAGTGTGTACGCAGAAGTTAGAGTCCGTAAAACGGACCGTTGAATACCCCATCCTATTACACATTCATAGTTATTTTTTGACATTTTATAAGTAATGCAAACTTCGAAAAGGAGCGTGGTCCAACCGCCCCTAATAAAAAACTATTCATTATAAGATATTTCCACAGATATTTGCAAGTTACACTTAAATGTACGTAAAAATGCAATTTTTATACCCGATCCAGGGTATATTAAGTTTGATGTATAGTTTGTAACGCAGTGAAATAATTACCGTTGACCCCTAACACCTTTTAGAGATATGAATGGGACCGACAGGAGAATCGATTAAGCCATGCTCGTCCGTCCGTCCATCCGTATGTAAACAACTTTTAGGCCTTAAATTTTAAGGCAGAGAGCTAAAATTTTGTGGGTTGGTTGGAAGTCTAGTCCTTCAGATCAAGTTTGGAATTAAGCTGAATCCCCCCACTACAGGCCTGTATGTGCGACCATCTCTAATTTAAAAAAATACATTTTGCAAATTTTAGCTATGTTACAATGGCGCTAGCGCATTGATTTTTGGTACGTAACATTGCCTTATAATTGTCTTTAAGGTAGCCAAAAAAATTTAGCTTTTTCATTGACCACGCCCACTTTTTAAGGGATTTTAGCTTAAAATTACTGTTTTTCAGTAAATATATATGAAATTGGACAAAAAATTATATGACAAAAGCTATAAATATTAGCATTTTCTAATTTCTTTGTATGTGCCTCCGCCCACTTTTGTAGGCGTGGCGTTAAAAAAAGTGTTTTTTTTAGTGAAAAAGGCGGAGTTTTAGGCCGAAATGTATGCAACCACCTAGGATAAAGCATTCAACAGTTGTTATCTTTTCATATCCCGCCCACTTTTTGGAGGCGTGGCAGATTTCTTTTTGGTATGGTCGGGTATTTTGCAATCCGTCGTAGATGGATTGAAGCTTTTGCATACCCACTTGTTTTGTTTAGAATTAAAAAAATTTTGTTTGATATTTTATGTAGAAAACGCTTAGTTCTACATTTTGTTTTTACAAGACTTTGGGCCACGCCCACATTTGGAGGCAGAATTGAAAAGAAACCTAAAATTTTCCATAAAAACGTAATTTCGACTGGCATTAAGCCTAATTTAGAAAAGCATTAGCAGGTTTGGTAAACTTTATACCAGATTTCGTTCATACAAAGTTTTTAGCCACGCCCACTTTTAGGGGTCGATTTTTGAAAAATAATGAATTTTAAGCAAAAAATTGCATTTTTACATACATTCAAGCGTACCTTGGAAATATCTGTATAATAATTTTTTTTTTTTTTTTTTTTGAATACTAGGATGGACGGAGACTAAAACTCCAAAATCTTTCAAAGATACCAATACGCCCACTATAGCAGGTACATAATACCGAAGTAGCCGATATTGGTTATGCCCGATTTCCACGTGCTAAAAAACCACCCATTTATGAGAGACACTATGAAACTGCCAGAACGCACTTCATAGTAGTAAATTTTCGCTCTCTCATAATACTTCTTGACTACAACTAAGTTAACTTAACAAGTAGTTTACGCTTCCATAGTGTTGATCGCATTGGATAGGTTGCTTTCCAGTGAATGCACCTACTAAGCCGTTCATTAATGCGGCTTCACCCTACGTCGCTAGATCGAAGGGTCTTGTTCTTTGTAGTCGTCGCTCGTTGTTAACATCGTTAAGAGTCTCGTTTAGAGTACGAATCATTTCATTGTTGCAATGAACATGAAGGCGAGCATTAAGCTTTCGAGCGAAGTTTGTTACTTCTTCGCCCACGGTAGCTATTCCTAAATCTCTGTGAATATCGCTATTCCTAATATACCATGGAGCATTCACAATTGCTCTTAGTGTTTTGTTTTGGAAAGTCTGCAACATGGACATGTTGCTCGGCTTGGTACAACCCCAAAGTTGTATACCGTATGTCCAGGACGGCTTTAACACCTGCCTGTACAAGAGCAGTTTGTTATATGTGCTTAATTTCGAAAATCTTCCGATAAGCCAATACATTTCCCTGAGCCTAATCTCGAGCTCGTCACGCTTCTTCTTTACGTGTGGTTTCCACCTTAGTTTAGCGTCCAGTGTCATCCCTAGATACTTCGCTTCATTTGCATAAGGTATTTGTACAGAATTTATGAACAGAGGCAAATTGTTAACCCTTCTGTAAGTGAAATTCACATGCGTAGACTTGTTCTCGTTAAGAGCGATTCGCCAAGTCTTCGTCCAGACACAAATTCTGTCCAATGCTCGTTGGAGGTTTCTCATTGATGACTCGACTGATTCACCTGTTGCCAGGATGGCCGTATCGTCCGCAAACGTGGCCACGACTGTCTCGTCATCTAGAGGTATGTCTCTTGTGTAGAGCAGGAACAGGGTCGGACCGAGGACGCTTCCCTGGGGTACGCCAGCCCGAATTTGCTTGAAACTCGAGTATTCACCACTACACCTAACACGAAAGAGTCTGCTTTCAAGATAATTTTCCAATATTTTAAACATGTCTTCCGGCAAATTTTGCCGTAGCTTATATTTCAAGCCCTCGTGCCATACCTTGTCGAAGGCTTGCGATACGTCGAGGAAAGCACTTGAACATATTTTTTTCCCTTCTAAGGCTTTTTCAATTTCATGCGTTATTCTGTAGACTTGATCTATTGTGGAATGGTTAGGTCTGAAACCGAATTGATGATCCGGGATCAAGCGTCTTTCTGCAATTATTGGTTGTAATCGCTTCAGCAGAAGTTTCTCAAATACTTTCGATATTATCGGCAGAAGCGATATGGGCCTATAAGATTTTTTATCATTTGCGCATTTCCCCGGTTTAGGAACCATAATGACTTCAGCAACTTTCCATTGTCTTGGAACGTATAGAAGTCTAAGAAAAGCGTTTATCATATAAAGTAGCTTGACTAATGCCTTTTTTGGTAGCTCTTTTAATATTTCGCCAGTGATCAGGTCGTAACCCGGGGCCTTATTATTTTTAAGTTTGCTAATTGTCTGTCGGAGTTCAACTAACGAAACTTTTTTCATTCTAAAGCTACCAGGTTCCCCGTTGTTGTTTAGAACGTCAGCCAACGGCGGACCGTCGAAAGGCTTGAATGTTTCTTCTAAATGTTCAGCGAACAAATTCGCTTTCTCTTTGTCTTCTCTTGCCCATTCG
This sequence comes from Neoascia interrupta, assembly GCA_947623515.1. Classification (NCBI taxonomy): domain Eukaryota; kingdom Metazoa; phylum Arthropoda; class Insecta; order Diptera; family Syrphidae; genus Neoascia; species Neoascia interrupta. The sequence continues at coordinate 87,919,322 of OX392462.1, forward strand.
CCGTTAGCTTTTTTTATTGGTGCCGAGTGGATTATAGGTTTCTTGATATACTTAACTGCTTTCCACAGCGAGTAGTTTGAGGTCCTATCCGCCGACAAGCCTTCAAGGTATTCAGTGGTCTCACGATTTTTAAGATCTTGCAACATTCCTTTCAGTTTGTTAGAGAGGCGGTTCAATAGGGTTTTGTCTGGGGGGGCCCTCGTGCCTTGCCATCTCCTACGCGCTCTTCTCTTTTCACGAATCAATTCTTCGATTTCGAGCGGATATGTTTTACGTACATGCCCGTCGGTGCTAACTGCGTTCTTTTGGGACGAATTGTTGTTCCAAGCAGCGCTCTGAATTGCTTCAATGAATTTGTCAACTGCGGCTTCTAACTCGAAAGGAGATTTCAATGGCACATTCAAGCCAACACGCTCCTTACAGTCCTTTCTGAAAGCGTCCCAGTTCATGTTTTTGCTAGCTAATCTAGGAGCTCTTTCTATTTTCGCCAGTCTTCCACCCATCTTCAAGATAACTCCTGAGTGGTCTGAGCAAAGATCATAACACTCTTCAATTCGCGTAAGGTATTTGGGGTACCCTTTAGCGATGAAAAAATCGACAAGGTCAGGCTTTTTATTCCTATCGGTTGGCCAATATGTTGGCTTACCCGTGGAGAAAAAGTCCACCCCACGCTTCATACTATTTTTGTACAGTAATCTGCCTCTTGTTGAATTGCATCGTGAGCCCCATAAAGTATGCTTCGCGTTAAAGTCACCCCCAATGATAAAATTGGACCCAATGAAGTCATACATACGATCAAGATCGTCTTCCACCAATCTATATGCTGGCGGGAAATAACAAGATGCAATGTTATAATCTAAGCAGTCAATTTTTACAGAAACTGAACTGATCTGTATAGAGTCTAGCTCAACTTCTGTGTTCTTGAAGTGCTTTATGCAGTTCTTAATGTAGAGGGAGGATCCTCCTCTCGAATTTTGCGAAGGGTGATGTGCGTGATAGTCATTGTAACCTTTAAGTTTGGGTGTAGACCCGTTTTTAAGGTGAGTTTCCGTAATCATGCAAATATCAATATTGTTTTTCCGTAGAAATACTTCTAGTTCGTCTATTTTATTCAGAAGGCCGTTTGCATTCCATGTTAGTATTTTAAATAACTGTTTCATATTCATGTTCTCTTGTAATTTTTTCGAGGCTTAAACTCGAGCTTGCTCAGTTTGTCAAATATAACTTTGTTGATTTTAGTCTGATCCTCAAGTTTCTCCAAGATTACAGCGAGGATCTGAGACACTGCATCTGTTGTGGGCGATCTTGCCTTGCTTTCGTTTGCCGCAACCTGTGCGTATGATTTCGGTGCGACCAGTGGTGGTTTCTCCGCTGCACTTGAACTGGCGCCGCTCTTTTGTGGAGCTTTTACGCCTTTTGTCGACGCCTCCTTTGCCAATCTTCCACTTTTGATCGGCTTTGGCGTCTTTGGAGTCTTTGGCTTAGGAGTTTCAGCAGGTTTTGGGCGTCCTAGGCTTTGATTCTGACCTCTAGTATTTTCCTTAAGAGGTTCTCGTCCCTTTTGCAGCTCTATGGCTACTTCGCATCCTCGATAGTTCGCGGGGTGGTTTCCGTGGCAATTGGCGCAAACTGCTGGAGCCTTTATGTCAACCTTGCACTCTGTTGACAGGTGTTTTCCGGCACATTTCACGCAACGTGGTTCTATTTGGCAGTAGGCACTTGTGTGCCTGAATTCTTGGCATCGCTTACACTGTGGTATCAGTCTATTGCCCTTTCGCATGGGTTCGATTTTAACCCTGATGTTAAGTATCATTTTTATTTTATAAATATCGTTTATGCTCTCAGTTCTTTGAAAGGAGAGCATAAAAATTGGAAGGCCGCGTCTGATCACAGTGTCTCTTTCTCCTTCCGTGCGTTGCTTTTCCTTTTTAATGATATTGACGGCATCAATAATTTTAAGGCCTTTATTTTTTACGTCTTTTACAACGTCTTCTTTTGTGCATGATGGGTGGAGCCCCCTTACAATGACTCGCAGTGGTTTCTCGTACTTATTTTTATAAGTATACCACTCGATTCTTTCTGCATTCAGTCTAAGAGACAGTGCGCGATAGGAATCGGCGTTGTCAACATTTACTTTCCACACGTTATTTCGGTGCGAGGTAAGCTTATAGTTTTCTGTTCTCACCGTGTTTGCAAGAAGGTTGCGCAATAACCCAAAGTCTGCTATCCCGACGATGTTTATTGCGGGAGGTGGACGAATTTTCGCTTCTGGATTAGCCTTGTTTGAGCCAGAGGGCTTATCTTCTTTTTGTATTACTTCGGGAGAGGAATTCGCCTTTCGCTTCTTGCTAGACCTTTTCCTTAAGACTGAATCGGTCTCAAGTGCAAGTTCGTCCTCGTCCGTGAAGTATTCGACTGCTGGTCGGTTCGGTGTTACACACTCTTTCGTTACCTCACAGTCTTTCGTTAAACGAGTATTTTTAATATCCTCGTTTTCTTTTCGCAGAGAGTCAACTTCCATATTTAGATCTTGGAAGAGTCGCTCCATTTCAATAAGCTTAGCTCGGAGTTCATTATTCTCCTTTTCTAAGCTCTTAATTTTCACAGAGTCCTGGTTTACCGGTGGACTGCTTTTTCCGGATATGTTCGATCTAGGTGGTGGTGATCGATTTAGTTTTGTCCTTTTCTCAAAAGGATTTATAAGCAATAAAAGGCTCTCCCCAGAATCCGTAGAGCCTGCCTCCGAAGAGGGTGGATTTTCCAGCATAGCTGGGCTGCCACCTGGGGTAATCAAATCTTTCGTTTTGTTCATTGCCATTTTTTTTTTAACTTGTCGTTTTTATGAGAAATAGGTGAGTCACTTCTATTTTCATTTTTAAATACAGCCGCCCCTTTGGAGACAGACGCCGACCAGTGAGCCGCACAATGTGTGACAGACGCTTCTGGATTTTAATTTAACCTTCAGATTCATCTATAAGTTAAAACCTTACTGCCAAAAGTTGCCCCAAATGGAGCAGCATCGACAGCATCCGTTGAAACATTAAAGAATATTTCTTCCGGTGGATTTTAGTCGGCTCTTACGACAGGCATACCTTACCTCAAGGCTATTCTAACCCCGACCTTGCAGGGGTCGACCATATTAATCTGTATAATAATTGATAGTTTGTAATTAGGGCGGTTGAACCACGCCCCTTTTCGAAGTTTGCAACACTTATAAAATGTCAAGAAATAACAATAACATCAGCATTTAATAATGTGGGATAGGATGGGGTATTCAACGGTAAATAAAATAAAATATTTGCATAGGTCCCCAAAAGTGGGCATGGGTTTAAATTAAAATCAGTTAATTGTTATTTCGCTAGAATCATGAGAAAATACGGTAAGAACGAATGTTATTTTAGAAAAAACTGTTTTTTCCTAAAAACGCCCCTTAAAGCGGGCGGAGCTCAAAACTTTGTATAGAACAAACTTAGCAAATAGCAATATCTTTAATATGTGTCATAATTAACCCTACCGAGGGTATATTAATTTTAATGCATAGTTTGTAACAAAGTGAAATAATCCCCGTAGACCCTTAAGACCTCATAGAGATGTGATCGAAACCGACAGGTGAATCGATTTAGCCATGTCCGTCCGTCCGTCTGTATGTGTAAAGGTCTTAGGTCTTCAAAATTAAGCTAGAGAGTTTAAACTTGGCGTGACTTGGTGTGAAAATTTGCTCAATCCGTCAATGGCCACGCCCACTAATGGATTCAATATGAGACAACCTCTAATGCACATTTTTTTTCAAAATGCATTTTGGTCAAGTTAGACAAGGCACAGGAACTAAGATTATGGTACTGAGTAATATTGGCCTAAGACTTTAACAAGGCTAAAACTGGACCACCTGCATAATCGACCATGCCCACTTTTAACATGTAAGATATTTAAAAAGCCGATTTTTCGGGAAGTTGGCTCCAAATCGAAAAAAAATTCTGTGACAAATATTAAAGATTTTACTATTTGCTAAGTGTGCTCCATATAATGTTTTGAGCTCCGCCCACCTTTTAGAAGCATTTTTAGGAAAAAAAAGTTTTTTCTGAAATAATTTAAGCTGTTACCGTACTTTCTAATGATTCTAATGAAATTACAATTAAATGATTTTAATTTTAAGCCCATGCTCACTTTTGGGGACGTGGTCTAAAGCAATAATATTTGAACTCTGGCCAAGAAACTTTAAGATTTGGTGTCACATGTGTTGAGTTTACTCATCATCACCACTGTGCTTTCGTGATATTTATGTATTTGCCTAATCTTTACAGGCCTTCTTATGTAAACATATTACATCATCCTATTTGAGTACCATACAGTGTATTAAACTAAACTCAAGCCAGTCTAAAGAGAACCACTAAGTCGTGCGTAAGCTCTGTTTACTGTATTAGCCCGTTTATCCTAAATTGTAATTAAGTTACCCTTAATAAAATAAAAGTCAATTGTATATGAATATAACAATTGGCGATGAGTTTAAAGTTATTGATATACATAATTGCATATACAGGGTGTTTCCAAATTCGATGCAAATATTTTGACACAAGATTCTTGGGTATATTTAAAGAAAAAAATTGTTCTACAGTATGGGCCTATCTCAAATTTTGATACCACTTATTGGGAATTTAAGAAAACACCTACTTTGAGATACCTTGACCCATACTAACACAAATATCTCCGCTCACACTTACAACAGGTACTTCATTTAGGACTTTAATTTTAGAAGAAATAGTAATCCTAAGTCGGATCCTTTTTCCCTGCCCATGACATTTTTTTGATTTTCAAGACACATTTCTGCGAAAAATGCGTAATAAACATATCGGTAATTTTTTTTTAGTGCACCTAGCAATACTTAATAAAAATTGCTAAGACAAATTACCCGAAAAACCCACAGATTTTATGATACTTGGGAAATTCCATAGGAGGTAAAATTATGAAAAACTCTTTTCACGAAGCCGCGACAGGTATAAGGTGGAAATATGATTTGTTACCTACTTTTATAGCCGCGATTGACAACAAGAACGATTTTTTGACTATGTATCAATAATTTACGTAGGTTTTAGAGCATGCATTTTTATTAGACTACCTGATAAAAAGGTAATTTCCCTATCATTTTTCTGTTAAATCCCAAAAAGGATTAAGTTTGAGGTTGGTCGCCTAGTTGGAAAATTTACCTAATGTAAATTGTATAAAAGGTTAGAAAACAAAATTAAATCCATCAAAGTCATTTTTGAAGCCGAGGTGACACAACAGTTGTAAAGAAACCCTACTTGAAATGGCATCTTTTACAAACGAAGAATACGCCGATATTATCTACGTTTATGGGATGTACAACGGAAGTTCTATTAGACCACAGCAAAGATACCATCAGCTTTATCCTAACCGAAGAGTACCTAATCCCCGCATATTTACAAATTCGTTTCGAAGACTTCGGGAAACGGGATCTGTTTCAACAATACGACCTAACGCAGGAGCTTCACCAGGAAGAATTGCAGTTGATGAAAGAATACTGGAACCGGTTGCAAATGATCCATCAATCAGCATCAGGCGCTTATCCTTGCGATTTAATGTTTCAACACATAAAATTGTTCGTCTTCTACATACGGAAAACTTGTATCCATACCACCATACACCTGTGCAGGACCTGCTTCTGAGTGATTTGGAGCCGAGACTTGAGTTTTGCAACTGGTTGTTAGAGCGGAACTTGGATGACAACGGTTTTATAAGCAGAATCCTATGGGCGGGCGAATCTCAATTTACTAGAGATGGGATTACAAATTTTCACAATCTACACACATGGGCTGCGGAAAACCCACACACAAGGAGAGAGTCATCATTTCAACACAGATTTAGCGTCAATTTGTGGGCAGGTGTTATTGGAAACAACTTAATCGGTCCCTTCACTGCCTCCCACACTGAATTCTGCAAACTATCTGGAATTTTTGCGCAATGATTTAACAGATCTACTGGAGGATGTTCCGGTAACTCAACGAGCTTCGTCATATTTTCAGCAGGATGGAGCCCCAGCCTATTTTGGTCGCGAGGTTAAGAATTGGCTGGATGAAAAGTACGCTGGTCGTTGGATAGGAAGAAATGGAACAGTTCACTGGCCTGCAAGATCTCCAGACCTTACAATTATGGATTTTTTTGTATGGGGGAGAATGAAAGAACTTGTTTATTCTACAGAAATATCAACTCTAAATGATTTAGAAGATCGCATTTTCCAAGCCTCGTCACAAGTGAGGCAGGAGTTATCCTCAATAAACGTTGACAGCGCAATCCAAAAACGGGCTCTAGCATGCATACAAAATGGAGGAAGGCACTTTGAACACCTTATTTGATTGTAATGTTAACTTAATGAAATAAAAAAAAAACATAAACCAAACACAAGCATTTTTATTCAGAATAAAAGGAATTGAACACTATGAATCGAGTTTTTCATAATTTTACCTGCTATGGAATTTCTCAAGTATCATAAAATCTGTAGGTTTTTCGGGTAACTTGTCTTAGCAATTTTTATTAAGTATTGTTAGGTGCACTAGAAAAATAAATTACCGATATGTTTATTACGCATTTTTCGCAGAAATGTGTCTTGAAAGTCAAAAAAATGTCATGGGCAGGGAAAAAGGATCCGACTTAAAAGCAAATATCTCGAAAATTTAAAAAGTCATCAATTTTATTTTAATGCAGTTAAAAGGAATACTATTTCTTCTAAAATTAAAGTCCTAAATGAAGTACCTGTTGTAAGTGTTAGCGGAGATATTTGTGTTAGTATGGGTCAAGGTACCTCAAAGTAGGTGTTTTCTTAAATTCCCAATAAGTGATATCAAAATTTAAGATAGGCCCATACTGTAGAACAATTTTTTTTCTTCAAATATACCCAAGAATCTTATGTCAAAATATTTGCATCGAATTTGGAAACACCCTGTATACGTGCAAAAAAAAAATATTTAATTAAGAATTTTTTTCGTTAAAGCCAAATTCTTAATTTTATAAAATGTCGAATCCAGATGAGCTAATAGACTCGCTAACAAACCTACTACAGCAGCAACAAAAGTGGATGGAAGGAGTGCTTACAGATCAAAAGACCGCTATGGCGAAATTGGTTTCAGGTGCATCAAATAATGAGGCTGGAAACTCTTTAGTCGGTGGAAGTCATATTCCACCCTTCTGAAGAGTTTCCAGCCTCCATTCCCTTATTTTCAAAGGTGTTGAGATTCTTTGGTATGAAAATAGGTTTTGACTGGCGTGTGGCCAATGTAGGCGATATTTGTTGGAGCGCCTCCCTCTGTGATCAAGCGAAGTGGGCAGCCAAAACGTGTAACCCAATGCTTGAAAAAAGCGACTGTGGTAGCGGTGATGTTTTTAACTGGAATGGGTTCCAGACATCGTGTTGCACGGTCCATACACGCCAGCAAGTACCCGAAGCCAGAGCAGTTCGGCAGTGGGCCGACAAAGTCTATATGGATATGTTCGAACCTTTCGGCTGCCGGAAATATTCCCAGGGTCTGACTAGTGTGCTTGTTCATTTTGTTTCTTTGATAGGCAGGCGCGCACTCAGTTTCCAATGTCCGAATTCAGCGATGGCCAAAAAAACGTAATGCCAGTGATCTTCGCGAAGCTCATGTTCCGGGTTGAGGTTGTGTACGGTTGTGTACGGACTCATAGGCAGCACGCCTTAACGCCTAGATGTTTCGCATGTGACAGCTGCGTTCGACTCAGGAAGAAAAAAAATTAATAAACGTAAGTTTCTGACTCAGCGTTTTTAGTTTCTGCAGCTCAGCGTCTCGGTCTTGTTCCTTTGCGATGGCAATGCAGTCCAATACTGCGGGACTTGCTATTGCTGAAATCCGTAAGAGAGCGTAAGCCGCAGCATTGTCCTCCCTTTTTATATAGTGAATATCTGTAGAGAACTGAGCTATGAAATCCAGATGGCGTCGCCGACGAGGTGTTTCTGTTTGTGACAGTGGATTGCAGAAGGCAGACGTCAGCGACTTGTGGTCTGTGTAGACCATAAATGGTCGTTCTTCAACAAAGAGGCGAGAGTATGTAATCGCTAGTTTAACAACCAGCAGTTCCCTGTCATGCGTGCTATAATTTTGTTGTAAACTCGACAAGGTTCTGGAAAAATATCCAAGTGGTGCTGGTTTGTAATGGACTACAGGCAGCAGTACTGCGCCAACGGCGGTATTCGATGCATCCCACATGAGGCGAAGTTCTGCGTCGGGCAGAGGATGGCCAAGTGAAGCTGCCTCCGCAAGTGCATTACGGCAACGTTGGAAGGCTGCTTGTGTAGTCGAATTCCATAAGAGAGGCAAGCGGTTCTTCTTTGTGGGACCCTGGAGCATCTGCGCAGCTGGGGCTTGAGCGGCCTCTGCATGCGGGTAGCACGGGTGAAAAAAATTAAGTGGTCCTAGAAATCGTCGTAGCTCACAAATGTTCATCGGTTGTGGAAGCTCCAAGTGTTTTCGTTTTCTAACTGTGTCGTGTGGTGGGCGGATACCGGCACTATCGACATGGTATTCTAGAAACACCAGCGTACTTTTACCAAGCTCGCACTTCTCCATGTTGATTGTGATGCCGTTGGACTGAAGGCGTCGAAAAATTTTCTGTAGATGATTTTGATGTTTTTCCGCGGAGCTTGATGCGATGAGCATATCGCCGATTAATGTGAAAGCGTAGTCCAAATCGCCGGACACAGAATTGACTCGCCTTACGCCTACGTAAAGATGGATTGCTGTTTTCTGTACGTACAAGAAATGGTTTTGTCTTTTTAGTCTTTTTAGTCAATTCAACTACAAAACTTGAAAGCTATAGCCGAATTTTGTCTTCTATGCAAGTGTGTTTGATTTCAACTGGAGCAGCAGTATGATTCACTCGTATTGTTTATATTTAATTTTTGGTGTATTTTGATTACTACTGTGTGTACCTATATACAAAACATCTTATCACTTGGTTTTTACTATTTTCTTTGATTTTCTGAGCTTGTTTTCTTTCATACTATCTTTCTCTTTTCTTTCTTTTCTTCTATATTCACTCTCGTGCTATTTGAATTATAGGGGTTGCAGGATCGTACCTTGCCGGTTAGCCACACACGACTTTTTTTTCGACATTTCCGTCCGCTAATATTTCAACTCCACTCTACGACTAAACGCAAAGATAGAGGGGCCTGTACGGCTCATCGAAATTGTTATAATTTACTTAACAAGACATGTATTCAATAAATAGAAAAAAAAAATGGAGAGATGATTGGTTGAACCTAGATTCGAACCCAGAACCTCCGAATTGTCGGTCGTAAGTGCTTTTTTCATTTTTTCGTTTTCATTGCTTTTTATTGATTCAATTAATTATTTCTTAAATGCTAGACAAAAGTGCTTAAAACTAGCTTAACTAACTTAACTATCTTAACATAACTTGCTGGCCCTTCGCGGGCGCTCTAAGCTAAACTTAATGCTTATCAACTATGTCTTTCGACCTAAACTACTTACATTAAATACTATGTGTAAAATAACAAAATTAAAACTAAGAAAAATGGTTTTGTTCGAAAAAACTTAGTGGTTTTTTTTTTTTTTTTTTTTTTTTTTCCCCGTGGGTAGGTAAAAACCTTCATAGGCACTATGAGAATCGAACGCGCGTGCTCATAGTAGTGTGAGATTCTTACTCACTAAAAAACCTCCCAATCTTTGTAAGACTACGACTAAGTTTCCTTAACAAGTAGTTCATGCTTCTGTATAGTAATCGCGTTTGGCAGGCTACCTTCCAACGAAAGCACCTGCAATACCGTCATTATGTGCGGTTTCCTCTTACGACGCTAAATCCAACGGTCTTGTTCGTTGTAGTCGGCGTGCAAGATTTGTCTGATCCAGAGTTCGGATTATTTCGTGGTTGCAATGGCCGTGAAGGCGAGTGTGAAGTTTGCGAGCAAAGTTTCTTACTTCGTCGGTCACGGTTGCGATGCCTAGATCTCGATGTAAATCGCTGTTTCTTATATACCATGGAGCATTTACGATTGCTCTTAGTGTCTTATTCTGAAAAGTTTCTAAAATAGATATGTTGCTTGGTTTGGTACAACCCCAAAGTTGTATACCGTACGTCCAAGATGGTTTTAGCACTTGCTTATACAATAGCAGTTTGTTATATACGCTTAGTTTCGAATAACGTCCGATAAGCCAATTCAGTTCTCGTAGCTTGATTTCAAGTTCATCGCGTTTCTTTTTAACGTGTGGCTTCCACTTAAGTTTTGCGTCTAGGGTCATGCCTAAATATTTCGCCTCGTTTGCGTACGGAATTTGTACCGAGTTTATAAATAGAGGTAAGTTGATTACCCTCTTGTAAGTAAAATTTACATGCGTTGATTTTGTCTCATTTAGGAGGATTCGCCAGGCCTTTGTCCATTCGCATATTTTATTCAAAGCGCGTTGGAGTTTTCCCGTTGATTGTTCGACTGTCTTATCCGTAGCGAGGATAGCCGTGTCGTCAGCGAACGTGGCTATAGTCGTTGTCTCTACTTGAGGTACATCTCTTGTAAAAAGTAAAAACAGTGTTGGACCGAGGACGCTACCTTGTGGAACGCCGGCTTGTATTTCTTTGAATTCTGAGTATTCGCTCCCGTATCTCACTCGAAATAGTCTGTTGTCAAGATAAGACTCTAAGAGTTCATACATTTTTTCCGGCAAAACTTTCCGTAGCTTATATTTTAGGCCTTCGTGCCAAACTTTATCAAAGGCTTGGGATACGTCAAGAAAAGCGGTAGAACATATCATTTTCGCTTCTAAGGCTTTCTCAATTTCATTAGTTATTCGATAGACCTGGTCAAGTGTTGAATGTTTGACCCTAAAGCCGAATTGGTGATCCGGAATCAATCGTCTTTCTTCAATTATTGGTTGCAGTCGTTTGAGCACAAGTTTCTCGAAGACTTTAGATATAATCGGCAGAAGCGAAATCGGTCTATATGATTTTTTGTCGTTCGGGCATTTCCCTGGTTTCGGAACCATTATTACCTCTGCGACTTTCCATTGCCGTGGAACGTATGAAATTCTCATTGATGCGTTTATGATGTAGAGAAGCTTGACTAACGCTCTTTTCGGTAGCTCCTTCAAAATTTCCCCAGTAATTAGGTCATAGCCTGGAGCTTTGTTATTTTTCAAATTTCGGATTGTTTGACGAAGTTCAGACAGTGTCACGGTTTTCATTCGATAATTGTCTAATTCCGCATTGCGATACAGATCGTCAACCAACGGCTCCCCGTCAAACGGTTTGAATGTTTCTTCTAGATGTTCTGCAAATACATCTGCTTTCTCTTTGTCGCCTTTTACCCATTCACCGTTATCTTTTCTTATTGGCGCCGAGTGTACTATGGGCTTTTTAGTGGACTTCACGGCTTTCCAAAGTGAATAGTTTGACCCTCTATCGGCAGTCAAGTTTTCGAGGTAGTTGGTAGTCTCGCGACTTTTAAAATCTTGAAGTAAGTGCTTTAATTTGTTAGATAGCCCATTCAGAATGGTTTTATCAGGAGGAGCTCGAGACAAATGCCACCTCTTTCGAGCCTTTCTCTTTTCGCGTATGAGCTCTTCAATTTCGCGCGGGTAAATTGATCCGCTTTTCCTTACTCCAGTCTTCCGGAAAGAAGTATTGTTCCAAGCAGCGTCTTGGATAGTTCTAACGAGTTTATCGACTTCGTCTTCTATTTCTAAAGGGGTTGTAAGTGGTACATGTAGAGATACATTTTCTTTACAGTATTTCCTAAAGCCATCCCAGTCGGTGTTGTTATTCGTTAGCCTAGGCGCTCTCTCATTTTTTGCTAGACTTCCGCCGATTTTCAAAACGACTGCCGAGTGATCCGAACAGAGATCATAGCCTTCTTCTACATTTGTGAGGTGGCGGGGAACCCCTTTTGCGATAAAGAAGTCGACAAGGTCAGGTACTTTGTTTCTGTCGGTTGGCCAGTACGTTGGCTTTCCCGTCGAAAGGAAAACCACGCCACGTTTCATGCTAGCTTTGAAGAGTACTCTACCTCTTGTTGAATTGCACCGTGATCCCCAAAAGGTGTTTTTCGCATTAAAGTCCCCGCCGATGATAAAATTCGACCCAAGTAAGTCAAAGAGGGGAGTAAGATCGTCGTCCGCTAGCCTATACTGTGGAGGAAAATAACTCGAGGCAATATTATAATCTAGGTGACCTATTTTTACCGATACTGAAGTTATTTGCATAGAGTCAAGCTCAATTTCTTCGTTTTTGTAATGCTTAATGCAGTCTTTGATGTAGAGAGAGGATCCGCCTCTCGAATTTTCTGATGGATGATGCGCGTGGTAGTCGATGTAACCTCTAATTTTGGGTCCGGATCCCTTCTTAAAGTGTGTTTCCGAAATCAGGCATAGGTCAATATTTTTTTCCCGTAGAAATACTTCTAGTTCGTCGATTTTCTTTAAAAGACCATTTGCATTCCATGTAAGTATGTTAATGAGCTTCATATTCATGATTTGTTATTGGTTTTGCGAGGTTTAAACTCTAGCTCGCTCAGTTTGTCAAATATTACTTGATTAACTTTAGTTTGTTGCTCAAGCTTTTCCAATATCATAAATAATATTTGAGATACCGAATCTGTTGTGGTAGGTTCTGGAGGTTTGCTTTTGTGTGACGCGACTTCAGCGTACGATCTTAGGCCGATGAGTGATGATTTTCCCTTTGTACTTGGACCGGCGACGTTTTCTTGCGGAGTTTGTATATTTTTTCTCGTCAATCTCGTATTTCTGACCGATTTGGGAGTTTTCGGCTTGTCAGCTCTAGAACGTTTTGGGGTTGTGGCCCTATCTACAATATGTTGCTTGACAGTTTCGTGACGTTTTTGTAGCTCTATTGCGATTTCGCAACCTCGGTAGCTCGCCGGGTGACTTCCATTACAATTGGCGCAAGTCGCTGGGGCCTGACTGCTTGCGTTGCAATCTTTTGAAAGATGTCCACCGGCGCATTTGACACATCGCGGTTCTTTTTGGCAGTACGCTTGAGTACGTCGGAAGCCTTGGCATCGCTTACATTGAGGTACTAGTCTATTGCCCTTTCGCTTGGGCTCAATTTTTACCCTGATATTTAGGATTGTTTTTATTTTATATATTTCGTTTATGTTTTCAATCCTATCGAACGTCAGCATGAAAATAGGAAGACCGCGCTTGACCACGGTGTCTTTTTCTCCTTCCGTACGTTGTTTTTCTTTCTTAAGTATGTTCACGGCATCAAGAATTTTAAAACCTTGGGCTTGAACATCTTCAACAAAACCCGAACAAACCCGAAGCGGCTTCTCGAATTTGTTTTAGTAAGTATACCATTGTACATTCTCGGTATTTAATTTTTGCGAAAGTGCGCGATAGGCATCAGAGTCATCGACATTGACTTTCCATACATTATTTCGAAGAGAAATTAAATTATACTTCGTCCCCAGAGTATTTTTTAAGATATTTCGCAGCTTTCCGTAGTCTGCGACCCCAACGACATTTATTGCAGGCGGTCGGCGAATTTTTTCTTCAATTTTCGCTGTCGCTTTTTTTGACACGGTTGGTGTTTCATCGTGTTTATATACGGCCTCAACTACTGGCGAAGACCCAATTTTTCGTTTTTTGGTAGATCTTTTCTTGAGAGCCGGATTAGTTTCACGTGCAAGCTCTTCTTCGTCTGTCACGTATTCGCTTTGACGCTTCGGCGTGTCCTCACGTTTTGTAGTATCACGGGGATTCCTAAGAGCCTCGTTTTCTTTTCGTAACGAATCTACTTCATTTTTGAGCTCATGGTAGAGACGTTCCATATCTTTAAGCTTAGCGCGGAGTTCGTTGTTTTCCGCTTCAAAGCATTTAGTTTTCGCTGAGTCCCGATTAACCGGCGGACTTCCTTTCCCGGAGATGATCGATCTAGGTGGTGGTGATCGAGGTACCCTTGGTTTCTTCATAAAGGGATTTGAAAGCAATAAATGGCTCTCCCCAGAATCCGTAGAGCCTACCTCCGAAGAGGGTGGATTTGCCAGTGATGCTGGATTACCACCTGGGGTATTACTTCCGTTCGTTTTGTCCATTGCATGGTTTGTATGCGCTACGCGCTCGGCATACGGAGGGTGGATTTTTGTCGCCTCTTACGACAGGCATGCCTTACCTCGGGTATATTCTAACCCCTACCCGAAGGGGGCATTATTCATAGCGTTGTTGAACAGAGTGGCGTAGATTTCCACCGCTCCTGGAGGAAGATGTCGAAGCACAATGTTCGATATTCCATCGACTTCCACAGATTTCTTCTTTTTCAATGCTTCGAAGATCGTTTGGAGTTCTACCTTCGATACGAACGGGGCCTGGTCCCTTTCTATGCTTCTTTGGACTATATGCCAAAAAGTTGTCATTGAACCCGGTAAAACCAGTATTCTCTGCTCGCCAGTGTTCTAAGTCACTTCGAAGGTAAAAGTTTTGAACCAGGACTCTATTCTCCAGGTCGTGATTCGGGCGAATGCTAGGACTCACCTTATACGCATCCTGGAAAGCAGCTCCTATAGTCTCCACTTTCTCCTGCGGATCTTTGATCACGAAAAAGCCGTCATCATCAACAGCATCCCTAGGATCTATTCCTGCTCCTGTCAGTAACTGTTCGTTGTTTGTCGTTCGGGGGATTTTAAGACAAGGATGTTTGTTGTTATCGTTCCTCCGAAACACTTTACTAATCTGGGGAAACATGCTCGGGTTATCTGACCTGATAGCCCGAATCTTGTTACCTCAGTGCAAATTGGCAGAGAGCCTATAATTTGCTTAAATAAGTACCTGGAGGTTCGCGATCAACGACTTCAAAGACCTTACCTCCACGTTTTGTCTCTCAGCAAACCGTCCATACAAGTTTTGAAGTCTTGTAAGCAGTCTACTTTTATGTTCGTGTAGTGCGTCGATTGCTGCATTTGTTTAATTGAGTCGTCCATCCGCAGTAGGTATCTGTCAATCTCCTCGTTTGACAAATTCGTGTTAGACGGTGGATAGAGCGAGTTTGAGGAGAGTGCTCTTGTCATATCTCGGGTGAAGCGAGTCTAACGTGTCCTACCGTGGTTGTAAGAGTGCGTTTGGAAAAACTCGTCCAATTCCGCAATTTCGTTGGGAATGGTTACTTCGGCACTTAGTCCGCAATGGTCACTGTCATACACAAACGTGCGCAGACAGTTTATCGTTTGTCGGTCCCCGTCAGTCAAATGTAACCCTTCGTCAAACAGCAGTAGGTCCAGATAGGAGCCGCACCTAGGATACGATGGACTATCTCTCGCTTTCAAATCGAGCCGAAACTCGACACTGTGTTGACCTCACCAATGAAATAGTGAGTTTCCTCTAGGATTAGGTGTTTGGTTTCCCCAATCTCTATGTTTGGCGTTTAGATCTCCGGCCATGAGGAAAAAGTTCTCCCCCGACTCTAGCCTTAGGCATCGGAGCAATGTCTCGAGCTCTGAAGTAAAAACAGTAGACTGAACAGCTTCACGAGCATAAAGCGACACCACCAAACAACTTGTTTCCACTACGGAGAAGAATGTATGCAATGCATGCTTCCAGCTCTCGGAAACTTCGCACTATACTTCTATACAAGGCTTTATGCTTAAGTTCCTTGCGAATGAAGATCGCAACACCACCTCCTCGAATGGAGTTGGGTCGGTCTCTCCTTGCTACGTTATAATCTTTGTGCCTTAATTTTCGTTTCCGAGTAAGCTTAGTTTTGCTAACCAGACAAACATCAGGGCTTTGGTCGTTAAGCAACTTAAAGAACGTTTTTCTTTAAGTTCCTCAAAAATGAATTTACATTCCCCGCTAGAATCTTCAAAGGGTTTTCATTCGCGGTCGTACCCATTACGATTTGTTGTGCGTTAGGCTAGGCAGAAGCGCGTAGAGCCTGTCCACACGAGTCGCCTGCTCATTTAACTGGCGCTGCATCTGTACCATCTGCCCCTGGATTTGGAGCGAAATAGACAGTACGTCGCCTTGAACCTCCGGAGCCTTTGGCACTGAGGCCTTTGCAGCTACCTTTGGTTGATGCTATCCCGTGCTCACCCTATCTGACGCCATTTGGGCGTAGGTGATTTGGGGAGTCACGGTTGATTTTTGAGCTGATGGAACTTGTGGGACTTGCACTGAGCCCTTCTGCTTTCGAGCCAGATTTGCTGTTTTTATGCTCTGAAATTCAGGACAACCCCTATAATTAGCCGAGTTTCCTGTACCTTTACAAAGCACACATGAGAGCTGGCTCTTTTCAGCTTCATCTTTACCCATCGGACATTCCTCCGCCTTGTGGTTTTTAGCACATTTGACGCATCTAGGCTGCATATCGCAGTTAAACGCGGCGTGTCCAAACCTTTGGCAACGAGCACATTGAATAATTGTCTCGCTGCATTTTAATTTATCCCAGGTGACAGACTGGTAGTCTAGGAATCTGATAGACCTCAGACCATCCAGCTTGCTATCTGGAGACAGCTGAACCAGGAAGATCGGCAGTTTCCTATTCTCCCCCTTGGCACTTGCTGTGACGAAGGGCTTAACTCCTACAAACGTAAGCCCGTCGCACTTAGTTTCCTGGAGCATCTTAAGGAGCTCCTCCGGCTCGGTAGATGGATCCAACCCTTTCAGAAGCACAGTTTGCAACTTTTTCCCCTGCGGGGTGAAAGAAAAGAACTCCGTCGTTGAGTCCCTCAATAATTTTTTTTTTGTATTATAATGCTATACAGTACTGCACTGTATGGAGTGTCTAATATCGGAAAACCTTTTAATTGTGAAATTGTTGCCTATGCCGACTAACATAGTTCTATTATGTCCTTGAGATCCATTTTGTAGGTATTGATGGGCGGCACACGCACCTTTGCCGACTTGCTCTGCTGCTGTTGTTGTTGCTGTTGTTTTTGTTGTTGTTGCTGCGGCTTCAATTCTTGCTGCTTTTTTTGCTGTTGTGGCTTATCTTGCTCCTGTTGCTTCTTGCTGTTGGTTATCCTACTGCTGCCCATTTTGTTTTTGCAAGAGCTTCTTTTGTTGTTGCTGTGGCTGCATTTTTTGTTGTTCCAGCTGCTTCTGCTCGGGCTGCTGTTGCTGTTGGGAATTCTGAGGCACAGTCAGAATCTCCCTTTCCCTTCTTGTCATTTGTTTAGCTTTTATGGCTAGTACTTGCTCTTGGAGTTTCTTTATGCTGGTGTTAAGACACTCCAGCTCATCATCCCCGTCATCGGATTCTGAACCAGCCAGGGAAGCAAAGCTGTTGTTTGCCCCGGTGTACATTTCCCCACCATCGGAGACGTATGCGTACTCCTCTTGAACTGCTGCTCACGTCGTCGTGTCGTTGTTGGTGAACTGCGTCCCTTCCCCCGCCTTAACGGGCAGCTTTTCAGCTGAGGCACATAGATGGGCACGCTTTACAAGGTTAGGCTGCGGATTGAGCCTTCTCCTTCCCCTCCTCTTCGTGGACATGGTCCCCTCGGATGTCGATGCCGTTTGTTTTAGGTACTGTGCTACCTCGTTCGACTTCTTAGCGGTCGAACCTCCCGCTATCTGGAGTACAGGCCGTTCGGTCTCACTCATAACGTGTTGTTTTACACTTGAGAACACTTTTTAAGTCTTAATTATTTTTTTTTTTTAATTAAAAAAAACTTTACGTCCAACCAGGACTCGAACCTGGACTTCCCTCGTGCCGGTCTGCTACCACTTCCTCGGCACCACACTGGCTGCTGAAATTTGCTCTTCCGAAAGACTACTTGATACACACTCGCAATAGAAACAAGCCGATACACGTCTGTTCTTTGCGAAAGTCTGTAAACGACTGCGGTCTTAAGTGCTACCATCTGCACCACAGCCTACTTCCATCTCGGGTGTTCAAATAGCCTACATGATCTCTCTGCATAGATAATGCACATAAGCCAACAACATGTAATTGACTTATTTATTAATTATCTATTTACCACTAAGAGTTTTATTTTCTTTATTTGCTTTATTGGAAAATCAGTAACATGGCTCTCAACAATAGGTGGCATTTCACTGATGGGAGTTTGTCGGTACGTTCTGTTATTAATGTCTTATTTCGCACTCATGTAGGTTTCTAGATTTGTTGCATTAACGCTCGCAGTCAAGTCTTAGAAAAGTTCATTATCTTAGGTATGTGTTTGAGAGATCTAGTGTTAATGTCATATGTGTGATTGAGACTTGGGTTAAAAGGAAAATATTAACATCCTGTACAAAATAGCTAATTTTAAATTAATTAGAAATGATAGGGTCACCAATACTTTTGGTGGTGGCATTGCTGTGTACTGCAGAGAGTCATGGAGTATATTCTCATGGAAATCACGGACAATTTTGTGAAATTAGGAGTTACTCTATTGAACCTCTTTTTTCTGAGCTAAGTGCAATAAAAACCAAGTATGAACACATTATTTTGTGTGGGGATTTAATTCCGATCTCCTTAAATACAACTCTCGAGCGAACAAGCTTCTCGATTTTGTTGTTTCGTCCGGACTTACGGTAATTAACTTTTCAAAACCAGATTTGCTCCTAATCGACGTCCTAGCCTTTTAGACCTATTTATTGTCTCTGATTCCTGCAATGTAAATCTTCAGTACCAGTTGTCTTTAGATGGTATTTCTGATCATGATTTGCTTTTACTGACATGAAAATGATCTTAAATTTTCACACACAATAACACCTTTAATATTTCAGTTAAGGGACTCTAGAGCAGTAAATAGTAATTCTCTTCAATTCGATGCTAGACAAGTGGTTTGGAATAACTGCTATTATGCTGAAAATGTACACTTAAATATTCAACGCCTTCAGAAGTTACTTCTTGGCCTTTTTGATAAGTATGTACCTGTCAAAGCTGTAGTTGTGATTGCCCATTTACTTCTGAAGTTCTAGAATCCATAAGAATCCGTAGAAAAGCTTGTTGCAAGTGGAGAGTTGGGGGATTTATACACAAGCTCGTAACAACTGTTCTCTTGTTAAACCTAGGGCAAAGAAAAGTTACTACCTATCTTAATTAAGTACTGATCATTCGGCAAAAAAGCTCTGGTCTAACCTGCGACCGATTGGCATAGGCAAAAAAGAGTCTGTTGACCTAGAACACACTCCTGATGAACTCAACAGTGCATTCACGCCATGTATTGTTGATAACCCTCCATTAAATGTATAAGATAGCCCAACAGAGCGTGTTTTTCCTGTTGAGCTTGACTTCGAGCTCATAACTGAGATAGAGATTGTTGAATGAATCCGCGCTCTCAGATCTAATACAATTGGTGAGGATGGATTACCCATTAAAATTATCAAACTGATCTTGCTGCATGTACAATAGGATGTACATGACTCACATACTCAACTATTGCATTATGTCGTCCACTTTCCCAGACCCTTGGAAAATTGCGAAAGTTATTCCGGTCGCTATAAAAACGTATCCAGAGTCTGATAGTGACTATCGTCCAATCAGTATTTATCCATGTTTTCATTAGGGGTCTACTTGACAGTGGCGCCTCCATTTTATGCTTAGGAAAAGGGGGAGGTGAATTTATCTCGATGAACAAATTAACTCTGACATAATTTGAGTCTAACCTTAAAATTGCGGATGGGAACTCTCAGAGAATAGTTGGCAGGGTCACGGTTTCCGTATCTTACAACAACATCTCCCGCGAAATTGATTTGTACCTTGTACCCTCACTATCCCAACCCCTGTATCTAGGAATCGATTTTTGGAGGAAATCTCAAGTAGCCCCGGAACTTATTTCTGAGTTAACGGCAGATACTCCCAGCCAACATTGCCTGAGTGAAGAACAACAGCATGTTCTGGAGACAACCGTCCAGCTATTTCCTCCTATTCAAAGTTAGGGCTAGAAAGAATTTCCTTGGAGAAGCATAAAATTAATACCGGCGAGACCAAGCCACTTAAACAAAGGCATTATGCGGTTTCACCCGCTATTCAAGTATTGATCAATGAGGAACTGGATCGCCTTGGGAGTAATAGAGGAAAGCCAAAGTGCATGGAGTTCACCGGTAGTTCTTATAAGGAAGCCGGGGAAAAACCGCCTTTGTCTCGATCCTAGGAAGCTCAATTCGGCAACCAAGAAGCATGCGTATCCGCAAACCCTCATTAAGATGATCCTCACCCACCTAGAGGATACCTGGTATATCTCCAGTCTAGATTTAAAAGACGCGTTTTGGCAGATTCCTCTAGACGAGGAATCAAGGCAGAAAACCGCCTTCGCTGTACCGGAGAGACCACTTTATCAACTCACCGTCATGCCTTTCGGTTTGTGCTACGCTCCCCAGAGGCAATGTCCGTTAATAGATAAAGTGATCCCTGCGGCCCTTAGGAAACACGTGTTCGTTTATCTTGATGATCTTCTCATCACTTCTTTGGATCTTAAATCGCATCTAATGCTGCTTTGTTTGGTCGCTGAGTGCCTAAAAAAGGCTAACCTTATAATAAAAGTCAAAAAATCTAAATTTTGCTTTAAATAGCTAAAATATTTAGGACATATCGACGTATCGCCTTATAAGACCCGACCCCGATAAAATTCAAACAATTTCGGAATTCCCACGGCCACACTCGGTGAGGCAAATGAGGAGATTTTTGGGTATGTGTGGTTGGTTTTGGAGATTCATTCGGAACTTTGCAAGTCTCGCTACATCTGCATCCCTTACGGACACCCTCAAAAAGACTAATTCAAAGTTTGACCTAGCACCTGTGGCCATTAAAGCATTTAAAGATCTTAAATCAGCTTTGACACAAGCACCGGTACTAAATCATCCTTATTTAAAAAAAACCCTTTTCTGTTCAGTGCGATGCTTCATGTCAAGGTATAGGCGCGGTTCTCTTCCAGCTAGACGATGACTCGAGCCAAGCCAAATATAGTCTCACCTTAAATAAGTTAAGCTGTATTGAAGGCTGTGCTAAAATTTCGACCATACATAGAAGGATCTCACTTTGAGGTCATAACTGATCATTCCAGTTTAAAGTGGCTTATGAGCACCAAAGACCTGAGCGGTAGATTGGCACGATCGACTTTGAAATTGCAAGCCTTCGACTTTGAAATTAAACACCGAAAGGGCTCAGCAAACGTTGTGCCAGACGCTTTGTCTCGTGCGACTGTAGAGAGCTTAAGTTACGAAGCGGGAGGATCCCTTTCAATTCCACTCGAGTCAGCTGATTTCAAATCGCCGAAGTATCTCAAACTTATCGAGAATATAAGTGCGCGTACGGATAGTTTTCCTAATCTTCAAATCTGCGATACCGTGGTATATAAATGAAGGTTTGCCTCTGATGTTGATGTAGATAGGACCAACTTGCAATGGCGTATATGGGCGCCCTCGGGCTTAACGAAACAAATAGTGGCCAATGCTCATTTGACTCCCCATTGCGCACATGGAGGAATCGTCAGTTATTCTTCTGGCCAGGACTCGATAAAGACGTTAGAGATTGTATTAAAAATTGTGATGTTTGTAAAGAGAGCAAACCGGCCCATCGAACCCCTAAGACTCCTATGCAGAATCTCGTTTTCTTTAAAAAGGCTATTCCAAAAGCTCTACATAGACTTTTTGGGACCGTATGTCCGTTCCAAAAGAGGAATTTTTACCTGTTTATAGTGCTTGATCATCTCACCAAGTTTGTTTTCTTAAAACCCATGCCAAAAGCCGACACGCACGCAATTATCAACTTCTTGCTCCAGAACGTGTTTAGTGTATTCGGAGTTCCGGAATATATTCATTCGGATAATGGCCGACAGCTTGTGTCAGGTCAGTTCGAACAATTTCTCGCTAAGTTGGATATAAAACAATTTAAGACTGTCGTATGTATTCACCCCAGTCGAATGCTTCCGAACGTGTAAATCCATCCATATTGTCAGGCATAATTCATACGTTCGTATCTAAAGAAAGACCATCGAGACTGGGATAAGAACATCCTCGATATCCAACAAGCCCTTTGTTCGTCGGTACATCAGTAGACAGGAGTAACTCCATACTTCGCCTTGTTTGGATCTGAGTTGATTACCCATGCCGATATGTATTCTCTTATGCCTCAATTAAAGCAGCCAAACGATGCCGAGTTTAATGCGATTCCTAGAGCGGACTAAGCGTTAATTGAAATGAGGTAAATGAGCACATCGGCTTTCGAAAGACATTCCAAATCTTATAATTTGAGGTCAATCATTATAAATTTTCAGCCTGGTCAGGAAATCTTTCGAAGAAACTTCGTTCAAAGCCACGCTGGAAAAAATTTTAGTGCGAAGCTTTGCCCTAAGGTTGTGAAATGCCGACTTGTTCGCGCGGTAGGTAAAAGTCTCTTCGAAATTGAAGACCTTACCGGCAAGAAAATTTGAGTTTATCATGCCAAGGATCTAAAGAGCTGAGAGAGCATGAGACCTCGATTTCAGGGCAATGGGACGAGCCACACGAGAAAGAATAGAGTAATGGCGCCTTTTTCCGTGACCTTTTAACATGGACAAGGCACGTGTCAAACCAATCAAACTCTTCTCGCTTGGTTGACTGGCATATTCGTAGCGGAGGCTTCACGAAAGCCACTGTGCGAGCTACGCGACGTGGGCCGGGGTTAGAAACGCCTCAACAAAAAGCTCTCCCGCAATCCCAGTGGGGAAAAATCATCATACCCAACACCGAATGCTCAGACCCAAGTCAGATTTAGTGTGTATCCATACACCGACGACTCGATAGTCGGCCACTGCAGCCTGTGTAATTGCGGTTCACCTTACAAAGGAAAACAATCTGAAACCGCCTCATATCCAAAGCAAGACATTCAATATAGTGCTTTACCAGAGACAATGGCTCGCACTTGAAAGGGCCAATGCAAGAAAAAAAAAATATAGAAAACCTGTGCTAGCTCTACTTAAATTGAGTGAAGTGATTGAAAACCTTATATTCCTTTGCTTCTCGGGGATCTTATTCATAATAATACCCCACCCCATAGGATAGGAGGTATATTAAGTTTGATTCATAGTTTGTAACATAGACAAATAAGGACATAAGTTGATAGCTTAGGTACATATCTGAAGATTTTATGGTCCAAGTTTTTTGGATTTAAACCAAATATATCAAATAAAAACCTATTATTAGAATGCATATTATATATGAACGCGCCTAGAAGGGGGCGGTTTTCGCTTTTTTCTTAAATGCCAATCCCAATATACTTAAGCGAGGATAACGCGTACCAAAATTATTAAGTAAAGTGGGCGTGTCAGTGGGCGGATTTTTAAAATTTTTTCACTTGTACTGTTTCAGGACCTAGAAAGAATCGTTTATAAGTTTCAAGTTCCTAGCTCAAAATTTAAGGCCTGAAAGCTACTGACACACGGACGGACGGACGGACGGACATGGCTCATTCGACTAACAATTCGGTCTCGATCATATGCCCTTAAGGTCTTTGGGGTCTACGGCAATTATTTCTCTATGTTACAAACTATGAATCAAACTTAATATACCTCCTATCCTATGGGATTGTGTATAAATATGTATGTATCCGATCAAGCCTAGTGATAACAGCATAACTTCGCATTAACCAACAGCATGGTATGCGGGTACACCTTGTCATCGGTTACGACGCCAATGCACACAACACAATTTGGGGCAGCCGAGATACCAACAAAAGAGGTGAGTCACTTCTAGATTTTATTTATAGTAATAATCTTCAAATTCTAAATAAAGGTAACAAACCTACTTTTAGTAACCGTATAAGAGAGGAAGTTTTAGACCTTACTCTCTCGTCTCCGTTTTTACAAAATTTTGTAGAGGATTGGCACATTTCAGATGAGGCATCTTTATCTGACTATATGCACATAAAGTTCAGATTAAGATGCAACATGGAGCACGCCCTGATCCGATATGATAAAAGGCTTACAAACTGGAGAACATATCGCGAAAACCTAGCTTTTAAGGCTGATCTCATGCCAGCGACACCATTAACAATAGTTGATGCAGAGTCGGCACAGGATCAGCTGAATGACATCATTCTCTCATCTTTTAAAAACAGCTGTAAGGTCAAGCGTACCGTGGTAAAAAGGTGCGTTCCATGGTGGAATGAAAACCTAGAAACTATTCGGAAAAGGGTGAGGAAACTTTTCAATAAAGCCAAACGAACCGGGGAATGGGAACAATACAAATCCCAATTAACCACCAGAAATCATCATACCCAACACCGAATGCTCAGACCCAAGTGAGATTTAGTGTGTATCCATACACCGACGACTCGATAGTCGGCCACTGCAGCCTGTGTAATTGCGGTTCACCTTACAAAGGAAAACAATCTGAAACCGCCTCATATCCAAAGCAAGACATTCAATATAGTGCCTTTCCAGAGACAATGGCTCGCACTTGAAAGGGCCAATGCAAGAAAAAAAAATATAGAAAACCTGCCCTAGCTCTACTTAAATTGAGTGAGGATAGGATAGGAGGTATATTAAGTTTGATTCATAGTTTGTAACATAGACAAATAAGGACATAAGTTGATAGCTTAGGTACATATCTGAAGATTTTATGGTCCAAGTTTTTTGGATTTAAACCAAATATATCAAATAAAAACCTATTATTAGAATGCATATTATATATGACCACGCCTACAAGGGGGCGGTTTTCGCTATTTTCTTAAATGCCAACCGCAATATACTTAAGCGAGGATAACGCGTACCAAAATTATTAATTAAAGTGAGCGTGTCAGTGGGCGGATTTTTAAAATTTTTTCACTTGTACTGTTTCAGGAACTAGAAAGAATCGTTATTAAGTTTCAAGTTCCTAGCTCAAAATTTAAGGCCTGAAAGCTACTGACACACGGACGGACGGACGGACGGACATGGCTCATTCGACTAACAATTCGGTCTCGATCATATGCCCTTAAGGTCTTTGGGGTCTACGGCAATTATTTCTCTATGTTACAAACTATGAATCAAACTTAATATACCTCCTATCCTATGGGATTTTGTATAAATATGTATGTATCCGATCAAGCCTAGTGATAACAGCATAACTTCCCATTAACCGACAGCATGGTATGCGGGTACACCTTGTCATCGGTTGCGACGCCAATGCGCACAACACAATTTGGGGCAGCCGAGATACCAACAAAAGAGGTGAGTCACTTCTAGATTTTATTTATAGTAATAATCTTCAAATTCTAAATAAAGGTAACAAACCTACTTTTAGTAACCGTATAAGAGAGGAAGTTTAGACCTTACTCTCTCGTCTCCGTTTTTACAAAATTTTGAAGAGGATTGGCACGTTTCAGATGAGGCATCTTTATCTGACTATATGCACATAAAGTTCAGATTAAGATGCAACATGGAGCACGCCCTGATCCGATATGATAAAAGGCTTACAAACTGGAGAACATATCGCGAAAACCTAGCTTTCAAGGCTTATCTCATGCCAGCGACACCATTAACAATAGTTGATGCAGAGTCGGCACAGGATCAGCTGAATGACATCATTCTCTCATCTTTTAAAAACAGCTGTAAGGTCAAGCGTACCGTGGTAAAAAGGTGCGTTCCATGGTGGAATGAAAACCTAAAAACTATTCGGAAAAGGGTGAGGAAACTTTTCAATAAAGCCAAACGAACCGGGGAATGGGAACAATACAAATCCCAATTAACCACCAGAAATCATCATACCCAACACCGAATGCTCAGACCCAAGTCAGATTTAGTGTGTATCCATACACCGACGACTCGATAGTCGGCCACTGCAGCCTGTGTAATTGCGGTTCACCTTACAAAGGAAAACAATCTGAAACCGCCTCATATCCAAAGCAAGACATTCAATATAGTGCCTTTCCAGAGACAATGGCTCGCACTTGAAAGGGCCAATGCAAGAAAAAAAATATAGAAAACCTGCCCTAGCTCTACTTAAATTGAGTGAGGATAGGATAGGAGGTATATTAAGTTTGATTCATAGTTTGTAACATAGACAAATAAGGACATAAGTTGATAGCTTAGGTACATATCTGAAGATTTTATGGTCCAAGTTTTTTGGATTTAAACCAAATATATCAAATAAAAACCTATTATTAGAATGCATATTATATATGACCACGCCTACAAGGGGGCGGTTTTCGCTATTTTCTTAAATGCCAACCGCAATATACTTAAGCGAGGATAACGCGTACCAAAATTATTAAGTAAAGTGAGCGTGTCAGTGGGCGGATTTTTAAAAATTTTTCACTTATACTGTTTCAGGAACTAGAAAGAATCGTTATTAAGTTTCAAGTTCCTAGCTCAAAATTTAAGGCCTGAAAGCTACTGACACACGGACGGACGGACGGACGGACATGGCTCATTCGACTAACAATTCGGTCTCGATCATATGCCCTTAAGGTCTTTGGGGTCTACGGCAATTATTTCTCTATGTTACAAACTATGAATCAAACTTAATATACCTCCTATCCTATGGGATTTTGTATAAATATGTATGTATCCGATCAAGCCTAGTGATAACAGCATAACTTCCCATTAACCGACAGCATGGTATGCGGGTACACCTTGTCATCGGTTGCGACGCCAATGCGCACAACACAATTTGGGGCAGCCGAGATACCAACAAAAGAGGTGAGTCACTTCTAGATTTTATTTATAGTAATAATCTTCAAATTCTAAATAAAGGTAACAAACCTACTTTTAGTAACCGTATAAGAGAGGAAGTTTAGACCTTACTCTCTCGTCTCCGTTTTTACAAAATTTTGAAGAGGATTGGCACGTTTCAGATGAGGCATCTTTATCTGACTATATGCACATAAAGTTCAGATTAAGATGCAACATGGAGCACGCCCTGATCCGATATGATAAAAGGCTTACAAACTGGAGAACATATCGCGAAAACCTAGCTTTCAAGGCTTATCTCATGCCAGCGACACCATTAACAATAGTTGATGCAGAGTCGGCACAGGATCAGCTGAATGACATCATTCTCTCATCTTTTAAAAACAGCTGTAAGTTCAAGCGTACCGTGGTAAAAAGGTGCGTTCCATGGTGGAATGAAAACCTAGAAACTATTCGGAAAAGGGTGAGGAAACTTTTCAATAAAACCAAACGCACCGGGGAATGGGAACAATACAAATCCCAATTAACCACCAGAAATCATCATACCCAACACCGAATGCTCAGACCCAAGTCAGATTTAGTGTGCATCCATACACCGACGACTCGATAGTCGGCCACTGCAGCCTGTGTAATTGCGGTTCACCTTACAAAGGAAAACAATCTGAAACCGCCTCATATCCAAAGCAAGACATTCAATATAGTGCCTTACCAGAGACAATGGCTCGCACTTGAAAGGGCCAATGCAAGAAAAAAAAAAATATAGAAAACCTGTGCTAGCTCTACTTAAATTGAGTGAAGTGATTGAAAACCTTATATTCCTTTGCTTCTCGGGGATCTTATTCATAATAATACCCCACCCCATAGGATAGGAGGTATATTAAGTTTGATTCATAGTTTGTAACATAGACAAATAAGGACATAAGTTGATAGCTTAGGTACCTATCTGAAGATTTTATGGTCCAAGTTTTTTGGATTTAAACCAAATATATCAAATAAAAACCTATTATTAGAATGCATATTATATATGACCACGCCTACAAGGGGCGGTTTTCGCTATTTTCTTAAATGCCAACCGCAATATACTTAAGCGAGGATAACGCGTACGAAAATTATTAAGTAAAGTGGGCGTGTCAGTGGGCGGATTTTTGAAATTTTTTCACTTGTACTGTTTCAGGACCTAGAAAGAATCGTTATTAAGTTTCAAGTTCCTAGCTCAAAATTTAAGGCCTGAAAGCTACTGACACACGGACGGATGGACGGACGGACATGGCTCATTCGACTAAAAATTCGGTCTCGATCATATGCCCTTAAGGTCTTTGGGGTCTACGGCAATTATTTCTCTATGTTACAAACTATGAATCAAACCTAATATACCTCCTATCCTATGGGATTTTGTATAAATATGTATGTATCCGATCAAGCCTAGTGATAACAGCATAACTTCCCATTAACCGACAGCATGGT
Organism: Neoascia interrupta; assembly: GCA_947623515.1. Lineage (NCBI taxonomy): Eukaryota > Metazoa > Arthropoda > Insecta > Diptera > Syrphidae > Neoascia > Neoascia interrupta. The sequence goes on from OX392462.1 coordinate 87,947,367, forward strand.
ATGCGGGTACACCTTGTCATCGGTTGCGACGCCAATGCACACAACACAATTTGGGGCAGCCGAGATACCAACAAAAGAGGTGAGTCACTTCTAGATTTTATTTATAGTAATAATCTTCAAATTCTAAATAAAGGTAACAAACCTACTTTTAGTAACCGTATAAGAGAGGAAGTTTTAGACCTTACTCTCTCGTCTCCGTTTTTACAAAATTTTGAAGAGGATTGGCACGTTTCAGATGAGGCATCTTTAGCTGACTATATGCACATAAAGTTCAGATTAAGATGCAACATGGAGCACGCCCTGATCCGATATGATAAAAGGCTTACAAACTGGAGAACATATCGCGAAAACCTAGCTTTCAAGGCTGATCTCATGCCAGCGACACCATTAACAATAGTTGATGCAGAGTCGGCACAGGATCAGCTGAATGACATCATTCTCTCATCTTTTAAAAACAGCTGTAAGGTCAAGCGTACCGTGGTAAAAAGGTGCGTTCCATGGCGGAATGAAAACCTAGAAACTATTCGGAAAAGGGTGAGGAAACTTTTCAATAAAACCAAACGCACCGGGGAATGGAAACAATACAAATCCCAATTAACCACATATAACCTAGACTAAGCGCAGATCAAAAAGAGCTTCTTGGCGTGCAAACTGCGAGAAGCTTGAAAAACTCCCCGCTGTAGCACGACTTCAAAGAGCTCTCTCAAACGAGCGTTCAAACTGCATGGGTTTGTTAAAGAAACCCGACGGAACAATCACATGCGACCGGAAGGAAACATTGAAGTTCTTGCTTCAGGTTCACTTTCCAGGGTCACTGATTACAGACACCTCACACGAGCAGGCCATAGAGGTTTCACCACCGAGAAACCTTAGTAGAATTAACAGTCTGTCGGGAAACTCTTCAGCTCGGACAAGGTTAAATGGGCCACTAACTCATTTAAACCATACAAGGCACCAGGTAAAGACGGCATTTCGGGCCCTCCAGCAAAAAGGTTAAGATCTTTTTGTACCCACCCTGATAGCCTTATTTAGGATAAGTTTAGCTGGGGCTACATACCACAGACTTGGAGGGAGGTAAATGTAGTGTTTATCCCTAAACCAGGCAACAAGCCTAGTGAACTACCTAAATCATACCGTCCCATTAGCTGGACATCGTTTTACTTGAAAACAATGGAAAGAATAATTGACGTTTACATCAGAGATTGTTTAAAAAATAGCAAACCTCTACACCCTTGTCAATATGCTTATCAGAAAGGCAAATCCACTGAAGGCGCTCTGCTCAAGTTAACGGCAGAGATCAGAAACGCTTTCAGTAAGAAGGAGATTGCACTCTGCGCATTTCTGGACATAGAGAGTGCTTTTGACAACACTGGATATAATTCGATATCAAATGCCTTGATCCACAGGAACATAGACCAAGCTACAATTAACTGGATCAAAGCAATGCTCGAAAGTCGGGTGATCACTTCTACATCAGGACTGACATCGGTATCAGTTTTAGCCGCAAGAGGCTGTCCACAGGGAGGCGTACTGTCACCCCTCCTGTGGTCTCTGGTCATCGACGACCTACTTCACAAATTAAGTAATTTAGGCTTAAACATAATTCTAAGTCATCATCATTAGGGGCGAAGAAGCAAACGAAGTAACATCACGTATGCAAAACGCCCTTTATACAGTCCTTGACTGGTGCTCTAGAGAAAACCTTTCAATAAACCCTAGTAAGGCTGTCATAGTTCCTTTCACAAAAAGAAGAAATATCAACTTAGATTCAATTTCAGTAAACGTCAGTTGAGTACTCCAATGAAGTCAAGTATCTGGGAATTATTCTAGGCAAGGGACTCTCCTGGAACTCACATCTAAACAGCAAAATCACTAAAGCTTCCAACGCTTTATGGGCTTGTCGACGTATGTATGGCACCACATGGGGAATCTCTCCAAAGATTGCTCATTGGATCTACACTATGATGGTCAGGCCCATCATAACTTATGCTTCCATAGTATGGTGGACTAAGACCACCCAGCAGACCGCCATCCTAAAACTCAAAAAGGTACAGCGTCTTGCGTGCCTGGGAGCTATGTGGACGTGCCCCACAGCTGCTATAGAAGCTATAATTGGGCTTACACCCCTGCACATTTTTGTACAAAAAATGGCAATACGCAGCATGGCAAGTCAACTACAAGTTAATGAGTTAAGTCTTAGCGACCATCCGGACCTGCTTTCACTTTTCTCTGATCTCCCGGAACTTGAAATGCATTGCACGGTTACAGACCGCATACAAAAAACTTTATGCTTCAACAGAAGGTTCTCCACGGAGATCCCTACTAGAGAAGTATGGGCTAGCAATAACTCAGCAAATAGCCAAAACGGCCTTAAGTGGTATACGGATGGTTCTAAAATGGGGTCGGGAGTGGGAGCCGGCGTTTACGGGCCGAACCTGAAATACACTATTGCGATGGGAAAATGTCCCAGTGTATTCCAGGCAGAACTCCATGCCATTCAAGAATGCGCCAGCCACGTATACATCTCTGGTATCATAGGTGCAAACATCCATACATACACGGACAGTCAAGCAGCTATAAAAGCCCTTAGCTCGCACATCATTGACTCCAAGTCAGTCGCACTGCTTCAATACCCTACAGAAATTTACTTCAAGAAACAAAACCAAACTGTGGTAAGTTCCTGGTCACGAAGGTATTGATGGTAACGAGAAAGCCGACGTATTGGCCACAAAAGGCTCGGAAACCTCCTTTATGGGAACCTTTCTGCCCCACCCCCAAATCGGCAATTAACGAAGTTATAAAAAACTGGGAGCATACTAGATGTATCTCATATTGGGTGGACACCCTAGGCCTAAGACAGGCCAAACGGGCCATTCAGCCCTTCACAAACAATGCCAAGAGTTGCCTCAATCTAAACAGGCATGATTTTAAAAACCTAGTAGGTTACCTAACTGGGCACCACAGGTTTAGGTATCACCTCTTTAAAATCAAAATAGTTGACTCCTCTGAATGCCGACTTTGTCTTGAGGAAGACGAAAGCGCTGAACACATCCTATGTGAATGTCCAGCCCTAAATGGTATTAGACGGACCTTTTTCTTCAGAGAACAACTGAGTTCGGAAGACATAAAGACCTCCTCTGCTAGTAGTGTAATCCATTTCGCACGGAAGGTGCCTAACTATCCTGATGTTTCACTGCACAAATGATCTATTCTAAGATCTAATCTATGCAATAGGCGAGTCAGGTATACATAAAAAAAAAACCGACAGCATAATAATTTACAGTTAAAGGATCCCCGTGAGTGGAATCCAAAAAAAGGGAGCGTCGGCCCAAAGGCCGACCCAACGGCTCACGAATAAAACACGTACCGGTTCACGTTACAAGATTTATTTCAAAGATTTACAACAAACGGAATTACAACAATTGATAATGTCTCTGCTTCGAGGTCTACCCAAGGCTGCCTCGTTCTTTTTTTCGTCCGAGGTCTTCCGCTCTCCATCCAAACAGTTCGTGGTTCGTTGTTCCCACGAAAAACGCTGACTCTCGTTCCCATATAGTTAGACCAATAGTTTGTGTTAAGAATTGCATTTGCAATGCAATTCCGGTGTCGGGTGTCCAGGTTGGGAACATGTTCGTTCCCGTCGATGTGCCAGCACCTTGAACTCGGGTGAACTCCCTCTGGTAAAGGCGCGTGTACCCGTGCGGTGTTAACTCCTCCCCCTTCAAAACTCTGCGTCTCGCAGATCGTAGGCAGCCTTCAGGTCAGGCTGCTGTAGTTGGTACGTTGGGGTTTGCAATTGGTGGGACGTTGTGTCTTTTGTAGATCTTCCGCCAAATGTGGTAGATGATCGAAGCTGCAAGTATAATGATAACAGCCTCCGTAAATATGGATATCTTAAATTCATAAGTCAGATTACCTAAGCGTTCTATGTTCCGAACGCTGAGTTCATGAACGAATTCCAGGTCAATCTTTTGGTCCTGGTTGGAGATGTTCATCAGGGCAGGAGTAAGGGCTTGCAGCGTTGAACTCGTTGAACAGGTAAACCTCCTGTCTTTCAGTTGGATGGACTCGTTGTGTATTTGGATCACGTATGTACCTGTAAGAACTCTTGAAACATTGTTAGATTTTAGATTACCATTAAAATTGGTGACAAAAATTGTATCCTCCTTGATAAGTTCGATAACTTCTTCGGGGTTGGTTCGGAAGGTGCAATTGGCCGAGCCGCCCTTCAGTAGTCTAGGAATGCAGGCTTTTTCAGGAACTCTCTCTAATTCTTTTTCCTCGCAGATTGTGAGGTTGTTGATAGAGAAGCAATTTCCTGTGATACCGTATGTCGTTCTGTGGTTAACAAGTATTTTTTTATACTTCATGTCAACCTGTTTCCTTTCTATTATCGAGGCCTTAGTTATAAATAGGTTGAATTCTTCCTTCCCCACTTTGGGCATCGAAACAACGTACAGCAACATTGAGCCGTTTGTGAAAATCGATGGAGTTTCGTACTCAATAGCTTCGATTTCGTTAACATACGGTAAGGTTTCTGATTCGCTCACAATTCTGTTGATTTCTTCGGTGTCCAAGAGGTTTGTGTTGATCAAACCGTTCTTTGCCATTTGACAGGCTGACTTTGATTTCATCTAGGGTATCTTGTTGAAGTTTTGCGGATGTAACATCTTTAATACCGTTTTCGTATCTTCCGATGACCGAATTGATTCTTCTGGTTATCTCTCGCGTAATCCCAAAAAGCTTCTCGTTCACCTTGTATTGTTGGTTGTTGTTTTCGACAATCGCTTGTTGGCTCTGCAAAATTTCATTCCAGTCTGCTGCATCTGGGTTGCCTGCTACCCATTTCCAGGCTGATTCTATTCAATCAATCGATCTTGGCTTCCTTGAGGGTTTAGCTTTCAACAGGTTAAGACGTTCCCCAATTTGTCGAACATGGAAATCGATTATGCGTCTCTTATCCTCGTCCTTTACGTTGTTGATAATGGTACCGTTAATATCATCCATCAACCTTTCAAACTGCAAAAGGTCAATCGTATGGATTAAGTTAAAGCTGCCGTCGACGATCCACTCCTTGCCTTCCTTCAGTGACACTATGGGTGCTTCGTAGTTGAAGATCTGGAACCCTTCGATAGGGACTAAGAAAAGTAGTCTGTGGGGATTTATAAAAAGAATAAATTGCCTAAAGTGGCTTATCAGAAATAAAGTTGTTTGCTCGCATATCTATTCCTTCTGTGATGCGTATAGTATCTCACGCCGTGGTAATTAAAACACCAACTGATTTTTCTTAAAAAAATGTTATAATTATTATCTGGTGCATCTAACCTAAGCCTTATTTACTAGGTCTAAGTGTTAAAATTTATCTTTCTTAATCTTAAAAATTTAAAATTCTAATCAAATGTTAAAAATTGCTTTTCTTATGTTTTTATATAATTTGCAATAATTTCAAATTCGTTCAAAAGATAATGATTCCGGTCAAGATGCATTGTCACATTTGTGTTTGTCAAACGTTCATTATATCGTCTGGGTCTAATATTGGCAATTTCATTTTACATTTTTTACTTGTGTTTTATGAACCTTTCTGCCCGTGTTTGTTACAATGATGACCCTGTTGTCTTTGTCTACCACCTCTTTCCGATATAGGACTTATATTTCCCCTACTACCCTCTATCCGTTTGAAAGATGTGTAGATTATGTCACCCTGTTTAAATTTTTTTGCTGCTGATTTCCTCCGGTTAAACCAGGAGTTCCTTTTAACTTGCCTCTCGTGGAGTTTTTTCTTCAATTCTTGATTTAATTTTATTCGGAAATTTGGTAGGTTTTGATAATTAATTCGCGAACTCCTATTAAAGAAAACGTCGGATGGCTTCTTACCCGTCACTGAGTGAATTGTATTATTGTATATTGTATTATTATACCGGTCAACAGCAATATTCAGTATTTCCCTAAATCTTAACTCCTTCAATTCTGTCTTGAGACACCTGTAAATTTCTAAAAATGTGGAGTGGAACCGCTCTACTTGGCCGTTCACCTCACTCCGGTTCAGGGGGGTTTGATACGTTTGAATATCGAGCATTTTTATAAAACTTTTGACAATAGGGCTGAGAAGGCCTCTTTCATTATAAGTTACCAAAATTTTTGGCACAGAAAAATAATGAAGTACCTTAATGATCCTGTCCCTCAGATGTAGGGATGATTTATTTTTTATGTGGAATAGCTTAGCAAATTAAGAAAACTTATCTATGCAGGATAAAATTTTTTCACCCTGGATTTCCATGGTATCCATATGAAGTATTTCACATGGGTAAGATGGAATCGATTTAGGTTGGAATTTGGGAGTCGCCGGGTGTCGATCATATTTGTTTGCCAAACACACATCGCAGGACCTTGCGTATTTTGTAATTAAGGCATTCATCCTCGGAAAATAATATTTTTCCAAAAGCTGTTCTTTGTTTTCTCGGGGGTTCCTATTAGCCCTTCTATGTTCCTTGCTGATAAGATCCCAGATTCGATTTTCGTTCGTTACATCCTCCACAAGCCTTTGGGTCAAACGAATCTTGTAGAGGACCAAATGTTCAAGGTATACTTTTTGCAGAAGTTCCATGCAAGTTTCGGAACTTGCATCTTGATCTTGATTCCGTTTACAATGTTTGGTTTTAGTCTTTCTTTAAAGATTTCGGTCAGGGCATCGTCATCGAGATGCTCAGCGGCAACATAGTGCCTGGAGTAACCAGGGTTTGGTTCCTCGAATATACACACTTCTTTTCCAATTTGTATTACCAATTGGTTCCTGAATATATTAAGGGGAGCCTTCACATGCGAAATGAGTTCTGTGGAGTCTTGTTGTGCGCTATGGACCGTCTCATCTGCAGTGTCAGTAACGCTAACCCCATCTACGGCTGTTTCTGTAGATGAATCATGGTGGATTGCATTCTCCTCTGCGGTTTCCGTAGAGGAACCCTTTTCAGAGGCAGAATCTGTTGACGTATTACTTTGCAGGGCATTGACTTCATACTCAGGTTCAGTTTCCACTGAAGCGGTCGAGTCTACCCTCGTAGTTTTGAGTCTCGACAGAGCATCTGCCACGACGTTTGATTTACCTGGCTGGTAAATCAACTCATGGTTGTATTCTTCGATCTTTGCCTTCCAACGTTTCAATTTTGAATTATTATTAAGATTTCCCAAGGCAAACATTAACGGCTGGTGGTCTGTATAGATCCTTATCTTTTTCGCTCCGTATAAATACAAGCGAAGGTTGTCCAGAGCCCAAACTATTGCTAACATTTCCTTTTTTTTAGTGGCATAGTTTTCCTCTGTCTTATTGAGGGAACGTGATATGTAACTTATGGGTCTATCTCTACCTAATTCTCCCTGCGAAAGCACAGCTCCAATTGCTTTATTGGACGCATCCGTAGTGAGATTAAAAGGTAACTTAACGTCGGGGTATGCTAGGACCTCTGCCGATGTTAGTAGTTTGATAAGATTTCTAAACGCTTCCAATGCCTCTTCGGTTAGAGAAATGCTTACTTTTTTTTACTGATTTGCCTTTATTTGGGCATTCTCACCCCTTGTTAGGTTGGTCAGCGGTTTGGCAACCTCCGCATAATCGCATATGAATTTTCTGTAATAGGAAGTCATTTCAAGGAAACTTTTTAACTCCTTTAAATAAGTGGGAGGCCGTAATCTTACTATAGCCTCGACCTTCTTCATATCCGGTTTAATGCCCTCCGGTGTTATTACATATCCTAAAAATTCTACCTCAGATTGCATGAATTTAATTTTTTCAAGGTTCACCTCTTGTAGCCTAACGAAAATGGTTTCTATGTTTTTTAGATGAGACTCGACCGTGTCTCCTTAGATGATGACGTCGTCGATATAGACATAGCATATTTTGCCGATAAACCCTTTTAGAACGTCATCGATCATCAATATAGTCAATATAAAGGTAATGTCTGGTATGGGGTAAGTGTCCGGGATGGTGACTGATTTGAGTCTTTTGTAGTCAATCACCATCCTATATTGTTTTTCCCCATCGGCCTTGGCTTTTTCAGGCACAACCCAAATAGGAGAATTGTAAGGGCTTTTAGAAGGGCGGATAATGCCTTCGTCCAGCAACTTTTGTAATTCTATCTCCACGATTTCCCGTATACAGGCTGAGTAAGGATAGCTCTTTGTGTAGATTGGCTCATCAGTTCTGGTCCTTATCTCGGCTCTTACACTCGTTTGGATTATTTTCCTATTACTTATTGGACTAAAGAGTGAATTGTATTTCTCGACTAATACTCCGAGTTTGTATCTGACTTCGGCAGGGATGACATCATTTAAAAGAATGTTAACCTCCTTTGAAATTTTGTTTTTTAATGGCAATTTAATGTCGTTTTTCAGCGTTAGTATGTTATTTTTTCGGTCGATGATAGCTTCCAATTCCTTGAGCATATCGTCGCCTAAAATACCATCAAATGTTTTCAGGTCTGGTAGAACGTAGAACTTCGTTTTAGTGTCGTGGCCGACATATTTGAAAAATCTCCCAATTACATATTCCGCGATAGATATCACCGTGAAGGTTTTGTCAAGTGGAATGGTGGACTGTTTGATTTCTGCGCTTATAAAATTCTTTTTGGCCCCCGTGTCAACAAGGAATTTAAGTACGCTACCCCGCGTACCCCAGTACGATGTTATAGGATACCAATGCGGAGTCCGCACCACCACGAATTTTCTGACGAATGTGTCTAAGGATCGCGCGATATAAGGGTTTGCCCTTCACTATACTGAAGTCCTCGACACTGTGTATCCAGGATACGTAGTGCGTAGGGTTGCCCTCGAAAACTTGGAGTTCTTTCATGCAATCTGGTAGTCGGCTAATGTCTTCCTCAGTGCGAGGTTCGCGAAGGGGAGTACTTGTATTTGGTTCTATTCCAGGTTGATTGATCTGTTCAAATTTTTTTACACGGGTCTTTATCGCTTTGAGCTGTTGCAAAATCTGATTTACCGCACCGGTTAGATCAGTAACGGATTTCGAAAACGCATCCATTTTAATATTTTAAGAGAGACAAAAGGGTATTTTTAATTCGGCAAGTTTTATTCGAGCGTACTTTAAGGGTTTATGTAAAACGAAATGTATCCCAGACGTATAAAGATAAATACAATGCACCTTACCTGGTTTTATGTGGATTTAAGTCTCCTTTCTCTTGACTCCTTTTTTTCACTACTTATTATTTCCACATTCACTTGAACTTCCTTCCTTTTAATTATTATGAATTATTCTTCTTTTTTTCCACAAAAATTTTTTATTTTACGTTAGCAATTTAGATTCTCTTTTTTTCAAAATAAAAACAAAATTCTTCTTTCGTTTTACATTCACAACTTTCGTTTCCTTTTCCTTCACAAAATTTCTTCTTTTTTCATCCACAGTTTCTATATTTTATTTTTACTTTTTAATTTATTTTTTCCTTCACAATTTCTTGCTGAATTCTATTTTCAATTTTCAAATTTGCACGAAAAAGAAATATTTTTGATTCACAACATTTTTTCCTTCTTCACAATTTGTATTCACTATTCCTATCGTTCGAAATTAAAAAAATTTCACAGAGCTTTTTTCTTCCTTTTCTTTTTACTTTAAATCATTTTTAAATAAATTTTAATTATTTTTGGTTAAGATCAACCTATTTTTTGTGGGATTAGTAGATCTAATTTTGTTCAAGCTTAGTAGCTCTAATTCCTTTATTGTGTGGTGGTTTTGTCTTCCAAGGATTAAGCAACAAGTTTCCAAGGATTAAACAACAAATTTCCTCGCCACGAAAAATTTATCTAATGAAACCGAATATTGGAGGAAGAGAAGAAAAACACGAATTAGTACTTACTTACTTACTTAAGGTGGCACTACAGTCCGGGGTTGACCTGTGCCTCAACCAACAAGCTTCGCCAGCCAGCTCTGTCTCTAGCTAGCCGTCTCTAGTTTCGCACGCGAAGTTGGCTGAGGTCCCCTTCCACTTGCGTGCGGCACCTGAGTCTCGGTGCTCCTCTACCGCGTCGTCCCTGCGGTGTGGATTCGAAGATTTTCCGGGCCGGGGCGTTGGTGTCCATCCGCTCTAGATGACCCAGCCATCGTAGACGTTGTGTTTTGACTCTTTTGGCTAGGTTGGTATCGCTGTACAACCCGTACAGTTCGATGTCACGAATTAGTACACCGATGGTAAAAATTTAATGAGAACCGGCCTAGGAAGGTTCGTGTTGATCCTGTTTGGACATAAGCGTTGCAGTTGCAAATGTCCTACTAATGGCACGAAACACTTCACATATCGTTTCAATAACCCTACCGATCTCCAACATGTTCTCATGGGGATGATGGAATTGGTTCCGCTTCAGACGTGCACTCAAATAGAGCGTACGAATTCGTCTATCCTGTATTAAAGGACCCGCGACCCATCGGCGATGGAATATTGAAACAATCCTTTTTAAGGCCGGTCCCTGCTCGGGCGCCAGTTAAAGTATCCCCGTGAGGGGAATCCGAAAAAAGTAAGCGTCTGCCCGAAGGCCGACCCAACGGCTCACGAATGAAACACGTACGTAATATACATCAGCTGGAATATTACTACACGAAGTGAGTACCTTACCTACTTAAAATAAAACAATACATTTTTTTGGCCCACCTGACCAGGAGTCATGGAGCTAAGCTTTTGATCACTTTTATTTTGGGCTTGAGTTAGTAATTACACAGCTTTATCTGGATTTTTCGCTTCTGAGTTTGATTTATTGTTAAGGTATAGATTTAACTTAGAGTTAGTTAAGGAATGGATGTGTGTGAACTGAAGAAATTAAAGATGAACCGCATTGTGAATTTAAATTTTGATTCGCTCATGTAATCGAAAATTACCGGTTAATTATTTCGAAATAGGGTGGGAATGATGGAAGAAAAGAGATGGAGAGTGGTAGATAGGAGTGAAGTGCAACGGGGGCTGCATTCAAGAATCGGGTCGAATGTAGCATGGTGATGACGTTCGCCTACGTCATTGGTGGAAGAGGAAATGCCCACGTAGTCCGTACGATTGCAATCTAAGGCGGCAACATCTGCCGTCACCGAAAAGGTTTGAGAAAAAGTATTAATCTTGTTCCTGTGTAAATTTTGGCACGAAGATTATTTTGTTAGGAGTTAGTGTTGCAGCAAACCCCTCCCATCCGGCGAGCAGAAGCCGTTCAAACGTGCCAGCCGCTGCCAACCAGGGACATTCACACCTCGACCTCAGGACTTCTACAATAGTATAAGAGCTTAAAAAGTAGGTGTTCTCTTGAAGTCCATGGCTCAATTGACAGTATAACACTCTGTGCTGGGATGAACTGACTTGATGTAAATAATTTTCATGCATATTGCGTTCCACTTTTTCCAGTAAATTATAAGATTTGCATCTGAGTGATGTTTCATCTTCGGAGGAAGATATCTGAAGCTCGGCCCCATAGCTCGACGCTAGCTCTTCCCATTCTTGGACTAGATTTCCTCTTCTAGATAAAATATGCAACGAATCATACTTTGGTATTCTTTCGTTTTCCATTCCCATTACTTTTAATGTGGAGATACGAGCTGCCGGTGTGCGAAGGTTGGTAATTTGGTCGATGAGACGACGGCCATGGATATCCAAAAAAGGCGGAAATGCTGAAGAAAGTCAGCCACTAAAATATACTGTGGAACTGCTGGGCGAACAAATGTCCAACGAAAGGGTCGGCGTAAACCTAGGTCTAGCTCTAACGTGACTGTCTCATATGAATTTATTATTGTCCGGTTGACAACATACAGTACATATGGTTGTTGTTGCAGGTAGTTGGTTTGTTTGACAGCTTAAACTGATATAGCAGCGCCACTGTGAATTAAAAAGGAATGGCCAATAACTTTGTCAGAGATGAAGAGACGTCAAGTCTTACCAGTAACCGAAGACGCCTCCACCAGCGTTACTGGTTGCCGTTTCCCTGCGTGAATGTGCAAGGAGAAGAGGATTTACGGGCCTTAGAGCCGTACCGTTGGTGATACCAGCAGCATGCGTTGTTTCTTGGCTGGTGTTGACGGTCACAACTGGCTGGACGTGAACGACTGTTGGAGCTTCTGGAAAAACGGAGTTGTATTCGGGTTCCTTCTAGTGCGTCCAGTCTGCGTTGGATGGCTTGCAACACATCGTCATTAGCGGGAGACATTTGGTTTGACCTTGCAGATAGCTAAATTAGCCGCTGGATGACAGATGCTAATAACTTTGTCGATTATTTGAGCGAGGGCATTTAGGTCACCCGTGACCGCAGACAAAACAGCTCACACGTGAAATGGCAACTTTCACAGCCACATAACTTGAAGTACAGCATCTGGCGTGCCTGACGAGTCTGAAAGGTCCCTTATATGCCGAAGTAGCTATGAGGTCTGCGCATCGCCTAGCTCAATGCCTTCGAGCAGCTTTTGGAGGCGGAGATCCTCACTCAACTCGTATACCTGCATGAGTCTTGCCTTTTCTGCACTGTATTTTTCCGTCGCTGGTGGTGACAGAAGAATATTCCAAACCTACTCGAGGTCGCGTCGTTCCAGGTTGGCGATGACCTCATGTCATCCGAAGGCCTAGAGGGGGCAAGAATAGCCTTGACCTACGCGAACCACAGTGACGGACGATCGCGCCAAAATTGTGGTAGCCGCGCAGCAATTGTGAGTCCTGATATGTGCGGTGAAGTTGCTAGACCAAGGCTGATGTTTCTGTCGCTGGATCAGTTGGTGGTGCGTCATGTTGTTTGTCCAGCATATTTTATCTCTGCAGTGACTGCGACGGCAGGAGGAGAACGTGGTCGAGTGAATGATAATAAGAGCGATGCATAATGCACTTGTGTAGCGTATGCTAGCGACGGCGAAGATTGCTTTGGGTTTTGTTGAAATGAAGCGCAACTGGTTTTGTTTCTTAGCGGGGTCACCGATGTAATGTATGGATTATAATTTGGTAAAACGAAATACTTTACTTTGGATAACAATTACTTTACTTTATAATACTGTACTTAAGAATAATTTATTTAAATAATTTAAATTAACTAACACATTTGGTCGTCGTCGCTGCTGAAATTGAAAAGAGAAAGATTGACGGCGAGGTGACAGCTCGTAACAATGCTCGCAGTTAGTCGGTCAGCCATATTTCTCGCAATAAGTCATGTTTGCGGTAGAAAGTGCTCTCGAGACCGGGTTCTGTTCGCAAAGAATGGTTTCTTAAATGGAAAGATTTATTGTGGGGTCACCACAATAGGTAACCTATGCGGAATGTGTGGCAGACTTTCAGGGTGCTGCAAGGGACTTTGCTTTTGTGTGCGACAAAGAAGGGTGTTATGAGCCGTTTGTGGAGAACTTGATGAGAGACGTTGTTGTTCTGCACACTCGACACGATGCAGTACGCGCAGCTGCTTTGCAAAAATCAAATCCTAGCTTGGATGATGTATCTATCTATCTAACTTATGAATCTACACAAAAATCTGCTCTGACGATCAAAGGCGATAACAGTACAAATCCATTAGTTTATCGTATTGAAACTCATCATAAGAAGAAGCGTTCACAATTTAAAGGTAGTTCATATTCAGACAATGAACTAGGTCAGAGTGCAGAGTTTCATTCATCCAGTGATCGTCATAAAAGCGGAGTAAGCGATCTTGTCCAGTCTGTGCAATTAGGCATACTCAACCTCAATTCTTCAATGTACAAGGTGCTTGAAGCCTTGAATGCCTGACAAGGTTCTTAAAGCGTATGGAAATTATGCGGCTTCAGTTAAGGGGTATATTGAAGCTGACGTGGAGTTCAATAAGAAGAAACATAAGTTAAAACTTATGGTTGCTGACACATATGAAGGTGGTAATATTTTGGGAATGGACTGGTTTGATACTCTGGAGTTTCAAGTGAGTTATGTGGATACTGTTTTCTTTTCAACTTGTAACTATGACGATGAGAATGAACTAAAAGCATGCATTAAGGATATATGTTGCCACTTCCCCGAGGTATTGGATAGTAGTCTAGGTTGTCGCAAGACCTACTCAGCTAAGCTATATATTAAACAAAATGCCAAAATACCTTGATTTTTAAAACCTCACCTAAGGTTAAAGAGGAACTGGATAGGTCAGTTGCAGCGGGCATTCTACGACTAATAGACTCAAGTCAGTTGGCAGCTCCTATCGTCGTCGTTATAAAACCGACAGGTAAGGTAAGGATCTGTGGCGATTTTAAAATAACTATTAATCCGTTGCTTGAGGTAGATAACCATTACATTCCTCGTGTAGAAGAGATTTTCCACAAGCTGGAAGGAGGAAATTATTTTAGAAAGATTGACCTTAGTGACGCATACTTCAAATTCCCCCCATGAGGACTCAAGGCAATACACTGTAATTTACTCAGATTTCGGCTTATTCAAGCACTTAAGTGACCCGTTTCTAGCTCTATGCATGTTTTAAAGGCTAATGGATCAAATTATAGCGCTGTTTTTATTGATGACTTCATTGTTACTGGTCGTAATGATAAGGTACATGCTGATAATATTATCGAACTCTTAAGTCGGTTAAAATCATATGGCCTGTACTGTGAAGTTAAGAAGTGCCGGTTTGCTCAAAAAAGCATTGAATACCTGGGCCACAGGATAGATGCTGATGGTATCAGGCCAACCGAAAGTGGAATCGAAGCAGTTAAGAACATGAAACCACCAAAGGACCTTAAACAATTATAAGCATTTATTGGAAAAGTTACGTATTATGCAAAATTTATATAAAAAACCTGAATGGTTACATAAAGAGGATCAAGAACTAAAACCATTCTTTTGTCGGCGATTTGCTTAAGCTCTTCATAATGGAGTTTTGTTGGAGCAATTAAACAATATGACCAGAGTAATCATTCCTCTGAGCTTTAGAAAAAAGGTTTTGACAATATTGCACGTTGGCCACTGGGGAATCGTATGGACAAAACAATTGGCGCGTCGACATTGTTGGTGGCCTGGTATCGACCATGACATCGAATCCTTGGTACGTGGATGTGCAACATGCCAAGAGAACGCTGCAAATCCTCGTCAGGAGCTCACAAACTGGCCATCACCATCTAATCCGTAGCGGAGGGTACACGTGGATTTCGTGGGTCTTTTCTTGTTAGGCGTGTACCTTATATATATGTGTAGGTGCGCTCTCAAATTTCCCGTACGTGGTGAAGATGTCCAATACTTCAACTGAGGCAACGCTAAGGGCACTGCAAAGTATTTTGGGAATTAAGGGCTTGCCGGAAATCTTAGTATCGTATACTGGCAGTCAGTTTAAATCCAAGGGGTTCCAAAAATTTTGCAAAGAGATGAATATTCAACATTTGCGATCGGCACCGTTTCAATCTTCATCTAATGGGGAAGTCGAACGGATGGTTAGGACTTTTAAGTCGGCGATGAAAAAGCTATTTCAAGATGGTAATGATAAATGAAAAGCCTTACTAGATTTTTAAGTCTCTCACAGATCCTCACCAAATTCAAGTGGAAAATCATCGGCAGAGCTGCTCCATACTAGACAGCCTCGCACGCTTTTGTCACAGTTAGTACAACGTGACGAAACGCAAAAGCTTCCACCATTTGAGTCCAAGTTTGCAGTGGGAGAAGACGCATATATTCGAAACTTTTCCAGAGGACCAAGATGGATGCCTGCTTAAATTATAAGTAGGACAGGAAACCGAATGTTTGAAGCGCAAACAACAAAGGGAATCAACAGAAGGCATCAGAACCAAATCCGAAAAGTCATTGGGCCTTCTGAGTTCGAAGAAGGAAGACGTTTAGCTGCACTTGTCAAAAGCGGACAACATCAGCCTGTGCATATTCCAGATACTGATCCATCATGCTCACAGGCAGAAACAACAAGAACCGGAGCACCAGCTGCGAAGATCACAACGCACTCGGAGACAGATTGTCAGGTTCACACCAATGGTTTCTACAGGGTGTTTCCTAGTTCGATGCCACTACTTTGGGATATGATTCTCGGGTTTAATGGAAAAAAATCGTTGCACAGTATGGGCCTATCTCTAATTTTGATATCATTTATTGGGAATTTAAGAAAACACCTACTTTGAGGTACCTTGACCCATACTAACACAAACATCTCTGCTAACAACAACTACAACAAGAACTTACTTAAGGATGTAAATTTTAGAAGAAATAGTGTTTCTTTTAAGTGTGCTAAAACAAATAAATGGCTTTTTTAAATTTCGAGATATTTGCTCTTAAGACGGATCCTTTTTCCCTGCCCATTACATTTTTGTGATTTTGGAATCACATTTTTGCAAAAAATGTGTTATAAACATATCGGTAATTTTTTAGTGAAACTAATTTTAGTGAACCTAAATATACTTAACAAAAATCACTGCAACAAGCTACCTGAAAAACGCACAGATTTTACGATACTTGGAGAAAGCCGTAGCAGAAAATTAAGAAAAATTATTTTCACGAACCAGCGGTAGGTATAAGTTGAAAATATGATTCGTTACTTACTTTTATAACCGCAGTTGACAATAAGAACGATTTTTTGACTACGTATTTATAATTTACGTAGGTTTCTAGAGAAGGCATTTTTATTAAACTACCTGATAACCGTAATTTCCTTACTGTTTTTCTGTTAAATCTCAAAAAGGATAAAGCGTGGGATGGGTACCCAGCTTGAAAATTTACCTAACAAAAATTATATAAAAGGTTAGAAAACAAAATTAAATCCATCATTTTAGTTACCCAACAGCTGTTTAAAAACCCTACTTGAAATGGCATCTCTTACAAAGGAAGAAAACGCGGATATTATCTATGTTTATGGGATGTGCAATGGGAGTTCTAGTAGAACACGGCAAAGGTATCATGAGCTCTATCCTAAACAAAGAAAACCTAATCCCCGTGTATTTAGAAATTCGCTTCGAAGGCTTCGATAAACGGGATCTGTTTCAACAAAACGACCCAACGCAAGATGTTCACCAGGAAGAGTTGCGGTTGTTGAAAGAATACTGGAAGCTGTTACAAATGATCCATCAATCAGCATCAGGCGCCTTGAATCTTTGCGATTCAACGTTTCAACACATAAAACTTTTCGTGTCCTGCATACGGAAAATTTATATCGATGCCACCATACACCTGTGCAGGAACTGCTTCAGAATGATTTGGAGCCGAGACTTGAGTTTTGCAACTGGTTGTTAGACCGGAGCTTCAATGACAACGGTTTTATTAGCAGAACCCTTTGGACGGACGAATCTCAATTCACTAGGGATGGGATGAAAAATTTTCACAAACTACACACATAAGCTGAGGAAAACCCACACACAAGTAGAGAGTCATCATTTCAACACAAATTTAACATCAATTGAAGGGCAGGTGTAATTGGAAACAACTTAATTAATAAGTTTGAAGGAACCAACTGCCACCCACACTGAATTCTACAAAATATCTAGAGTTTTTGCGCAATGATATAACAGAGTCATTCAGAGTTTGACTCGTGTGAGAGACAGTCGTGGGGTGCGCGCTTTCTTCTTACATTTCTTAATGGTCAAGCATTAATAATGAATGGTTTGATTTGTAAAGAAAAAATAGAGCGTAACAATAAACCTAAAGTTACATGCTATGTTTGCTCTCATAGTTTCCACTGTTCGTGCGTGAATATTATAGCACCAGATATAAACTCTAATTATTAATATCGATGTACCATCTGCAGTGCTTCACGAAAATCATTAGTTAGCCTACAATCCACTTCACCAGTATCCAGTCCACAGCAAAACCACCTACGACAAACCGAAAAGCAGCAAAAACAATCTCCTGCAGAAAAACAGAAAACAGTGATGCAGCAACAGCAGCCTCAAACTTCGGCAAAGTCACAAAAACCAGCAAAGCAAGTACAAAAGGCTGCAAAGAAACTGAACCAACAACAACGGATAGTGACTGACCCAAATGCAACAAATACACAACTACAGCTGTCTACTAAGAGCAGCGATGCAACAACACCATCCCCATCCGCATGTATTCCGCTACAGTGCACTGAACCTGCTCCAAATGCACCGCCACAGTCGCCCATGTCACTACGTTCTATTGCGATCACACTCAAAATGCTTCTTTTAAGCCTAAAACCAGTGAGTAAGTGTGTACGCAGAAGTTACAGTCCGTAAAACGAACCGTTGAATACACCATCCTATCCCACATTGTAAAATGCTGATGGCATAGTTATTTTTTGATATTTTTTATGTAATGCAAACTTCGAAAAGGGGCGTGGTCCAACCGCCCCTAATTACAAACTATTAATTATAAGATATTTCCACAGATATTTCCAAGTTACACCTAATTGTACGTAAAAATGCAATTTTTTGGGTTCAACCGCCATAAATAAAATATTAGGAAAATTTTTTTCAATTTCGAGCAAGAATACAAGAATACCTAAAATAGATTCCACGCCCACTAGAGGAGGTTAACCAATTAAATTTGTCTTTTTTGTGTCTTTTATTCACTAAGAGATGCTAAATGTCAAATCTCAGCCTTTTAGAACGTCTTACAGTTTTGAAAAATCTGGAGGTAGTTGCATATTTAGACCGATTGTGGGCGTGTCTTTGGGCGGATTTCAAAAATTTTTACACTTGTACTGCTTTGCATGCACGTGCACCTGACGTACAAAGTTTCAGCACCCTAGCTCAAAATTTAAGGCCTAAAAACATGTGACATACAGACGGACGGACATGGCTCATTCGATTCAGAATTCGGTCTCGATCATATGCCCTTAAGGTCTTGGGGGTCTACCATTATTATTTCACCGTGTTACAAACTATGTGACAAACTTAATATACCTTTTATCCTCTGGGATGGGGTATAAAAAATTAACAGCGAATTCCTCAGCACTGTACATCAACTGCAAGAGGAAAATGTGTGGCTGAAATCGAAGGTCAACATGCCCGCGAACAAATTAAACTGGAGTGAGCAAAAGCAAGTGGACGATGTAATTGAAATTATTGGGATCCCAAAAACAACAAAAATGCCGACGAGTGTGCTTAAAAGATTTGTCGCGATGCATTAAATTTTTCTGTTTCTTCAGATGAAATTAAAAAATGTTACGTCAAAAGCTTCGCTACGAAAAATGCAACAAAAACTAATATTTTATGCATTCACTTCTCTTCATGGGAAGCAAACCGGAAAATTCTGAAGAGCAAAAAAAGCGGCGCTAAAAATTTAAACAAATCCATGTTTGGCGAATCAAATGAAAACTGTTCCAGAATATTTATCAACGATTGCTTCACAAAGTATACTCGTGCACTATTTATGGCAGCTAAAAAGTGTAAGCTAGAGAAAAATTTTAAATATCTGTGGTATAGTAATGCTCAAATTTTCTTAAAAAAAACTGAAAAAGGTAAGGTTGTTGTTATTAGATCTTTTGAAGATCTCGATTATATTGAAAATGAATTGTCATAACCAGTACTTTGAATTTATAAACAACAATCTTGCCTCAAGTACCATATATTCCAGTTTTCATGACAAAATTTTTCATGACAGTTTAAATGGAAAAGCTTTTTTCGTTTTACACCAAAATATAAGGAGTGTTAGGCAAAATTTCGATTTATAGGTTAGCAATCTAGATACCCTTGTGAATTTACCGGAAATTTATCTGAAATTAATCTTTACAAAATTCCTGGCTATAATTTTTATTCAAATCCTAATAATTCGTATGCTGCCGGTGGAGTAGGTGCCTTCGTAAAAGACATTTATGGAGATTGGGTTGTAAAGCGCTATAGTTTATAGAGTTCCGATATTTTGAAATTTTCTCTCAGCGTTTGTAATAATATACTCGTTAGCTTTGTGTGTGTTTACAGATTTAACTGGCAGTCCCCAAGTTTCTTTCTCGATGATTTTTCTAGTTTTCTTAGCAATTTGAAAGCAAAGAATTTTTTAATCGTGGGTGACTTCAACATTGACTTGCTAAGCTCATGTGCATTACTTGATTCTTACCTTCAAATTCTTGCAGACTGTGGACTGACTTCTTTCGTAAATGGCGCTACAAGACCAATTACAAGTACCATCTGTTGGGCCGTTTCAATAATATTGAGTTAAATGACTGTGTTGGCATAAATATTGATCTTCAACTTACAGATCATTGTATTACCGGTTTAGTTTTCCCCAGGTTTTTGGTAAGCAATATAAAGAAGAAACCTGCTTCTCCCGGTCTGATCAAAATTAACTTTGATAAATTAAACCAAATACTGCGCTTTTTAAACTGGGACGCTGTGCATGCTGAGGAAGATGCTTCAAAAGCTTACGATATATTTCTAAAAATACTTAAAAACTCCATAGCTGATTCCAGCTACCTAGCTGTTGCCCTAGAGCTAGCCCTCTCTCCTAAAAAATAAAGCTAAAACATAAAATAGGGAAAAAATGTTCCACTCATCCTTCCAACATTGCCTTAAAAAAACGATACTATAGAATGTGCAAAAATAATAAAAGGGAAATTCAAAATGTAGAGATAATTACTACCACAATCAAATAAGAATGTCGCAAGGTAACACTAAAAAGGAATGGCAAGTGGTCAACAGCATTATTAATAGAAAAATTAGAGATACGAGCACATCCATAACACTAGAAAATGATGGAATTACAGTGGTGGAACCTACATTTGTAGCTAACATTTTCAATTAGTATTTTGTGTCAGTTGGACAGGAGTCTTTTCATAATGACGCCAGTATACAGTGTGACAACTGTGTCCATTCGAAATCTGGCGCTGTAAGTGGTTCCATCTATAGAAATAGTTTTTACTTTGAGGCAATTACTGGTCTCAAAGTCTTAAAAATTATTAGTTCTCTGAACGACTCGAATTCGTGTGGTAATGATGGTATTTCTAATCTTGTTCTGAAGAAAATTGCTCTTAACGTTGTTGACATTTTAGCTTACCTTTTTAATTCTTCTCTGGTATTTTTCCTGAGGAACTTAAATGTGCCAATGTGATACCTCTGTTTAAAAAAGGTTGCAAAAAAAGATAAGAAAAATTACAGACCTATTTCCCTCTTGCCTTCCATCTCAAAAATTTTCGAAAAATTTTCGGTTAAGTTTAGAGTTTTGAAGTACCTCAAAAAACGTACCTTTTTTAGCTCAAACCAATTTGGGTTTAGATCAGGACTTTCGACTGAAGACGCTCTCTTAGATTTTTGAGCCTTAATTTATAAAGGATTGGATGATAGGAAATTCTGTGCTGCTCTTTTTGTCGATATAACGAAAGCCTTCGATATGGTCGATCACAAAATACTTTTGAAAATTTTATTTAATACAGGTTTTCGTGGATTTACTTACAAGTGGTTTTCATCATATCTTGAAAATAGAAGGCAGAAGGTTAAAATCGGCAGCAGCACAAGATTTGTTAATCTAGGGGTTCCTCAAGGATCTGTACTTGGCCCTATTCTGTTTTTAATTTATGTAAACTCTCTTTTTGAACTTCCTTTTATGGGTAAAATCAAGGCATTTGCAGATGATTTAGGAATCGCCTACGAGTCGACTAGTCGCTTGAACGTTTTATTTGCAGCCAACAATGACGTTCATCTTCTGAGAACTTGGTTTGCTGAACATAAACTTATAGTCAGAAGCAAAACTAAAATAATATTCTTTAACCTAGGCTCAGCTGTTGCTCCAGATATAGACATTATATATCACGCAGCTTATTGTGCTAAGTTCAATATTAATACGTGCTGTCGAGTCTCAAACGTCTCCTTTGATGCCAACTCACCATGCGACGTCAATTGTTTCAAAATGGAAGTTGTAGAAAATTTTAAATATTTAGGTATAACTATTGATAAGCATTTAAGTTGGTCTGAGCACATAGCAGGTTTGAAACAGTACTTTCTTTCCACAATACGTTGTTTTTATCGCTTGCGAATGTTTTGTTCTGACAAAACCTTAAAAATGATTTATTACGGCATATTTCACTCGAAATTGCAGTATGGGATAAGTTGCTCGGGGGGTGCCTATCTAAATAAGCTTCAACAAGTAATCGGTTTGCAAAAATGTGCTATCCGAAAGGTTTGCAACTCATGTCGACTTGCACACTCTATGGAGCTCTTTAGACTTTTAGGAATCCTTCCAGTAAGGCAATTGTATTACTACAAGGTACTAAAGACCTTTTTCTTAAGAAGTGGTTACTTGCAAAGTAGAATCTATGAAACCCATAATTTACGATGCAATTCACAATCTTTTGTTTCTTTACCTGCTTTCCGAACCACTAGCTTTAGAAACTCTTACGCCGTCTTATAACGTCTTGCAAATTGTTCAACCGGCTCCCTTTAAGCATACCAACTATTACATCTCTGTCATTGTTCTTGAAAAAAATTAAACTTTTTCTTGTGGGTTTTAATCACAATGAAATAGAAATTTTGCTGTTCTCCTAATCAACGCCTACTTTATGTCTCTGTTTTTAATTGTATAAACGCTATAACATTTAAACTGTAATGAAAAGCGTTTCACTTAAATGAAATTATATAATTTTTCTTTGTTCTTACATTTTTATCATTTTGAAATTTTAATGTACATATTGAACTTGCTCACCCCACATTCAAATTAATTTTTTAACATGAAGTGGCATTATCACTATTTATTTTAAATAAAAATGTCACTGACTATTCTCCTATTCATAATTTGTAAGTTGTATGAGAATAAAGAATACATACATACATGTATGTTCCACTTACTCAACGACCATCGTCATATTTTCCACAGGATGGAGCCCCAGTTCACTACGGTCGTATAGTTAAGAATTGGCTAGACGAAAAGTAAGGTGGTCGTTTGATAGGAAAAAATTGACCTGTTCACTGGCCTGCAAGATTTCCGGACCTTATAATTATGGATGGAGAATGAGAGAACTTGTTTACTTGACCGAAATGTCAACTTTAAATGATTTAGAAGAGCGTATTCTCGTCAAAGGCCTCGTCAAAAGTGAGGCAGCAGTAAGCTTCAATAAACGTTGACAGCGCAATCAAAAAACAGGCTCTAGCATGCATACAAAATGGAGGGGGACACTTTGAGCACTTGATTTGATTGCTTGGCCACCTTAATAGAAAAAAATAAAATAAAACCAAATACAGCATTTTTATTCCGAATGAATTGAAAACTATGAATCGACTTTTTCTTAATTTTCCCTGCTACGGCTTTTTCCAAGTATCGTAAAATCTATGCGTTTTTCAGGTACCTTGATGCAGTAATTTTTGTTAAGTATATTTAGATTCACCAGAAAAAAAAATTAGCGATATGTTTATAATACATTTTTTGCAAAAATGTGAGTCCAAAGTCAAAAAAAATGTCATGGGCAGGGAAAAAGGATCCGACTTAAGAGCAAATATGTCGAAAGTTAAAAAAGCCATTTATTTTGTTTTAACACAGTTAAAAGAAATACATTTTCTTCTAAAACTAAAAATAAACAAACAGAGTGGCGCAACAGCTCGAGATGGACCAGGGCCAACTTCTCAACAATGTATGCTGGTATGTTAATATCTTTACATACAAGGGGACCTACAATTTTAAGCCGAATCCGAACGGCACTTTGAGAAGTTTTTCAAGACAAATGATACTCTCGGAGGGCTTGTCAGACTCTCGCGGAGGTGGGGACCGTGAAAAAGAACAATGTCTTTTTTTTCAGGTAACGATGGCAGTATTCGAACCCAGACCTCCGGCGTAGTAAGCACACACACTTACCACTACGCCACGGCACCCCACCTTCTAAAATTAAGTTCCTAAATTAAGTTCCTGTTGTAAGTATTAGCGGAGATATTTGTGTTAGTATGGGTCAAGGTACCTCAAAGTAGGTGTTTTCTTAAATTCCCAATAAATGATATCAAAATTAAAGATAGGCCCATGCTGTGGAACGATTTTTTTCTTCAATTAAGCCCAACAATCATATCCCAAAGTATTGGCATCGAATAAGGAAACACCCTGTATAAGGAACAGAGGACGATAACTTTGAAGGGGAGGGAGATGTTGTGCTCACTGAATACCACCACTATGCTTTCGTGATATTTATTTATTTGCCTAATCTTTACAGGCCTTCTTATGTACACATATAACATCATCCTATATCGATTGCATAGGATGAGTACCATACTTGTATTAAGCTGAGGACAAGTCAGTCTAAAGAGAACCACTAAGTCGTGCCTAAGCTCCGTTTACTGAATTATCCCGTTTTTCCTTAATTGTAATTAAGTTACCCTTAATAAAATAAAAAAGAATAGTATATATAGAAGTATACAGAAGAAGTATATAGAAGTTTGTCACAGACAAACTCTTGCCCTTACTCAATTGTTTTTTTTTTTCGATTTTGAGTCAACTCTCCGAGAATTCGGGTTTTTAAAGATCTAACATGTTAAATGTTGCCATCGTCGATATTGTTGGCGGTCCAATTTTCGCCTTGTTTAACGTCTTAGGCCAATATTGGTCTGTACCAAAATTTAAGCTCCTGTGCTTTGTCTAACTTGACCTAAAGCATTTTGAAAAAACATGTGAAATAGAGGATGTCTCGCATTGAATCCATTAGTGGGAGTGGCCGTTGACGGATTGAGTCAATTTTCACGCCTTGTCTGTGCAACAAAAGAACCAAGCCGTGTACTAAATTTCAGCGCCCTAGCTTGATTTTGAAGACCTTAAACCTTCAAACATACGGACGGATGGACGGACATGGTTTAATCGATTCACTTGTCGGTCTCTATCATATCTATAAAAGATCTTATGGGTCTGCGGCGGTTGTTTCACTGTGTTACAAACTATGCATTAAAATTAATAAGCCCTCGCTCGGGTATAAAAACAAGTGAGTAAGTGCAAGAGTTCGTCCGTGACAAACTTCTATATATACTTCTATATACTTCTATACAAACTTTTTTACCCGACTGTTTCCGCAGGATAGACAAACTATCCGGTAGTTAAATTTTCAATTCCGTAGTAGGTTACCCTACAAATTTTAGTGTAGTGTAGAAAACTTACATTTGAATGATAAAAAACTGGTTTTGTTTAATATTTCTTTTATATGTAAATGAATTAAACTGCAAAATATTGCTCTATGTAATCGAAATTGAATTGTGAACTAATCTACCTAGGTGCTCAAATGAATCTGCACACGGCGAAGTGGGATCCGAGAGATACGGCTTCCTGCTTCGACCGAAATACAATCATTAGGGAGTTGTCGAAAACTTGCGAGACTAAGCAGTGGACCCTTCTTAATTAATTGTTACCTTTGAAAGTTTAAGTAGTTAAAGTTAAAATAGACAAGTGGAAAAGTGCAATAGTGGGTATGCAAAAGCTTCAATCCATCTACGACGGATTGCAAAATACCCGACCATACCTAAAAAAAAACTGCGACGCCTCCAAAAAGTGGCCGGGATATAAAAATATGCTTTATACTAGGTGGTTGCATACATTTCGTCCTTAAACTCTTTAACTCTTTAACTAAAAAAATCACTTTTTTTAACGCCACGCCCACAAAAGTGGGCGGAGGCACATACAATATATACATAAAAGTTAGAAAATGCTAATATCTATCTAGCTTTTGTCATAGAATTTTTTGTCAAATTTCATATATATTTATTGAAAAACAGTAATTTTAAGCTAAAATACCTTTAAAAGTGGGCGTGGTCAATGAAAAAGCAAAAAAATTTTGGCACCTTAAAGATAATTATAAGGCAATGTTACGTACCAAAAATGAATGCGCCAGCGCCATTGTAACATAGCTAAAGTTTGCAAAATGTATTTTTTTTAAATTAGAGATGGTCGCACATACAGACGTGTAGTGGGCGTGTCTGTGGGCGGATTCAGCTTATTTTCAAACTTAATCTGAAGGACTGGACTTGCAACCAACCCACAAAATTTCAGCTCTCTGCCTTGAAATTTAAGGCCTAAAAGTTGTTTACATACGGACGGACGGACGGACGGACATGGCTTAATCGATTTTCCTGTCGGTCCCATTCATATCTCTAAAAGGTCTTAGGGGTCTACGGTGATTATTTCACTGCGTTACAAACTATACATCAAAATAAATATACCCTGAGTCGGGTATAAAAACTCTTGTTGTTCTTAATTGAGAAAGTTGGTTGAAATTACCATTCAAGCGAATTTCCCAGATGAAACTTTATTCGCATCGTTGGAGCAAAGTTGATCGTCGAAGATCTTGAAAACGCTCAAGATTCTTTTTGGTGCCGAAACCCGGAATATTATTGTTGAGATACCTGAAGAGAATTTAGACATTCTGATTGCAATTCCAATTAGAATTGAGAATAAAATTTGTCGCATAAGTAACTGGTAAATTCATTTCAATTCCACGTCTACAAAGCTCTTGTGTAGATTCCGTGCTGTGCTGCCTACTGTGCCATCGCCTACTGTGCCATCGAGAATAACCAGCGAGTGCATTTTGGACACAAAACGCATCGAGCCTGCGTAATCACCCACATCATCCATTGCCAAGGGGAACACTGTATACCATTCTTCAAGTTCAACCCAAAGTCAAGCTACGCCGAAGGAGAAGCACGCTAGTGGAGATCGTGGAACGTGTATGTGGATCGACTTCATCAGTTTAGTGCAGGGGAAACATCTCTTAAAGCTTACGGCAGCAGAGAGTTGGATTAGTCAAGTGAGTGAAAGTTTAGATCTTAGAACGTAATATATATATTTAGTTGAGACACGCACTAGTTGAATTTTGTTCCACCTACGCACAAAGCTTTTTCCATCTGTCAGCTTTGTTGCAACTGCTTAAGCTCCGATCTTACGTTCCACTTAATTAAGCATAGACTTACGCCACGCAGCATTGATGCTAGTCTGACACAAGCTGCGTTCTAAGGTTGCTTAGCGAGCCAGAACAGATTCTAGGCATTGTTGCTAGTGGATTGACATTACCTATATACATACATTGCTATGGTTTCACCTATACTGGACTGAACTCCACTGCGATCAGTGAAAAGCATTCAGATTAAAATTTGAGGATTATCTGCGGCTTAGTTGTTATCGCTAGAAATTCGCAAAGGGTGCTTAGCTAGATTGGCTTTCTCGTTGGTTAGTAGACTGAGACAGTAAATCAAAATTGGATAGATAAGGTCGGACTGTAGCTGTTAAAGGAACTTTTCGTTGTTAATGCTTTTAACCCCAAACAAGTGCAGTTTTTTGTTGTTTGTGCACTTGGTGTATTGCATTTTGTTCCTGCACCAGCATCGTTGCCACCACTTCGCCATTTCGTCGTCTATTATTACCATCTGTTTGGTTTTGTAGTCAGTTGGGTTAAACTTGTCTGAAACTGACTGGAAGGGAGAAAATTCGGATACTTC
This sequence comes from Neoascia interrupta, assembly GCA_947623515.1. Lineage (NCBI taxonomy): Eukaryota > Metazoa > Arthropoda > Insecta > Diptera > Syrphidae > Neoascia > Neoascia interrupta. Next base: position 87,974,659 of record OX392462.1, read on the forward strand.
TAGTCATAAGGACAAACTAGCTGAGCTTAAGTCGCTGCGTACTTCCACTAAAGGCAACATTACTCGCATAAAAGGGTGTACGAAGGGTGAGACGTTTATGGCGGCTGAGTTAGAATGTCGATTGGGCATTCTAGAATCGTACTGGAAGCAAGTATTGAACGTGCACTTGGGTATCGAGCGGATCAATATGGCAGATGAAGAAGAGGGGAATGAAACGTTTCGAATGAAAAGAAGAGGGGAAAGCAACACAAAGATCCTCTATCCGATGTAGAGGATCTTTGTGTTGCTACAAAAGCACGTATCATGGAGCTGTTAAAAGATTCGAGGTGCAATATTACAGTTACCCACGCAGATAGCTTAAACAGTACTATGGGTACGACCCCAATAGTTGCCAGATATAGGCTCGAAAAGATAAAACTGCCTAAATTTTCTGGAAAATTTTCGGAGTATCCTAACTTTACCGGGCTATTCAAAAGTTTGTTAGACAAAGACGAGACACTTGATAGTTTGTAAAAGTTAAATTATCTGAAGCAATCGCTGTTTGATCCTGCACTTGATTGTATTAAGGAATTCGACATGGTAGGAATCAGTTACCGTAAAGTGTTAGATAGGCTAGGAGATAGGTTCGACAACAAATGGCAAATCTTCCAAGAGCATATTAACTCGTTGCTAGCCGTACCTAAAATTTCAAAAGTGACATCGTTGTCCTTAAGAAATTTGCAAGATAGTTTCACTACCCTCTTTAATGCAATGCTGTCATTAGGAAGTCATGAGAACAACACAGATTCCATACTGTTGTCGTTGGCTTTGATCGAGTTGACTCTATCACCAATCCAAGTGCGATTGAATATAGCAAGCTGCCATCGTGGGATGATTTTAAGAAGGTTTTGGATCGTCTTTGGTTAAATCTGTTGAATCTGGAGGCTAGTGAATCGAAAACCAAGGTTGTTGAAAAGCGTAGTGACTCAAGCCCACCTAGGGAAATGCGTGTTCAACCGCGACATGGCCACAAACCAGCTAGGCCAACAACGTTAACGGCCCAGAGTGTGGCGTGCGCGTTTTGTTAGGCTCAAGGTCACAAAATCGATGCGTGTATGGATTTCCAAAACCTGTTTGTAGCCAAGCGATTTTTCGAAGTGAAGAAGTTGTATCAACTGCTTGGAGATTGGGCACTCGGTAGGACGCTGCAACAAGGACAAGTGCAGCATTTGTCTGCTCCCCCATCATCGGTTGTTGCATCGGTTTTCTTTCTCTGCTAGCGCCGACCGTGTGTCTAATGCTGAGTCAAGTATCTCCTCGGCACTTTCGCTCCTTTGACGAACAAAAAATCAGGTGGTCTTAGCAGCAGCGATGATAGAGGTACGAGATCGTTTCGGGGTTTTACATTCAGTGCGAGCTCTTCTCGATTCAGCTTCTCAGCTTAATTTTGTGGCCGAACGCGTGGCACAACAACTGAGGTTGAAAAAGACTGATGTCTGCCTGAAAATCAGTGGTATTGGAAAGGAGGTGTCAAAAATCTGACGCAGAACGGAGGCAGTTTGTAAAGCCAAGATTTCGGATTTTAAGATCGAGCTAGAGTTCTTAGTCATCAAGGCGATCACTGATCTCCAGCCGAATAAATCGTTTAGTGTTGCAAACTGGAAGATCCAAAATAGCATTGCGTTGGCAGACCCGATTTAATGAGGCTTCGTCCATTGATATGCTTATAGGGGCAGAATTTTTTTTCGAGTTGTTGTCAGTGGGCCCATTTAGGGTGGAAGGATTGCCAATTTTACAAAAGACATTGTTTGGCTGGGTGGTGTCAGGGAAATATTACCTGGACACCGTTCCGAATGCAGCCGTTTGATGGTTGAGCAGTTTTGTAAGGTGGAAGGTGGAGTGTGTCGATTCCAAAAAAAGTTTGCCTACACCTGAAGAAACAAGGTGTGAAGAGCATTTTCTGAAAACCATCGCGCGGAACAAGGAAGGAAAATTCGTTTTTAGTATGGCGTTAAAGGAAAGCCCTGATATCTTAGGTGATTCATACCAAGCAGCAATGAAACGTTTCTTAGTCTTAGAGAAAAGGTTAGAAAAATATCCCGAAGTTAAGGAAGAGTACTGCAAATTTTTGAAGGAATACGAAGAGTTGGGGCACATGCTGGAAGGGCCACAAGAAAGGATCGCTGAGGTTAGGTACTTGTGCCCGCATTAGTGTGTTCGCAGACCCGAATCATCCACAACAAAACTTCGAGTTGTTTTCGATTGCAGTGGCAGTACTTCTTTGAAAATGTCGCTCAACGATATTCTGCTTAAGGGACCAGTTGTCAAGGATACATTGTTCGAAATAGTGTTGAGATTTCGGAGTTTTCTATTTGTCGTGACAGCAGAAATTTCAAAAATGTATCTAAGGATAGGTAATACCAGTGCATTCTGTGGAGCGAGAATCCTACTGCTTCAGTAAAGGTGTTCCAATTAAACACTATTAAACACCTATGGAACAAAGCCAGCACCATATCTTGCTACCCGCTGCCTTAAATTGTTGGCAGAAGTTCATAGAAATTCGTTTCCCCTTGGGCCAAAAGTTGAAGAAGAGGACCTATATAAGGACGATTTGATCTCCGGAGGCGATACAGTTGAAGAGATTCATCGGATTCACACAGAAGCTACCGCAATACTCGAAAGCGGATGATTCCAGCTAAGGAAGTAGTGGACAAACGAGCTCCGCACAACAAGGAAGTTCCCCTTCGGATCAACGACTCTGATGTAATCAAGACGTTGGGATTGAAATGTAATCCAGTTATTGACCATCTAGAATACGTGCCACCCAACGTATTCACGTATTCATCCAAAAGGATTACAAAACGAAAAATTTTGAAAGAGTTGTCGAGTCTTTTTGATCCTTTGGGCTTGGTTAATCCGGTTATAGCAAAAGGAAAAATAATTCTGCAAAGTCTTTGGGTAAAAGAGACAAAATGGGATAAGTCTATACAGGCTCAAACATTTAGCGACTGGGAGCAGTTTAAAAGCCATTTGAAGGGATTAGAAAGCATTAAGGTTCCTCGTTATGGCTTGCAGCCCAATCATAAATCGTTGCAGATTCATAGTTTTGCAGATGCTTCATTAAAGGAGTATGGCTGCTGCGTGTTTTTAAGAACCACGGAAGAAAAAGGCGATGTAGCGAGTCATCTGCTGAGCGCAAGGTCTAAGGTCGCTCCTATAAAAACCTAAAGTCTTCCACGTTTGAAGTTATGTGCTGCTTAATTGTTGGTGATACTCTTAGGTAAGATTCTTCCAAATCTGCCTTATCTTATAGATGAGATGTATCTATGGACAGACTCTGAAATCGTGCTGTGCTGGCTGTCAGCACGGCGATTTAGAGGCAAGTCAGCAGTAAGAAGAATTCAGCGGACATCGTATCCAGAGGAGCCTATCCAAAAGAGCAGCGTTAAAGTATGTGGTTCAGTGCACCAGACTTTCTTCAGTTGCCGGAGCATTGCTGGCTGCAACAAAAGGATTTTTGAGCAGGAGATAAGGACCTGCCAGGCTAAATTCGAAGTAACGTGACGCTGCATGTGTCATCGGTATGCAAGGACTTCGCACAGCTGTACCTTCGATTCAGTGATCTTCAAAAAATGTGCCGAATTGTTGCAATAATTGTGAAGTTCATAAACTCGTTCCAAAGAGAAAAGAGGAAAAAAGCAAAGGAAGCGTCTTTGCAGGATCCGGTACTGAAGCCTGGCCCAAAAGAGCAAGCGACCTAAATCGTGGCTAACGAGTTAGACGAGGCACTTCATCGCATCATTTGGCACATTCAACAAGAATCCTTCAAAGAAGAAATCGAGCAGCTGACTAAACGAGAAATGATTAGGACATAGAGAATCGTCAGAAAGCCAAACCCTGCCCTAGACGACTCCTCTTTAATGCTCCTTCTAGTTGGTGGGCGCCTGCAGAATGCAAACATCCCTTACACTACCAAATGTCCCATCCTTCTCCCGAAACCCCATCTTTTTGTTTAAAATCTTGCTTTATATTTGCACAGGAAAAATTACCATTCAGGACCACAGGCGCTAGTGGGTATATTACGGCAGCGGTTTTGAATGATAGACGCTAGAAGGCTGGCAAAGAAGGTCGTGGTTAGATGTCTCCACTGCTTTACGTACCGCCCCAGACTCTTGACACAGCTTATGGATCATTTGCCTCCTGGCAGGGTGCAACCGGCAAGGTCCTTCTTTATCACTCTGAAACTTCGTGGGCGACGAA